>OZ014533.1:141849532-142293309 GCA_963966105.1 Volucella zonaria | reverse complement strand
ATCACTTTTATTAACCTCGGCAAAGAAGCTAGTGGTACAATTTGGTTTCGAACCTGATTACTAAACTCTCTTCATACATACTTAAGTTTGTTTAGTTTTAAGCATCTACTCGTACTTCCTCTTGTATTTTAAATGTATCGTATGCCAATCATATTTATTTTCTAAAAATATTATTCACAGCACACGTCTCCAGGAAAAAGTCTTACCAACATTGTAAATCGTATTTGTCGCATTGGGGTTGTATCGGATTGTATCAGTGGACATCAGCACTGAGACTGCGTAGAAACACTAGCAGTCAATTTTCAACTTAGCAAAAATAGCAAGAAAAGTGACTGACTGGGACTCATACAAAGAATCCCTCAAATTATACAAAAAAGAATTGAGGAAGGCAACGCGACAATCCTGGAGGTCATTCTGTGACAAAATCACGGAAACCTCTTGTGCATCGCGGCTAAGAAAAATTCTATGATGCCTAGCTGCTTTGAAAAAAATCGATGGCTCTTGGACAACCTCAAGTGATGAATCACTCAACCTGCTACTGGACAGCTACTTTCCAGGTAGCTCCCAATTCGCGGCCAGTAGCAACCCAAACAGGCCTACTGCAACCGGGACCAAAATTCATGGTCTGATTACAACAGACAAACTGATCTTGGGCGCTGCATAGTTTCAAAGCATACAAGTCTATTGGTCCGGATGGTATAACACCTACTGAGCTAAAGAAGTCGTCAGATATTATTCTGCCTTCGCTAGAAAATATTATGAGGAGCTGTGTAGAACTGATCCACAATTCCACTGTCATGGAGAGAAGTCAATGTAGTTTCCATTCCCAAAGCCGAAAAATGTTCTCAGGTTATCCCAAAGGACCCCCAGACCTATAAGTCTATCATCTTTCCTTCTGAAAACTCTAGGACGACTGATTGATAGCCATATACGAGCTAATATTGATCCAAGACTTCTGTCAACGGCTCAACGTGCTTACTGGAAAGGAAAGTCGGTGGGAACGGCTCTGCATTCACTGACTAGCCACATCGTACGATCCCTACAATATAGAGTGTACACAATGTTTGCTTTCCTGGACATAGAGGGTACATTTAACAACATCAACACATGCGCTGTCAACTTTGCAGGTAGACGACTCACTTGGAGAGTTGGTCAGTCTTATGCTAAACAGCTGGATAATCAACTCCAAACTGGGTGAAACTTCTGCTAAAAGATGTGTGAGCAGAGGTACGCCGCAAGGCCGTGTCCTCTCTACCCTTCTCTGGAACTTAGTAGTAAATGGACTGCTGACATACCTGGAAGCGGGTGGTAGCAGGGTGATGACGTTGCTATAGCCGTCTCTGACAAGCATCTTAATAGCATAAAAGAACTCCTTCAACTAAATCTCAACAGATTAACCCGTTGTGCAGATCACTGTGTATTGGGAGTAAACCCTCATAAAACTGATCTTGTCCTCTTTTCCAGGAAATACAAAATTCCAACTATAGACCCTCCTTCAAGAAACGGTACCAGTTTAGTCTTTTCCGATACAGCAAAGCATTTGGGTCTCATTTTTGACAAGAAACTAAACTGGAAATCTAACATTCAGGAAAGAGCCAACAAAGTAGCTTTATTCTCTTGCAAAAAAGCCATTGGGAATAAATGGGGCTCCCAACCCCGCAAAAGCCACTGGCTATGCATCTCGGTCATAAGACCGATACACACTTACGGGGTTGTCGTCTGGTGGGTGGCCTTCGACAATGTAGTCAACTGCAGTAAACTAAGCAGAGTCCAAAGAACAACATGTCTATGCATAAGCGGAGCCAAGGGCTACTCCGACTGCGGCATTAGACATTCTCTTTCATTTGGCACCCCTCGATATTTAAAGCGACTAAACAGTGGACAAATAATTCATTTGGCCACGCCAGCATCCTTAATACATTAGGAATTCTCACAGAGAACATCGATTACACCATACCTGAACTTTTGTTTGACAAAGACTTCCATGTAAGCTTCCACTCTAGGTCCTTCTGGAAGGAATGTGCTATCATGGAGGACAAGTCAATCCGCTTCTACACAGATGGATCTAAAACCAATAACGGGCTTGGTGGCGGCGTTTTCTCAGATAAGATAAATCTAGGCCTCTCTTCCCGTCTTCCAAATCACTGTAGGGTGTTCCAGGCGGAATTTTTTGGCGATAAGAGGAGCACTATCCTGGCTGAAGAAAAACGTGATATCTGCAAACGATGTCTGCATATTTTCGGATAGATAGTCCCTGGAGTCAGTCTCATTAAATTCGAGATGGGTGCCGGGCCACAGAGATATTCCAGGGAACTGTAGGGCCGACGAACTCGCTAAAATATTAAAGCTGGATGGCAATAAAAAAACCGACATATCTAGCGACTAAACAGATCTTGCCAAAGCTGGATCCCAATCGCTCTAAGAGCCTGATCGTTCTAAATAAGAAGCATCTTCATACAATTTAGTTAAACTACGTTCAACTGAACTTACACTGTGAAACTAGACGAGATGATCTTTAAATTTAAACTCAAGTTCAGGTTCAGCTGAACTCAAATTTAAACTTCCACTGTGAAACTGGGCATTAAGCGATCTAAAAAATATAGACGTAAACAGTCCCTTACACTTCACCGTAAGCTCAAACTGGTTCCATTAGTAAGAGAATCATTGATCCACGTGGCATCACAATTAGCCAATTGGCCTAAGTGGCTTGGTGTTTCCAACAGCCACTCTTACCTAGCTACCTACCTAACTACAGCAATAACTTCAATGTAAACCAGTGGCACTTCAGTGGCAATTTGTTGTATTTTCCACCGAAACCTGAGTTTCAGGCTATCGCTCACTTGATTCCTGGCTTCTTTTGCCCCTTGTTGGTTACGTGCAATACAATATTTTTATGCCCCAATGCAGTAGTTACGAGTATATCTCTTCTCCTTCATTCGAGGTTTCGGTACATTTTAGGCACTTCCTCCTATCAGAGGCGGTTGTGGATAATTTTTTTGGGATTGGATCTCACGAGTATTATACCTATTTCCCTGTAGCATTTAGTTCCAGGCACGTATTTGGAAATACGTGAGAAACACTGTGATCGATGGCACTAGTACTCAAACAATTATAACCATTGCGTGCGTTTACAAATTATTGAATTATTTTCAAAAACGAGAAACTGCTTAAAGGGCAGTAACATTGGGAAGCCAATTGAGTCGTTATGAACATTTAATTTGAAATTAGAAACTGTGAAGCACAAATAGATGTTGTTAAAAGTTATCTATGCTATTAAAACTATTTGCGGTTTATCTGTGAATCACTTAAAAGGTATAACCCTTCGACTGGAACTTTTTGTTACAACTTCAGTTATAAATAAAGCTCATTCATTAAAATTAAATTATTGTAAATCTCAAATCCGCCTTTATATTTTCAGTGCTCTCAATTAAGTCATAACCTCGCAACCAATTTTCAACTAAAACCACTTCAATCAGCCGAAATCCGTGATAATATCCGTCACACTCTACGGCAGCAATTGAATTTACTACCAATTTTCTGTACCCCACACGGCAACGGTGATAGTAAAATATAAAAATTACACTCACCCGTTTGAAATTTTATCACCACTATTGTGTAAGTGTATGACGGTAAGCTTATGCATAAAATTCAGTCTCGCAAGAAACTCAATCATCCAAGCAACTAACATAAAATACGAGTAATTTTATCCCCATAAATTTTCCACCAATTTCTGAAAAGTGGATTTCACCAACACTATTGTAAGTAGTACACGGCAGACAACTACAGATACTGTGAGTAAATTTTTGGCTTGAACACTGTTAAAAAAAAACATAAAGGATACACGTAATCCGTGAATGTACCGACGAGCGTACTAGTCGTTAGAATGAACGAATGACGCCATTTTTCAGTGAGTCCAATGTTGGTGTGGTTGTTGATAACAACGCGAGCTCAACATAAATCTCAGTACACAAGGATAATAGTTGTGGTAGTCATCCTGTAAAATGGCTTTAATACGATGTCGTATCCTTTGACACAACCGAAACTAGTCAGGGTGAAAGAAAAACAGAAAACAACAATCCCTTCCATCGTTATCCTTGGGTTATTAAAATTGATGTCCTTTTCATTTAGAAATTTTTATTTTGTATTTTTCCCCCCCCTTTTTTTGGCACCCACGTGCTCTACTAAAGGTGTCCTTAAAATGGAAAGCCTTAATTAAGGACTTAAAAGAAAGAAACAACGAAAAAAAAAAACATATTTAAGGTAATCATTTCCACACGAAGGAAAAGTTGGCGATTTTTTCGCCTCTGAAGGCCTTTTTGTTTTTGAGAAAATTTATACTCTTTTACGTGCCCGTATCCCTGATTGTCTTCTTATACTCGTATCTTTGCCTTTTCTTTTTGAGGGAATATTCTTTTAAACAGATAGCTTTTCCCAGGTCGCTATTGTTTTGATTTCTTTGGAGTTTCGGCAAGATGAAGGGTAAGGCACGCTCCAATTGGTAACTATTTTTGTAGGTACTAATTTTTCATAAGCCTTCCATTGGGCGCCATTTATCGTGTCGTATGTAGTATTTGGGTGTATTTTAATTAGAACGCTTATAAGAATTGGTTTGGGATTTTACTTTTCTTTCTTAAGTAAAACAGCACGAAAAGAAGGTGTCCTGTCTACTGGCGAAAAGGATTTTCTTTAAGAGTTTTTGGATTATAACCGTTCTGTTTTCGGGAGATAAAAGATGCTTTATGCTTCGGTGAGCTTTGTGTATCAAGGACCACTGATATAATTAAGGGTAATTAAAATTTTACGATTTACTTACTCAAGTGTAAGAGAAAAGAGAACTGTGTAGCCTGCCAAATGGCTATTTTGCGAAATGATAGGAAAGGCATTTAATGATATCTTGACCTAAAAATAGAATAAGGATATTTTGCAAGTGAAAAACAAGAAGCTGGAGTCAGAAATTAAATTAGGTTTGAAATTATTTTACACAATAAAATTTCGCAATGGTTTTTTATTTTCTGATTTTATTTGTCCTCTTGTCTTTTGGGGCTTGATGAATGTCTTAAGTTGGCGAGGTAGACTGTAAATGGCCATAGATTTCTGGCAAGGCAATTAGGAGTATTTGGACCAATTATGTTGAGCCAGGTTGATTCGTGGTGACAATTAATTACCATGAATTGGGTTTGACAAATTGTCTTTCTACTTAGACTTTAAGTTGGTTAATTGTCCATTAAAAATACACGTTGAGGAGAAATGCCTTACAAAGAGTCGCTTTTTAACTGCTTTTATTTTATATTTTGAGTCTCAATTGAATTTTAGGTTGCAAGAAATGGCTAAAACTTGTATTCTTTTATTAATCGTTTCAAAAATACATAGCAGTAAGAAGTTATATAACAAGAAATTACAATAGGTTAAGGCTATTTCAACGATACAGCTTTCTTTTCTTGATGAATTCCTTCAAGAATTGCTAACTGAGCTTAGCGAAGAAGGACTGCGTTACTTCATTCCCCATAACTGGAGTTATTCGGTCGCAATTAGCAACGACTCCAGCAGTCAGTCCCCAGACAGAAATATACCTCTACACCCAGATGTTGTTGCCCCCTTTTCTGTGCTCTTGGCTATCAATAAAATCCTGCCAGAGTCTGACAGAAGGAGATGCAAAGTAGCCACATATTCAGCCAACGTGGATATTTTGGTATCAGAAATGGTTACTTCAGTGACTAGTGAATTTATAGAGAGTACTCTGGCACGCTGGGCAAAATATTTTCTAGCAGTCGGTAATCGGAGTTTTTTGCTATTTTAGACGGAAGTCCAGTAATTTCACGTCGAATGTTCACCTTCAAGTCGCAAAGGCCCGAATGAGTCTAAATCCCACGATCGCGGCAGCCGATTGACAGGGCTATTTCTGGCGATAAGACGGTCGTTAAACTTCGTCTTTAATAACACGATCTTCGTGAGGCAAGTGGCGCCACGTTCTGTTGAGACCGCATATCCTTCAAGCTTTCCCATTCCAATGTATCCCAAAAACAAATTAGTCAACACGAAGCGATAGACCTCTCCATTGACAGTAATCGACCCACCAGCATTATCTCTGAAGAAGTACGGCCCACTGACACGTCTGACATGAAAACCATCTCAAATAGTCAATTTGTTCGCATATAATGGCTGCTAGAACACCTCTGGGTATTCGTTTGACTAAATGGCTCAATTTTGCACATTTGCTCATCAACAAAGCCATTTTAACAAAAATGTGCCTCATCACTGAGGATTATCACGATCGTCAATCTGCTTTAGCTATTGGGTCAAGACGATCTAATACGGACGCGTAGTCAATTCTTTCTGTAAAGTACACCAAAGGAACGCGTGAGAGATAGTCAACTCTTGAGAACATCACGATTGATTGTTGCCTTGACAGGCTCGCATACAACCGCAATATTTTCTACACTTCTGGCGTTTCGCTGTCACACTTGCAGGGGAATATTAGTGTTAACATAGCTGATTCCAATTTTTTCACTAAACACTGAATTGTTGAAAACTAGAGTCGTAACTGGCAACGGATGTTTATGATATAAAATAAATTTGGATGGTTTGCAAACGATGTTTTAGCGTATATCTCTTCATGATTAAATGATAGACAATCTGGAATGCAAATATGACATCTGTCAAAAGATATTATGCGTGAGTTCAGAGAATTCCTCTTGGAAATATAGGGTACATCTATTGAAGGACCTTTTGTTTGATACCAAGACCACAATATCGACCGTTTTACGGCTAAACCCTTAATCACTAATAGTATTCTATAGTATTGCCTTTCGCAAAGATGTTGAAGATTTAAACTAGAAGTTTTAAATTGAATATTTGATAATATGTAGAGCCGTATATCCTCCTCTTTTTAAGTAACAAAACCTTCGGAAGTTCTTCTTCTCGAAATGGTTTTGTAGATTACCACCGTCATGATCTGCCTTATCTCCAACTACAGGAACACTTGTATAGTTGCTCTTCCTGAGTTAAGCCTATAACAACACAAAACCCAGCCAAATCCCACGAGTTGCTTAACAACAGGAGCGATGAGATCAAGCCCGACTGAAGCACTAACCCGTTCCTTCATATTACACCCCATATACATTAGAAATAACGCATCGTGTAAGATAAAATACGAATGCAGATATATCAGATTTTGACTAAACAAGTTCAATCGCACGATACTGCTGGAGCCTTACGAGATATTTTATGCCTCGTACAAGAGCAGTAACGGTAGCGTCACAAAAACATTGGAGATATTGTATCTAATGTTTAAAGTTTCTCCTAAACACCACAATCCAAACTCTAGTTTGACGAAGAGCCAAGCATGCAGAAAGACAAGAGGCGTTTACTGCGAAGGCTACCAATATTTCGTTCTCAGGCGAAATCCAATCTAAAGACTACTAAGAGTGCTGGAGCAGAAGAACTACCTGTCCAATCATTTAAAGCAGCGGGCTATGGTTTAGTAATGGGCATACACCTACTCATCTGCAGAATATGGTCGAACAAATGAAAGTCCGAGAATGGAATCTCAGCATCGTTCGTCCGATGCTCGAAGGCTATGGCCTTCGAAACTGCGGAATCAGTCCCAAAATCGCGTACAAAATTGTGTCTACCTATTTATGGAACGTTTAAAATCGTAAATGAACAATCTCGTCCTTATCAGTGTGGATTTAGATCTGATAAGCTCACTTTCGAATAGGTCGTACGGAGGATGATCGAAAAACCCAACAACCTGATATTCTTTTTCTTTCCTTAAGGTAGCGCTACAGTCCGGTCTTCCTCTACTGCGCTGTTCCTTAGGGGCAGATTCGAAGATTTTTCGGACCGGAGCATTGGTTTCCATTC
The DNA here is from genome assembly GCA_963966105.1 of Volucella zonaria. Classification (NCBI taxonomy): domain Eukaryota; kingdom Metazoa; phylum Arthropoda; class Insecta; order Diptera; family Syrphidae; genus Volucella; species Volucella zonaria. The sequence continues at coordinate 142,285,446 of OZ014533.1, read as the reverse complement.
GCTGTACATGATCCAGTCACCTCAGTCGTTGGACCTTCGCTCTTCTGGGTAAGTCGATATCACTGTGCAGCCCGTATAGTTCGTCGTTGTATATCCTCCTCCACGCACCGTCTATGCAGATGGGACCGAAAATCGCTCGAAGAATTTTCGTCTCAAAGAATACCCTCATCCATTTTTGATAAAGTCCATTCCTCTGAGCCTTGGAGCGATAAGGTCTTATACAAGGTCATATTTGTTGTTCGAGAGAGGGATTTGCTAGTCAATTGCCTTCTTAGTCCAAAGATGCAGCGATTGGCAAGGGCTATTCCTCGTTTGACCTCAGCGTTGGTGTCGTTGTCTGAATTGATAGCGGCGGCTAGGTAGATAAAGTCCTTAACTACCTCAAAGTTATATAAATCAAGGCTGTCCGAGACGTCAGGATTGAGTGTCCTTTCTTGTTGACAGCATATACTTGGTCTTGCCCTCATTGACCGTTAAACCCAAATTCGTCGCTTTCATCTCTATACTCGCGAAAGCGCCACTGACATCACGCTGCTTTCTTCCGATTATGTCAATATCATTGGCGTATGCGAGTAGCTGGACGGACTTTGGAGAGATTGTGGCTCTTGTGTTGGCCCGCGAGATTTGCACTATTCTTTCAAAAGTGATGTTAAAGAAATCGCATGACAGAGCATCGCTTTGTCTAAGTCCTTTTTTGACATCAAAGGTCTCAGTGAGTCCTTTACCAACCTTGGTGGAGCAGCATGGATTCTGCATCATCATCCTGCACAAACGGACGAGCTTTCCTGATCTCTATAGATGCTGTCTTACACAGCCTTAAAATCGAAGAATAGCGAGTGTGTATCGATTTCGCATATGGAGGACCTTGCTTTACAGAATCTGAATGCCGATCGCCGAGGTAATATGGTAGTAGAAAGACTCAACTAGAGCAGAATGGAAAAGCAGCGTCTTGTCTACCAAGTCTTAACCTATATGTACTGTTGGCTCCAAAATTGATTGCAATGAAATATCGGCCACCATCTCCACTGAGATCCTAAAATCGTATCGTCTTTGAGATTCGTGAAGAATATTTCAAGCGGAGGTAAAGTCGTTTTAATCAATAGCCGAGCCACAATTAAGGCGCTCTATTCAATTTGCTCTTGGTCCAAATTTGCTTGCGAGAAATGAGCAACGAGTATAAGGCTCTTTCAAAGACAGGAAAAAAACGACTTAGCGCTATTCAAGAGACATGCTTAGAAAATTACTGGCTCAAAAGCGCTGTTGGAGGCTGCTATATCAAACCAAATATACATCGAATTTAGAATCGACTTTATAAACGAGGAGGAATCCGAGAAAAACCAACAAGCCACGCTTCAGAAAGAGATCGTAAAGTCTGTCGAATCTCCGCCTAAACCGAATGTAACGAAAACTGTTCAAAACCTGAACGTGGTATTGAACTAACGTGTTCTTCTGCATATCGCCCATTTCATGGTGCAGAACGCAGATTTACAAAAACTCCTAAACTGGCCACTGTAGTCTTAGCCTTTCTGGAGGGTTTCATTGGAAAAGAATTTTGCGTTAAGATCGAAACACTGAAACCGTCAGACTAGTCCTCAAAGGTGGAAAATCAGCCACGAAGAAAATATAATAACACCTCTGCTGAGTCTAAAGCAACTACTTGACATTCATTCCCCAGTCAACCTGATCAAAACCAGCTCACACACAGCTCCTATCACTGACGTGGCAAGGGATATGAGTAACACAATCCACCGTTGCTAATATCTCTCATCGGTTATGCCGTGACGAATATCGATATCTAATACGATGATGCTTCCTTTGATGGCCTGAAAAATTTCCTGACACCGATGTCATATATCCACTTACGCTGCAAAATGTTTAGATTCACTGCTTTCAACACTGAAGGGTGTCTTCACTGCTAGCTTGGCACTGGGACACATACTGAACATGCCGTGGATGGATCACTAGTTTTGTGGACTAGACCAATGCTGGTAAAAATCACCCTATTGCGGCTGCGGATTGCAGTAATGTTTTGAGGATGCACATTGAAAAGGGCGGTCCGGTGAACTGAGTTCTGTTTTGGCAGCAGTGGACCATGTTGGTCGACTCAACGTTTAACGTTCTCAATGTTTCTAACGTCCACACTCCGATATACCATATGCAGATGATGTAGCTCTATTGTCTTTTGGATGGTGCCTATTTGTGACTGACCATTGGCCTCTAGAAATAGACTGTCATCAATTCTTTTAAAACTCTGGTATTCTCTTTACAAGAAGGCGGAATCTTACTGGTTTGGCTTATCTAATACTTAAAGGCATCACTATCTATTTCTGCAATGAAACAAAGCATTAGACTGTCATCCTGGATAACAAACTTCTTTGAACGGAGCCTGTCGCGTCGAAAACTTCTAAGTTGCCGTCGCATAAATTAGTTTTCCGTAAAAGATGCCAGTTACTGAGGACAGATCTCTAAGTCCACATGACTACATGGTTGTCTGACAATTTTTCTCAAAAATACCTCATTTCCGCATTTAAGAGACTTCAAATAACGATCTGCTTCAGCTTATTGCACAATTTTCCCCGATCTAATTAAAACTAATATTGTTCGATTACCGGGCTGCCGGCAAAAATAAAAACGAAAACCAATTTAATGACAAAAAATCCGAGCCACACCGTCGGTGGTTGAGATTCGTGTGACGATCTGTCACTTGGATTTCCTGGGGAACAAAAAATTCCCTGGGGGCAAATTTGCACTAGCAGCAATATCGTTTGCTGAACCAAGTGGCTGCTCAGCTGGGCTGGGTTCAGGGAAAACGATATTTTCAAATGAACTCCAAAACAATAAACTAATGAGTATTAGGCGCCATGCACTTTTTGCCCCGAGTGGAAGTGCGATACCATAGGTTATAAATAAATCGGAAGAAATACCACACAATATCCCGGAGGAAAGAAAAGACAATATGTATTTTTTTTTCTGCTACTTTACAAACGACGCTTTATTTGCGAAGGCCAAACAATATATTGCGGAAGCTGTTAACAAAAAGTTAACTCAAATAGTGGAACTGAAGGTACCACTAAGTACTCGTAGATTGGACCAATACCAGCTACGCGAACGACTGAAAAATCTTATCTTTTTTATTATTAAAAAGGATTCGCCCGGGGTAACGCGAGGTGAATAATGTTACTCCTGTCGGTCCGCCCTGACCTCGTCCGTATTTCCTCCTCGTTTTTGTATATCTCGCAGTCATTTTTCTTTTTCCCTTCTTTTTCCTTTCCTTTATACTGCTTTTCTTTCGTTTTAAAATTTCTTTTGCTCTTTACTCTTTGATGGTCAACCAAGAAGTGATTAACCCTATTCCGATGATATTAGCTCGAACCGTAGGTCTCACACATACGCTCCTTCATACATCCAGTTCCGCAAATTTGCTGAAGTGTGCCACCGGGACATCCCGGCGAATCCTCTTGCCAAGAATTAATTACAATAAATGAGGGCCGCGCAACTAGGCGTCCATTCTTTACAACACTTTTTTTTGTTACAATTTTATTTTTTTTTTTTTTTTGTATTTAAGGTGGTGACCGTCCGTCACCGAATAGAGCGTCTGTGGCAGTCCGCCTGGTTCTGTGGCTTTGTGTATTTATTATACGCAGAGGGTTCCAGACCGTCCATTTGGCTCTAGACGTACAGTTGGGCTTAAGGTGACCGTCCGTTGCTCCACCGAGACTCCTGTCTCTTCTTCTCGTGGATCTATTGGTTTTCCCCTCCGACAGGTATAAAAGCAGAAAGACAGAGCTCAAGAAATCACCAATTCTTCCCGCTAATATACTTATCCAATGAGACAACGGACATAAAATGAACGGGTGGGGCAAAAAGCGGATCGGGCAGGAGAGACCGTGATGGAGCGGAGATGCCTTCTAAGGCTAAGGAATCTACCCGATAGGAAAGACAACACAATACAAGGGCAAGATCCGACGACTTTGTGAATGGCTCTTATTCACTAAAACGTTGGACGCTGGTCTCGGGCCTTCCTCCAAATGGGTATTTCAACTGACCGTCCGTCCTACCTGCTGTGGTTGATCCTTCAAGATACTTGGAAGGTGCACCAGTGGCTGCCCATCACCCTTCTAGGATTTTGAAGAACCAACGGAAGAGAATGTGGGTGAGTGAGGCCGAGAGGAAAGGGAAAGAGTAGGACTTACTATGGTAAATTTTTCCGCAACAAGCTGCATAGTGGCTTTTGCTAATATGCCTGCCTACTCCCGTCTGGAGTAGGGATGAATCTGCCACATCTGGATATTGCATTAATGTTCTGCACTATTAAAGCCATTTTCCATTTGAAATTCAGTGATTTTTGGTACAACACGTACTGGAGTTTTAATGACCTGGCGCGCCGAATATCTTTTGACCCTGATCTTATGGGCATGCCATGTGTTGTAATGGCACCAGAACTACTGGTGCTGTGAAAGTACGAAATCGACTTGTTGTTCCAACATGTTCCATAGAATGATTTTGGCCAGAATTTGAGCCAGGAAAGGAATTAGACCTGTCTGCACGGACAGTTCCAAAGTCGCTGGAGTTCTTCTGGAGGACGACATCACGACCTCACTCCTCGTTAGAAAAACGTGCATCTGTCTCCAAAAGGAAAATATACGCAGTCCTGATGCCAATGAATTATATTACGGGAGTCATTGGAGTAGCTAGAATATACGTCTGTAGTCTCTAAACACTCTCAAGATAGCTCGAGAATGCAGGCCTTCACTGAGGCTCAGAGGAAGGTTTCTTAGAACCCGATCCGACCTAAGAACTACCTGCGTGCTCGGTCGTGTTGCCATTGACATCGGGGCTGTATCTTAGCATATGTAACTGCAGACTCTCCAGGTTTGCCGTTTGACCAAACGAATGCTTCCCGTGGTCTCCAAAAATCCTGTTGGCCGTTAGCATGAAAGACTGTGTACTTCTTACGCCTCTGCTGAGCTCCAAACTGTGCTAGTAACGCAACATAGTGGCTCTTGCCACTAAACCGTTTAAACATATTTCCATGACAGAGTGGAATATTCCAGTAAAAGGACCACACAAGCAATGCTATAATCTACGAGTACTTCAATGTTCTGACAGAAAAAAAATCATATTTGTTCGAAGATCTATTGATGATAGTTCCTGCTAAGGAAGTCGTGCGTGCTGCTATCACTTCATTAATCAAGAGCTTTGTTGTATACAATGTTGCGACTTCTGTCCATGTTTGCTGACTTCCATTTAAAAATATCTCTTAAATGCACATTCCTTAAAGAAATAGAAAGATTATCTGTAATCGTGATATCTAAACATGTCAGGATGTCTCAAGTTCTGTTCTATTCTATTCCGGTTCTATTTAATCCTTATACTAAGTCACGTTCACATATGCCGTTGTCTACATCGACAGCAGCAAAGTGTATCCCTCTTATAATTTATCTTATAGTATTTCTAAAACAGATTCACTCTTGAGTATCCGGTTCCCCTGCAACTCAACTCATTACTAATATCCATTGCTCGTGTGTAAACTTAGCTGCCCACAGCAGTGTTTGTCCTACACTACAGTATTCAGAGTCTAAAATTAAGTACCCTCTACGTTCGAGTTATAATTGAAGTGGGAACTTTCATCGTCAACGACTCTTATGGGTTATGGAAATGACGTGACATTTTCTAAAAATACACTTGTTCGTATATGTATGAGTACTCGTACCTGGACACCAATTGCTTAGTCCTATAGCTTTGCAAATAGGCTATCACCACCATTACGATCACGACCACGACCACGACCATCACACCATGTCGTCACCACATCACTAGCATTTTCTACTTAAGTTCAACAGCATCGCGCTTTAGTAGTTCTATCCTCTCTTGACTGATAAAAATACCCATTGACTCTTTTCTAGAGAAAAAAAAAAAAAAAAAAAACAATAAAAAGGATATAAAAGTTAGGGAAAAAGATGGCCTCCCTGGGAGGAGAGTAGGTTAAGTACATACACGTGTGTTTGCAGCTATCGTGTCCTCCTCTCGCTGCTGGTGCAGTCGAGTGTCCCATTAGGAAAATGTGAAAAGCTGTCATCATCATCACTATCGCTATCCTCGTCATCGTCATCGTCATCGTCATCATTACGATAACCATTAGCATTGAGGCGACATTGTCATCTGCATCAGCAGTTCCTCTGCGATGTGATGTCTTTCAACTTGCCACTATTTACCTCCTGCTCCTTTAGTCAACACCACCATCATAACCACTACAACCCATCAAAGACAGTTGACATTTATGCAGTTTTGCTGGGCGGGCTCCTTGTGTTTGCATGTATAGGTACTAATATATATAAGCAGTTAACCGCTCTAATTAACTGCTCGACATGATTATCATTTTAAAGAAAATAAAAATAATTACATCGCGCGCTAACGATAACTGACAGCTCATAGCTTCGTTAATATTAATGCCATGTCTTCGTAGGTTTGAGTTTGTTTGGATACGTTGGTGCAAGGAAGTAGAGTATCCTTTGGATTTTTTTCTCCCCCTGTTTTCTATGTAATGAATGCACGATATCCTGGTTGGTTTACAAGTAAACGCTGATTGAAATTCCAAGTGGAAATGAAGGAAGTGAAAAAGAGAACAGGGATTGAGGCCACTTTGCAACAAGCAGTTGCCAAAGTTGATTGCGATTTTTCAGTCTCGGTCTAAGTCTAAGTCTCAGTTTCCATTTCTCTTTCTTTTCCTTTCAGGCCGAGTTGACAGAAACAAAGACGCAAAGAAATCAAATAAAATTCCGAATCCTTATGCCCGAAAGTCTTGCTGCTGAATGTGAAGGATTCTTTCTTTACTATGACAACCACAAAGGAAATTCGGTCAGAGTTAGGGAAACTATGTTTTTTTTTTTGATTGCCATTTTGTGGTTACTTGCTTTTCAATTACGAATTGCCAGTCTGGATGCTGTAAAGACTTTTTTTTGTCAGATTTGACCACTATGGCAGCTTAAAAAGTCTTCCTTGGTCTCTATTATTATTTCCGTCATAAATTGGGTCAACCGTTACGAACGTCATGAGTTTTGCTTGTTACTTTTTGATTCGAATCCCTTGGAGTCATTGTTGCACCTACTGAAAGAAACCGTTTCCCGCATTTTTTTTGAGATTTGCAAAAGAGACACATACGAAATTTTAATATTCCAGAATAAAGTACCGTTATGCGGCCGCTAGTGGTATACTTTTACTATGGCATTCAGAGTCTCAACATTGTAAAGTGTTTTTGTCCACCGTAACCTACATCTGAGACAGAGATTCCTTCTGCGGTCTTTTGTCGTTTAAGGTTTAATCTCAATTTTTTCTAGATCTATGTTGATGGCATTGATGAGCCAGAACTTCTTTCTATTTTCTTTTCTATTTGCTAACCTTGCTGAAAGGATAACGTCCGACATTCGTCTCCGTAAAGAATCACCGAGAGTATGAACGTTTTTTGCATTATCATTTTAGTCATTTGCTTTGGAAGGGTTTTCTTCCTTCGTGGGCAAATCGGTGTAGCAACGGTCAAATAAAGATCTTGTTCGTCAAATCTCCTGTCAGAAATGGAGGACGTATGAATGATGAATTCACAAAATTGAATCAAATATGGCGTCAATAGTCATCAAATAGATTCCTTGTATCAGCTTTGGATTGGAGGCGGATGAGCCCTTAAGCGCTCACAGGCAGTTCCCATATGTACCTTCGAATCGAATTACTAATTCTGAAACATTTTTTCCTATACCCAATAAAGTCAGAGCGAAAAACAGCATAACGCGAATAAAGCTCCGACCCTTTCAACATCTTGTGTTCTGCTCTCAGAACGTGCAATGGGATGTGTTGGACAAATGGTCACTGAAACGCTGATAAACCGTCAGCTCGTGCAATATCTCGAAACGCGAAAGGTTTTCGCGACCGGCAGTATGGTTTTCATAGCAACAGGTCCACTGGTGATTTGATGTCATGTATCACCGAAAAGTGTAACCAAAGCGTACATGAATCTGGCGAAAGCAAGATAGTTGAACTTCTTATTTCTAAGGCATTTGAGTTTGGCATCAGGCTCTTTTGTCGAAAATGCGTGCATTTGGGATCGATGAATCTCTCATTCAATAGATTAAAAACTACCTTTGGATGGTTTCAAGTGTGATACCCGCAAAATAAATGCTGGTGTACCCCAGGGCTCCGTTCTGTCTGCGACACTTCTTCTAATCTTCATTAATGATCTCTTGTCTGCAACTTCTAGTCAAATATATTCGTTCCCGAACTCACGCGCCTAGAGGGGCAATGGCAGCTTATTAAATTCCGATTCTAATACCATAAACAATTGGATAACTGTCAGCAGAATAGAATTCAACGCTTCCAAAACACAATGCTGTCTGCTGTCGTTAAAGCTAAAATCAAATACCCAGCCAGTATCCATGAATGGCACTTGCATCGTCGAAACCGAAAAACTTTCCATTCTCGGTATGCGTGTCAATGACAACTTACGTTGGAATGACCATATATTCGATGTTGTCAAAAATGGTGTGAAGAAATATTTCACCCCCGAAATTGCAGTACAATGTCCACATCTGATCATGTGCTCCTAAAACATCTCTGAATCTGCTAGATAGGATTAAAAACCGTAAGATAAAACTTATAGGTGATACTAATATCAGTCAGTCAATTGATGCCCTCGGACACCGACGTAACGTCTCCTGTCCCTATTTTCACCACTAGTGCTCCATTGAAGTCCCCCGTAACATTCCGAGCCTTCAAACCTTTAACGGTAACACCCGTCACGCTATGAATGCTCATCAGTATACCCTTCAGCCCACTTTCGAACGTACACTAAAATATCGTGATTCGTTCCTAAGCCGTACAGCTCGCTTATGCAATGTCCAGCCGAGCTCTCTATTTCCCCGTCGTTATAACTTGCAAACATTTAAGACCAATGTACATCGGTACCTCTCTTTTCTTTCTCCCTAAGTTTCCCTCGCCCGCGATAAGTAAAATAAAAATGGAAATTGAAAAACGTTGACTATGGGGAAGAGGTCTAGGACCACAGTGTGTACGTGTGGAAAAATTACTTCTGTCAGGCAGATCAAAAGATGTAGCCAATTTTGACCATTTCATCCCGACGAAATTAAAATATTTTGATTTATTATTATTCACAAGTAAGGAGACATTCCAAACCACAAATATAGCCTACAAGTGCCGTATTGTTCAAAGATCAGAAGTACTTAGTCAGCTGATGAATTTGCTTCTGTCAGAACGGTTTGAACCCGGTGAGTCCACAATCGACTAACTGGCAGCAAAACGACGGATAGCACTCGGAAGCAATTTACCGAGACTGTTGATGCCAGAATAGGGTTTAGCCACGTTGGTGCGCTGTCATATAACCTTCTTAACATCAAAGTTAAGAAAATTGTGCAAAACTCGCAAGCCAAGTAACCACTGTATTAAACATGCTGATAATATTGATATCATTGGGAGAACTCAGCAAACTATTATGGACCGACGGCATCGACGAATCTCGCAGAGATTTATAATATAGAATGCAAACGTTGTGGTTTCAATCTTTAATATCACTCCCGATGATGTTGCAAACGGCCTCTCATCATTTTTTTAGGGTATGCATGCTAATTAGTTCCAGCCTATTTTCATAGGGGGGTAATCCATATGGGTCGGCCCAGGGTAGACCACGAAGTGCGAAACGGATAAACCTGCGTTGGACTGCTTCTATTCTTTGAATGTGGGTTAGTTTATAGGGTGACCAAACTTGGCTGCAATATTCGAGAAGAGGCCTTACAAAAGTAATGTACAGGGACCTTGTAACGTAAGGGTTGGAAAATTCTTTCGACCAGCGTTTGATAAAACCAAGTGCAGAGTTAGCTTTATTTATAATGCTCTCAATATGTGAGTCGAAATTCAATTCTCTGTCACAAATTATTCCTAGATCCCGTACTTGGGTAGTGGAAGGAATAGGCTCATCGCAGATGAAGTAGTTTCTTGGAGGGGGAGGTAAACGTTTGCGGGAATAGGTTATCGCTTGGCATTTGCTGACATTAAGCTCCAAAAAGTTTTGCTTGCACCATACCGAAAACTTATTTAAGTCATCTTGCAGGCAATGGGAGTCAGAAGGCAATGAAGTGACTTTGGAAATTCTCATGTCATCAGCGAAAATAGAAAGATTACAATTCTTTAAAATGAGATTTATGTCGTTAATCGTCAGGATAAAGATGATTGGCCCAAGGTGACTACCCTGAGGGACACCAGATGTTGCTTTAATTGGGTCGGATATTGAAGATCTGAAGATGACCCTGTATTCTCGGTCTTCTAAATAGGTTTTGGTCCATGCCACAAAAGAGGGGAAAAGCCAAGTTTTTTTAGTTTAAAAATGATAAGTTGGTGAGAAATTTTATCGAGAAATTTCTTTTGGTATTAACAAACTGGTAGAAGCGTTTAGGGTCTGAGACTAAGTTAAATTGCATGCGGTAGAGGTACTCAAGGTAAAGAGACTCACAAAGTTCAGAAAAACGATTATATACCAATCGATAATTACTGTAGTCGGAATCAGATCGAGTCCTTAAGAATTTATGCCACAACTTGTTTCTGTAATTACGGAGAGAGCGCAACTCCTTGTTGTACTAGGGAGGAGCTGACATGCAATCCTTTCGGAAGGTATATGGAACCGATTGGGCAAAGCAGGAGAAAATTAACGAATAGAACATTGATAAGGCAAGATCAATATTAGTCGTCTCAGCAATAAAGTCAAAGTTAATGTTGCTGATGAGGTTTTTAAGTTTGTTAAAGTCGGTTCTTCGGAAGTTAAATGAAAATGCATTTTCCGCATCGACACTTGTGTTGCCATTTTCATATGAGTATATAATTGACAAGGGGGGATGAAGGCGGTCTAGGGTAGAAAGAAGATGATCACTCCTATAAACGACACAGTTATCTGAATCGGATGTGAAGACAAGGTCGAGTTGTCTGTTCATTGTGTTAGGTATTCCACTAATCTGATATAGACATGAGTTGGTTAGGCAGTCCACCATCAAAATTTCTATTTCTGAGGACGAATTAAGAGAGACGAAATGAGACGAGTCGTCGGAAGGCTCCCATTTTAGTTGAGGGAGGTTGAAATCCCCTAGTAGAATAATACAGTCTTCAGGTTGTGCATTATCATTCAAAAAATCCACTGCGTGAACTACAGGTCGATAAGACTCAATTGGTTGGGATGGGTGAATGTAACAACAAAGTACGTAAAGACAGCGTTTGGGGAGCGTAATGTTGACACATACTAACTCAAAGTTGTCAGTATGGGGAATATCAACAGGAGTTGCGTGGAAAAAGTTCCGGATTGCTAGTAAAACACCTCGGCCATAGGGATTATCAGCTCTTTCAAATCCATCTTTTCGAAAAACGTTGAAATTTGGAGGAAACAGCTCAAGGTTATTAATGTCCGGAATTAGATTTGTTTCAGTAAGAGCAATTAGGTCATAGGGTAACTTTTGAGAATTGAGATATACGACGGAGATTTTAGAGCGCAAACCTCTTGCATTTTGGTAGTAAAAGGACAGGCATAGTGGACTGGAGGATACAGGATTTAGTTTGTTAGGAACTGTAATAGTTTTTAAAATTTGAACGAGTTCTTTGCAATTGGGAGAGACGTTTAGAGCTGACATGCAAAGACAGCGTGGAAAGATCATTATGAACTTCATCGGAAGAGATGTCGAAACTCTCATGGTAGCGAACGAAAATTTGCATCAATTCAGCTGGCTTAATAGGAAGATCTTCTCGTTGAATCGAAACCATAATGTTGGTTTTGGTTATGCCATCAATGCAAACGGAGTTGGGTTTGTCGTGCAAGTAGGCAAGGTAGAGCCGAACATTTTCATAAATGCGGCGGTCTCTCAAACGAGATACAACGTAACGACTGTCATCATTCATATCAGAAAATTTTTTTGTGAGTTTGACAGTTGGTGGAAGGAGTGGGTCAAGGTATTTCGGGCAAGAATCGAGGGCAGGCGAACGAGCGGATGAAGAAGGGACATGTTGTTCAAGCACCCCGGAACTAGAATCTTGACTAGTGAGGGTGGTTGGATCAGGGGGATTGGTAGATGAAGATGAGGAAGGGGTGGTTGGGTTTAGTATATGTGAGCTGATAAAATTAGGATATTTGATTGATGGGGCAACGTTAGTTGGAACTTGGGTAGAAGGCGCAGGAGCAAGGTTAAATGAAACTCTGTTTTGAGGCGGCTTTAAAGATTTGGTGAGGGGAGCGAGAGGATTTGGTGTAGCGACTCTGGTGTTCTTTTTGGATGCAGCAAAGGGGGGTAGGAGCGAGGTGAATCTTGGAAAGATTTGGGTCTTGAATGACCAGATTGAGTTGGGATGTTGATGGGATAGGGCAGAATTGTGGGTGCTATCTTTTCTTTTATTAGCAAACCTATTATATATCATATCCTCCCGTTGGGTGATGACCACCTCTTCCGAGATTGGTATGCCGTCCGAAGATTTGAACATCCAATCGTATTTAGTGGGTATACGTATTTCGAAACACATGCTGTTTTTGCTCTTCACTTTGCCAACTTGTTTACACTTGATGTCTTGTATACCAAATTTCTTCCTAAAAAGGTCTTTGATGCAGGACGGGCTTGCGTGACGTGGGGCACCTTGAAGAAAGAAAGTAGACAGCTCCGGTTTTTTGGTGGCTTCAAGATTCATTTTATTTAATTTTTGAATTCTGTTGGTCCATTCAGGGAGAATCCAGGATGTCCCAAAAGCCCTAATTATTGGCAATGGTCTTGGAACGGGATTGGTGATCGAAGTTGCATTTATCGAAGTGGATTGAACGGAGGCTTCGGTGGCAATGGTTATTGAATGAGTTGGGGCTGAAGTGGTTGAGGGTGATGTATATAGCTCGTCGTGTAAGGATTTGTTACACGGGCTAACTGCAGATGGAGGTGCATCCGGCTTACTAGAGATTATTCTTACGTACCGGATTCTGCGCAGTTCTGACTCTGATTCTTCCTGATCTACAGCGATGTCAAAAACTATTGACTCAAACCAAAATTTTAATATTTTTTACATTTTTTTTAGTCCTAAAATATTGCCAAACAATACCAATTCAGGCAAAACTCTTCAATGGTACGAGTATATTTCCCTTTTTAACGGGAGTTTCTAAAAAAAACCAACCCAAAATTCACATGCGAAAAAGTATAAACTCAAGATTTTATTCGACGGCATGCTGAGTTGTTAAGCGAAGGTGTGTTAAAAAACAGTATAAACCTCCTGCAGTGATAATAAACAGTTTTTTTATTCAAAAGTGATTTTCTTCGAAGTGTTTAATATGCCACGTGGTAAGCAAATGACCGACATTGAAAAGCAAAGAATAGTCAATTTAAAAAACCGTGAAATGGCGCAGCGACAAATTGCCACTGAAATAAATCGCTCTCAAAGTGTAGTAAAGTGTTTTCTACAAGCCAGAATTGAAAATTATGGAACAAATAAGCCATCTGGATGACCAATGAAAATTGCACCAACGGTTAAACAATCTATTTTACGTGAAATGTCACAGACAGGAGCTTCTTCATCCCAAATGGTTCGACGCTTTAATTTGGACTGCGATTCTAGCCTCGTAAGAAAATGGGCAGCAGCCTCGGGCAACTTTTTTTTTTTTTTTTTTTTATAATTTACGCGCGCCTAAGGGGTTATGAATACCCTTACACTGTTGCCAGGGCGCGGGCGGAAAGGTAGAAGGAGGAGAAAGGAAAGTTTGTGATGTAGTGGTTTGAAACTCAGGTGTGTTTGGTTTCGATATTGACTCTCCAGGGGTGGATGTCCGAATAGGACGGAGAGATTTTCTTCACTCGGAATGGTGAGGTTGTGAATTTTAACGGTTGTTTTTGTGTTTGAAAACCCTACTACAGCCAAATCTACATGTCAGTGTTATGCCTTCACACGCAGATTTTTCTGACTGGGTTCCAATTACACAAATGAAAACTTGTTGTGGCTAGGATTCGAACCTTGACCTTCCGAGTGAGAAGCGATAGCTAGTACCACTACACCACGGCCACCCCAACTTTAAATATCGAAAGTGCTTGATTAAACCACCACTTAAACAGCGGCATAAAGAAGCACGTCTTGAATTTGCTGAAACACATGTCCAACACGATGAAATGTTTTCGCATGTAATCTTTAGTGATGAGAAGAAATTCAACCTCGATGGCCTCGACGGCCTCAAATACTATTGGCATGATCTCAGGAAACGAAAAATCATGTCACGCAGGCCTTTACGAGGAGGAAGTGTTATCGTTTGGGCAGCTTTCATCGGTAATCTAAAAACAGAAATTGTCTTGATTCCTGGAAGAAATGACGCCAAGAAATACCAAGAAGTGTTGGAGGAGCACCTTCTTCCCCTAATAACATTAACTGAGGACAATGATGTAGTTTTTCAACAAGACAACGCTCCTATCCATAGAGCTCGGACTACAATAACGTGGTTTCAAGAATATAGAATTAAACTTCTAAATTGGGCAGCCTTAAGTGCAGACCTAAACCCCATTGAAAATCTGTGGGGAATCTTGGCATGGGCGGTTTATAATCAGGAAACGCCAGAAATTCAAAATGTCGAACAACTCAAACAAAGAATTGTTGAAGCGTGGAATAATATACCGGAAATCATTTTAAACAACGACGATTGTTAAGTGTTATAAGAAATAACGGACAAAGTACTCCTTATTTAATAAATTTTTACCTGAAAACTAATAAATAAAAATCTTGAGTTTATACTTTATCACAGGTGAATTTTGGTTGTTTTTTTAGAAATTCCCGTTAAAAAGGGAAATATACCATTGAAGGGTTTTCCCTGAATTGGTATTGTTTGGCAATATTTTAGAACAAAAAACAGTATAAACAAATTTTTTTTTAAAAAAAAGTTAAAGAAAAAATTAAGTTTTGGTATGAGTCTACATTTTTTCATTGCACTGCAGTTCTCCTTGCCACACTCCCAGTTTTGGAAGCGTTCCCAAACGTTTCGTATAGCTGGCCGCGATAGACTGATACGAGTTGCGACAGACCTTTGAGACTCTCCCTCCTGAAGCAAATTTACCGCTCTTACTGCGTTTTTGGTATCCATGTGATGCCGAGAACCGGGCATGGTAATCACAATTAATAACGTAGTCGAAGAAAACAATTACAGAAAGTAACACTTGGCGACAACGCTTAGAATTAGACTGAGAAAACAAGTACAGGAAATTTTGCATTAGTGCTTTCTCTGCCTATTTAGTTGGAGGCAACGGTAAAATTGTTGCTCAAATTATTGATAAATATGCATAGACATGCAAGCATACAGTTAAATACTTCGTTTCGATAATGTTTACCAATAGAGTAATTTTTAGACAAAAATCAAAATATGGTAAATCTTTGGTGGGCCCTATTTTGTTTTGAACAGTTTTTAGAAATGTCTGCTCTTACGGAAACCAATCTAGTGCCTAACATTAAAGATAGAATTGTTTACTGAAGACTTTGATCTTCACCACGCCGATGGTCTTGACAATGAAGAGAACTTATATGGCGTGAAGTTCTTCTGGCTATTCCTTGTCGCGTTATTCCAAGCTTTTTAAAAAATATACCGCATCATACTTTGAGTTTGTTTGTGCGCGAGTCCCTATATCTTTACATATGTTCTGATTATGTTATCCATCCCAATCAATTCATAGATAACAGGTAGCCGTAAATACAATTAATTGTGTGTATATTCGATGCTGCAGATTCCAATGACATTGTCATTTTTTTTTAGAAGACTTTAACATGCCAAAGCTCCAATCGCCATTAATGCCAGCTCTGGAAAAGAAGTCATTTTCGTCGATCGCCTTACAGATTCTGGACTTTATCAGTTGAGTCATCAATAGTATTGGTAGGCAACTAGATCTTATCTTTACCTTTGATATAGACAACTGCGTCGTTTCAGAAACTAATCCCCTTCTCTCTAAGTTAGATTGCTACCACCCCTACCATCACCCTTTCTCTGTTCTATGACAATGGTCTAAAAACTGTTACTTTTGAACATTCTTACAGTTTCAATTATCATAGAACAAACTTCAGCAGACTAAATAATCTTCTTAGTAATACCAATTTTGGTTTTCTGTCTATGATAATCCAGGACTTACAATCAATGATCTTTTACCCCCAGATATTCAACTGTATCTCACAATGTATACCATGCTTACCAAAGAAGAACAAAAAGTTACGCTCTTTTCGAGATAAAAGAAACAAGTTCTGGTACAAATATCTTAAATCTTGCTCTTTTACTGATTTCTTCAACTATCACTCTGCCTACTCGTATATTGACTTTTCTGAACTTTTCCAATCTCTCTACCTTAAATACCTGAACCAAGTACGTCTCACAATCATTTCCGATCCCAAACGATTTTTTTTAAATTCATTAACACTAAATGAAAGTCTGATAACTACCCATCAGCCCTTAACTTTTTGGACATATCCTCTAGTGATCTTTTTGTCGACTTTTTCAACCAGGCTTTTACTAGACTATCCTTATTTTTCTTACCTAAACAACTGTTCGCAAACAACATTAGCATCAGTATGTACAACGTTGGAACAAATAGGCAAAACTGCCTGGCCCCGATTAGTTGCCCGTCATTCTTCCAAAAAATGTGCAGTTTATTTAGCTCCACCTCTCACTGTTCTATTCCTGTTTTCGATATCCCTGGGAACTTTTCACATAATCTGAAAGAATTCCTACATACTTCCCCTTAATAAAAAAAAAAACAAGGTCGTAAGGCTGAAATTTCGAACTATCGACCCATTGCTAAGCTCTCATGCATTCCTAAACTCTTTGAGAGTATTATTTATGACTCAATGTTTTTTAATTGCAAGTCTATCTTTTCCCCAACTCAGCACGGATTTCTGAAAGGTCGGTCCTTACCTTACTGAATTCGTCTTAAGTACCTTGTGCGCACTGGAATGTGGAATTGAAGATGACGTGGATTCTACTTAGAAGATCGAAAATATAATGTTCTGATTAGGTCATGGATTTCGAACGCCTATTTCGGAGTACCTCAAAATACCCATCGTGGTCCTTACTATACTATTTATACGGATGTTGATCGTATCATTGAAACCTCATACATACGAGTACATATCTGTTTACATCGATGACATGAAAATCTTCAAACATTTCTCAACTTACTCTGATTGTCTTTTTCTGCAGAATGATTTGAACAGATTTTCTACTTGGTGTATAAAAATTTTTCTTGATCTCAACGTTAGTAAGTGCCAAGTATTAACCTACGCTCGTAAGCGCTTCCCAACTTCTCCTCGTACGTATTTAATTTGTAATCAACCTATTTCCGTTGTAACCGAACGCGGGCCGTAGGTGTTATTTGTGATAGAGAACTCAATTTCCGTTTCCATATTGACAGTATCATAAATAAAGCCAACTCCGCACGTGGTTTTACCAAGCGCCGGTCTAAGCAATTCTCCAAACCCCATGTTATTAAGTCCCTTTCTATAACCTTTGTTCGTCCTCTCCTTGGATATGCTAGCCAAGTTTGGTCGGGTTGAGGCCGTACAACGCGGGTTCCTGCGATTCGCTTTATGGGGACTCCGCTAGACTGATAACTTAAATTTTAAATAACTTAAATTTAACTTTTACAGCTTTTTTCTGTGCGTTAGAAAGTTGCCGATATTTTCTCGACATCGACAGCCTCCCTTTACTTCGACTTATTTCTGTTAACATCAACCCACGTAATCTAAGGCCTAATAATGCTACGGGAAAGTAACAGTGTCCAACCCTTTAGTTTTAAGTCTAAGCTACAATAAATTCGTTCGGGTCAACTCAGGCCTCAAATCAAAGAAGTGTAGTGCTGATGTGTCATTTTAGGGAGATTTGACTTCATATACATTGAAGACCCATGATTTGCCTTTCGAATGGTGTAACCCTTGCATGAGTCGGTGTCGACTTTCTGACGTCTATAACAGATCCCCTTCACAAAAAAAAAAATTAAAATACTATGCACCTTCCTACCTTAGCTAAACAGCTTCTCTCTTGGTTTCTCAATTAGCAACAAACGCTGGTCACATTCTAAACAGAAAATGTTGCAGAATTAAACAAAATAAAGTTCTCTCTACACCGCTAAAAGGCAGTATCCTTAAGGTGGTGTATACAACCCAATCTCATGCACAGAGTTTACACCATGATCAGTAGACAAATCCATGTGATATATGTACTTCTCCGTTGCCTTGCACTAGAGGAGAAGAATAACATTGGAACAGCCTACACAGATTTCATTGATACGTTAAAATCCTTTCCAACGGCCGCTCACTACACTCCTTTCATCTGATACTCATTAGCGTTGCCCAGATGTAATTTTCCATTAACTCTGCGGTTACACATAAAGGTTTTCAGTAGTAGAAAATGCTCACTGTGCTGACCATGCTGTTACGGAAGTGAAATTCAATTCTTGACTTGATTAAACCGGTATGAAACCATCTACGTTTTCACAGACAACTCTTTAGCACTTCCAACAAAAAACCTCCACATACAACGATTTTTTAGATTACGTACTTCCACATTGAAGCGTTTCCCATGGCGAATTCTCAAGAATTCATCGGGTCGCTGTTTGGGCCAGGCTCAACTCAAAAGGCTCGATTTATTTTGGAACGGACGCAGCGATCAGACCTCGAGTACCATAAAATCAAAGAGGATTGCTGCATAACACATGGGCTGAAAAGTCCGTTTCTAAGAGAGGGCACCACTTGAATTAAATCCATACCATTTTCAGTTAGTACCAACCTTCAAAAGATACGTGTATAAATTTGACAGCTGTCGGACGATTAGTTCTCGAGATATAGCGTTGTGAGTGAAGCAACTTTTGTTATTGTGAAAAAAATGGATTCAAAGCAGTTTCGTGCATTGATTTATCATTGCTTTTTGATGGGAAAAAATGCAGCCGATGCAAAGAAATGGCTTGATAAGTGTTACCCGGACTCTGCACCAGGCGAACGAACTATTCGCAAGTGGATTGAAAAATTTAAAAGTGGTCATACAAGCACCGAAGATGAGGCACGCAGTGGACGTCCAAAAGAGGCTGTTTCTGATGAAAACATCAAAAAAGTCCACAAAATGATTACGAATGACCGTAAAGTGAAGTTGATCGAAATAGCTGAGGCTCTGAAGATATCAAAAGAGCGTGTTGGATATATCATACACGAATATTTGGACATGCGAAAGCTGTGATCAAAGTGGGTGCCGCGTTTGCTCACAGTCGACCAAAAACAACAACGTGTTGATGATTCAGAGGAGTGTTTAAAGCTGTTCAACCGCAATAAAGCCGAATTTTTGCATCGGTATGTGACAATGCATGAAACTTGGCTCCATCACTTCACACCAGACCCAAGTCGGCAGTCATCTGAGTGGCGAGCAGGCGACGAACCTCGTCCTTGGCTGGCAAGGTTATGGCATCCGTATTTTGGGGTGCAAATGGAATAATTTTCATCGACTATCTCCAAAAGGGCAGACTATCAACAGCGACTATTACATTGCGTTGTTGGAGCGTTTGAAGGACGAAATCGCAGAAAAACGGCCGCATTTGAAGAAAAAGAAAGTGCTGTTTCACCAAGATAATGCACCGTGTCATAAGTCGATGAAAACGATGGCAAAATTGAATGAATTCGGCTACGAATTGCTTCCCCACCCACCGTATTCTCCAGATTTGGCCCCCAGCGACTATTTCCTGTTCGCAGACCTCAAAAGAATGCTCGCCGGAAAGAGATTTAAGACCGAATCACCGAAACAGAGGCCTATTTTGAGGCTAAACCGAAATCGTTCTACAAAACTGGTATCGAAAGATTGAAAAATCGTTTCGAAGGCAACTACGAGTATATTGATAAATAAAGTTGAATTTTTGCAAAAATTTTGTGTTTTACTATACGGACTTTTCAGCCCATGTATTATATTCCAATGACATACTAAAACAGCACAAAATCACACTCTGTTGGGTTCTGGGTCACTTTAATGTTCCAGGTAACTCCGATTAAGACTTGTCTAGAAACACATGACACATTCGCAAGCGCTCTATGAATAGACATTTGGTTGGATAGCCTACTATAGGTACACTCATCGGGATAATTGCGAGGTATCTAATCTTCTATGGCCCATACTCGATCGCAAACGATCAAGAGAGCAGGACATTATGATATGGTTGGACACCCAAATACAGAGTGTTCCTCACAATGGTTACTGCAAGAGGAGGAATCTATTCGAACTTCTTTTTGAAACACTTTAATGTCTCAGGGAACTCCGGTGAAAACTTGTCTAAAAGCCGAAAGCTTGAAAACGCCATACCTCAGTATCCTGGGTCAAACAGATGGCACGTTCTTAAGCGCTCTCTTAGGCTATTCATAGTTACACTTGTCGGGATAATTGTGAGCCATCTAAACTTCTATGGCCCATACAAAGCAGGACACTATGATATAGTTGGACACTCAAATACAGAGTATTCCTCACAGTGATTACTGCAAGAGCTGCAAGAATGAAGTACAAAATTGATCGATTTTGCACTTCTGTTTGAAACTGCCTTGATCTAGCACGTATCAAGCCCCAGCCAGTCATTCTAACTACAAAAGCGTGTTTGGATAAAAATGGTATTTCCATATTCCTGGGTAATTTATTAATGCTTAGCGATCGAGAAGAAATCTGAAAATGATCCGGTGACTTTTGAAGATAAAGAATGCTGTTAGGACAATCAATTTAAATCAGTGGCTCTCCTTAGATTCTCTGTTTCCCGTCATTGTAAATAGATGTTCGCTCCAATTTTGTAAACTTATCCGCATATCTATCAACTATTTCAAATCCCGACTTTTTCACCAAAACGGCTATAGAAGTGTAATTAAAAAGCAAAAATGCAACATTCATAAAAGTTCGTGAGAAAATGAAGGGCTTATGACTTTTAGATATCTGTTTCTGATTAGAATCCAAAAATCTAACAGTTAGAAGAAAAGAAACCCTTAATCTGCTCGTAAATCCTCTACAAATCCTCTTCCTGTAAGTTTTTCGTTGAGTATAAGTTGTGCTTCACCTGCTCGCACATGTCAAATCTCAGAAGTGTTTTGTAATCACAAATGAAAAATGCATCTGCAAGATACGAGTAAACATGCATACGCTCCTGCATTCAATCTTTCAATGGTGTGCTCATCACCAATAGTAGATGTTATCGTCTAAATCATCCAACAACAACAGTAGCAGCAGCAGCAGCAGCAGCAGCAACAACAACATAAAGCTTTCAACAAACAACAAATTGAACAACTAGATTCATCTTTCCACTACCTGACAGCTGACAGGAAGATAATCAACTCAGTATTGAAAACCTTAGGTGGGTAGATACGAATACGATGACTGTGCCAGTGTATCTATTTAAAAGTATATCCAACCTACAAGTAAGAAGTGAGTGCTTTTTCCACATCGATACAAACACAAATGCACATTATTGTAGTCGTTTTCGTCGTTGATTTTGTTGTTGTCGATGTCGTTGTCGTCCTTTCAAGTGAGTGGTGCCTCCATTTCCTTTTACACTAAAGTGTTTCCGAAACCTACAGGAAAGCACATCACCAACATGCTATTCTCCACCTTCATGTGAAGGGTCATTTGTACCATTGAAGTACAGTAAATTACATCACGTTACGGTGATTGGGTGTATCCATCTATGACACAATAGAATTCTATGTATATGGTACTCTCAACTCCACATACACTCAATCTCAAACCGAAGAAAGGAAAAATAAACGTAGGTTCACCTCTATGGACTCGTATCGTGGGAGGTTTTCAAAATGGGTACAAGGTGCAAACAGCAACACCAACAAATACTCTCTTGTCACTATCAATTTGTCGAAGTTAATTCAAAACGAGTCGAGTTCATGGCGTTATCCTAGTTTCATCAGTCTCAATGGTGTTGTCCTGCTGGGGGTACCCCCAAGGATATCTGTCCATATAGATCACCATGGAAATGTTCACATCTGACCGCATATACTCGCACTCGTACTCGTTTTCGTATGTCTGTATGAGTAGCCATTAATTAAGTAAAATTTAGGCGAACCCTAACTAAGTCAAGCAACTTGTTTTAAAATTAGCCCCTGTCACAGGCTCCAATTTCGAAAACATCCTCTCGTGTATCTGTTGCAAAGTGTGTGCACTTAAGCTTACCCCCAATGGCAGCGGTGTGGTTATACAATGGCTCTAGTGACGATAGCAGTAAAAAGATTCCTTCTCTCTCTCTTTCTCCGTGAATCATAAATTTTCTGCTCTAATTATTCACTTACAGAATTGTCCTCATTCCTTAACGGCGCGCAGCCACTTGTCGTCGCAGTTTATCCTTGTCTGTGCGCGCCTTAACCTAGCCACACATTTGTACACCAATCCTCGGGGGTAATTTAAGCTACGCGAATGAATATCGTACCCCTAGTTGGGAATAGTAAAGGGGGTGAGAGGACATCATGATGATTCCCTAGTCCTAGTGCTTTTCCCTGTCAACCCTCGATTTTAAATTCGTATTCATACAAAGTCGTGCACACCGGTGTGGTATGTGTACGCGTTATATTGAATTGGTACGGCACTGACATGGCTTTCTTCTTTCTTCATTCTACGGAATGTGGGTGTAATCTGTGTCATTTCAACATTTCAAACTCCCCAACTCACAAACCCTTTTCCAACTTTGTGTTTGCACGGAGTAGCTATATAGGGGATAGATAGAAATTTCGGATTCGTTCGTATGTTAAATAATAAAACACTTTTGATTTATATGACGCATCCTTTTTGGGGTCTTTTTTTCCTTCGTTTTTGCCTTGTGAAGGAATCTTGGCGGTACGAGCACTAGAGCGACACGATATTGAGGTATGAGAGAGAAATGTGCTTCATCTTTAATTTGCTTTCATCTGCATGAAGGGATGAAGGGGTGCGTTGACGGCAATAGCTGCGGCAGAAGGTAGGATGAAATTAAAAGTAAAGTCGTGTGGAAGAAGAAATGAAATTGCTACAACGACGATGACAAAGACGACAACGAACGACGCATACATTTCGCTAACTTGTGGGTGCAATTTAGTTGGATTGTCATCGCTCATACCTTGCTGCCTTAGTATCACAAAAGGGGCAAAGGGGAGGAACCGTGGAATGTGGGGATAATGTTGATTTTATATCTGAAAAGGGGTGCTCTGGAGGTCGACCTCAAATATGCGTTTTATTCTCTGTTTAAGTCTTTAAAATGAAAAACCTAATGAAATAGCATAGGTAGGGTCTAAATACTCCAATTCAAGGAGTGACATTGAAATAACACACCATCAGGGCACATTGTTGAGCTTTATGACACTTATTTTACATTTAGATGGTGCAGACGAAACAACGTTTCAAAGTGGGATTTACATGCTTCTGACAAAGGCCTTGATTATGCGAGATCTGAGGACCAGCTTTAACTCTCTAGTTCTTTGCTTTTTCAAACAAAAACGTAACTTTGACATTCATGATCAAGTGTCTCCCGTACCACCTACTGGTGATATCCGGCCCACTAATATAGCAAAATAAGTGTCAAATGCTACCGTAGATGAATTTCTATGATTGTGAGTAAGTAACGTTGAGTTTTCTTGGCTGAAAACTCTGACTGAAATTCCATCTAATACATTTTCTCTTTGCTAAATTGCACATATTGGATATTATATTGATGTAGATCCTCTCTCTGGGGAACACAACTCAGCTTCAGGAGCTCTCCGCGCAGTATCAGAACCATATCCATTTCTTCTTTTTGTAATTATCACTAAAACAGTTCTTTTTCTACGGGTTGTGATTAAGCCGGCTGTAGATTGCTCTGTGAAATGACCCCGCTGCCTCTCCGATGTATCGCCTTCTTGCCGTTCGTCTAATTTCTTAATAAGGTCGTTGCAATTTATGCTTCCAGTTCCCAATGCCACTTTCGCTCAGTTCGACTAAGTATCCATTCGGTAGATCCAGCCATCCTCTGTACCACTCAGTCTTGATAACCGTTTTAGATTTAATGAGCTTTTCATTAAGATGCTGTTCCATGCTCATAATTTTTGTTAAATATTTATAGCAGGAGATGCTTATACTCCTTCACGATTGCAATTGGTTCAAGTGCCAATTTTCGTTGGAGCAATTTCGGCCGCCACCTTAAATCATTACTTTTGCCTTGCTAAGGTTAATATGTAGCTTCCATAATCTTGTGCAGTCATGCAAGCGATTGATCATAAGTTATAAAGTGGTCCGAGTAGTATACCAACAGAATAACATCGTCCGCAAACAAACGAACTTTAATGAGGATACAAGGAGCGAAGAGATTTAGGCTCAGCACATATCCTTATCTTATTCCTGAGCGCGTTTGAAACCATGCTGGTAATACATCTCCATCCCAAACTGCCGCTTTAGTATCAGCAGATAGATTTCTTATTAGCCTTGCAAACTTGAGCGACATTCCCAAGCAGTATAGCCTACATAATAGAGTCAGTCTGTCCACCGTTGAGAATAGAGCTTGCAATGGTATTTAGCACAAATATGTGGTCTATGGTAGAGTACCCCAATCTAAACACCGCTTGAAACTCGCTCAGTAGATTGTTAACTGCTATACACGCATTTAATTTTTTTGAAGTATGGCGGTAGAAATTTTATTGGATCTACAAAGATATGAGTAGTTCACTGGATCCAATGTACCACCTTGTTTATGTATGAGAAAAATCAGGGGCCCTGTAAATCGTTCCGGTGCGAATCCTGTCTCTAAAATATTATTAAATACCCACATCAGCCTGGTGTGAAGATCATCAGTTCCATGCTTATAAAATTCTGAAGGAAACACATTCGATCCTGCCGCTTTGCCATTTTTTAGGCCATATAGTGCTTCTCTACCCTCGAGTTATGTTATCGGGTTCGGTAAGCGCTCAAAATGGTCTCGGAGAATGTTAGGGCTCATCTCTCTTCCGATAATGTACCTTGCGCTATTGAAGTTTCTTAAACGCTTCCAAAAGTCAGCTGAATCCCTTCAGTATGCCAATTTCTTGGCCTCTCATTCGATGTGGTTCCTTTTCTTTTATTTACAAAATCTGTTAAAATTATTGTTGGTGTCAATATAAGAGTCACGAATCACCCTTTCCTTGTAATGTCCTAGTAACTTAACCTTAACTCTTTCTGGCACTTTCGTACTCACCATCTGGTCATCGTTTCCTGCGCTGCATCTTCGGTTAATTGGTTCTATGGGTACCAAGATAAGAGTCAATTTTACTGTATTCTACTTTTTCAGCTCCCGATGAGTTTCTGAAGGTTTCTAATCAGAAATCTGATATACATGGGTGCTTTCTCAAATTTTTACACCAGCCTGAGTGTCAACTTTATATCTTTTGAGATCTCCACGTGGGTGGTGGTATGTTCAAAGGTAACCATAATAGGCATGTGATTCGAATATGGAACCAGTTTTACCTCAAGATCCGGAACGTTCAAATTCCAATTGCCTCTTAGCCAGCAATAATGAATATCAGTTGTTTCTTGCTTCCCCACAAATGTGAAGTTGCCGGTATTCTCACTCAAGCTACTCGTAGTAGCACAGAAATCTAGAAGCTTTATACCATTTGTATTACACACTGAATCCATAAATTTTTAGCTTATAGCAGCTCCTGATCTGATCCGTGTTCATTTCCTACCCGATCATTTAAGTCCCCTATTACCATTACATTATGTTGTTGACTTGCACCACTACCTCCTGAAGTGTTTCAACATCCCTTTGCCAATTGCCGCAGTTTAAAAAAAAAGTATTACTCGTATATGGTGAATTGTTTTCTCGAGCTCCAGGCTTATATCAACGATCTCCTCTAAAAATCTAAGCTTGCAATGAACCTCACCAAGATCCTTTTTAAATCCAAAGTACTATCCTCCAATCGCCCTTCCTCTAATACGTATTCTTATTGCTGGATTCTATTTGAATTCATAACTACTAAAATTATTTTCTTCTACAAGTGTTTCGAATAAAAGGATACGCTCTTATTGATTATAAAACTCTATGAATAAATCCTTATTTTGTAAGCCTGTTGTTCAATGACAATACGTTATATTTATTAATATCACTTTAAATTCAATTATGGTAACTGCTTCTACACAAATCTGGACAGACGGCATTATAATTAAATACTAGAAGTCCACGTCTGCAAATTCGGGCCAGCTGTTTTGGCACTACCTCTCAGGTCACTCTGATCTGAAGCTACCAGGCTATGAACTAATGCCACTATTCTTTTCTCATCGCGGTCTCGCCATCTATATGTGCGTAGTGATGTACCTTACCAAATTCCACCACAATGTAGTCCCTGTTCCAATCCGGAATTCAATTTCATGTGGTTGAAATTCCATCTCCGTAAACAAATTATCCACCACTGCTTTATTTACAGTAGCCCCAAACTGGACAGCAATTCGACTTTTAATGAGTTTGATGCGCTGTCTGACTCTATTCAAAGAATTGCGCTCTGTCTCCGCCTGCACTTGAGTGCGTCAAATCTTCAATGGAACGAATCCACTTTCGCACTCATGTGGTAGCAAGAGTACTTAAAGATCTCAAAATATATAAATCCGCTGGTCCAGATGGTATATCTCCCCTTCTTCTGAAGAGGTGTTCTTTCACACTGGCAAAACCACTGCATAGCTTTTTCATCAATCCTACACATTAAGACCCTTTCCGAGCAGATGGAAAATACGAGTAGCACTTGTCTAGCCCGTCTCTAAAAAAGGCGAATCGTCTTCCCTCTCCTCCTACAGACCCATTGCACTTACGTCCCTTCATTCCAAGGTCATGGAAACACTGATAAACCACCAGCCCATGAAATTTCTCGAAACACAAAAACTTCTTAATGACCGGCAATATGGTTTTCGTAGCAATAGGTCCACTGGTGATCTGATGGCATGTCTCACCGAAAAGTGGAACCAAAGCGTACATCAATCTGGCGAAAGCACGATAGTTGCACTTGATATTTCAAAGGCACTTGACAGAGTTTGGTATCCGGCTCTTTTGTCGAAAATGCGTGCTTTTGGGATCGACGACTCTCTTCTCCAATGGATTAGGAATTACCTTTCGGAACGTTCAATTCAAGTTGTCTTGGATGGTTTCAAGTCTGATATTCACAAAATAAATGCTGGTGTGCCCCAGGGCTCCGTTCTGTCTCCCACACTCTTTTTAATTTTTATTAATGATCTCTTGTCTGCCACTTCTAATCCAATATACCACCTTGAACAAAAAGTTCCATTGTTCCGATTTGAGTTCTGTTTTTTTTGTTAAGTTTTTGGTCAATAACCGCAAATTAACCATCTTAGAGATAGCGGAGGACTTGAACATTTCCTATGGATCCGTCCAAGACATTTTGGTTAATGATTTGGGTTTCCGTCATGTAGCCGCAAAGTTGGTGCCAAAAGACCTCAATTTCTTGCAAAAAAGAGACCGTGTTGGCGTCGCAAAATTGATGATTTGCGAGGCTGAATCCGATCTCACATTCATCGAAAGGATCATTACTGGAGACGAGACGTGGGTTTATGAGTACGACACGCAATCCAGACATCAGACAAGTGAATGGCGTTCACAAAATGAGTCGTTTTCAGTCAAAAAAAAGGCAATGCTCACGGTTTTCATGGATTACAACGGTGTAGTGCATCATGAATTTTTTCCAGAAGGCCAGACAGTAAACAAAGAGTACTACTCGTATTTGGGCGTTATGAGACGTTTGGGTGAAGCAACTCGGCGAAAGAGACCAGAATTGTGGGCAGAAAATTCGTTGATTTTGCACCATGATAACGCACCGTCGCACTTCGCACAGTGCCATCAATATTCGTAATTTTTTAATGCAACAACTACGAGTACCATCCTACAGCCACCGAATTCACCTGATTTTGATTCCTGTGACTTCTTTCTGTTCAATCGAGTTAAAAAATCACTACGGGGAACGCGTTTCAGCAGCCGAGAGGAAATAATGGAAAAATCGCAGGAAGCACTGATGGACATACCGAAAACCGAATATAAAAAATGTTTCGAGGATTGGATTAAGCGCTGGCATAAGTGTGTTGCAGTCGATAGGGATTACTTTAAAGGGGACAATATTGATTTAGATGAATAAACTGGTATTTTTAATTTTCTGAATACATTCCGGAAACTTTTTGATCAATATGGTATTTCTATTCTTTCTGACAATATCTATTTTTAAATGAATTATGCTTTTCTAGTACCGTGCAACTTCGATGTTTTACTTATCACACGCCCGACGTCCTCCCTCTTGTGCAGTTTAATTGTGACGTTTGCCATATTGTTTTCAGTTGTCATGGCCCGTATACAAGTATCTGCAATTAGTGTTGAATCCTCGCTGCCAGAAGTTGCCAACACAAATCCTTCACTTTTACCTCCGGGTTAACACCAGTTTTCTCAGGCATATGAACCACAATATTTTTTTTCTATCGCCCTCCTCTCCAACAGTTCCACTTTGCATTCCAATGAGAAGTAGAAAGTTCCCATCTGTTGTAACTTGCTCCTAAGTATTGTGTCTTCCCTTTGTTGTGCTTGTATTTTGACTGTAACTCCTGCTACGCCTTTTTTTAGTTTGTCGTCGGGTAATGTTGTCCTCTATAAGCGTTTTTAAATCGGGGACTGACATTTTACCAAGGCATTACGTTTCGATTTTGAGGCGACACAGCCAGGTCTCTCAGCATGCCCTGATTTTTCGAGGAACACACATCAACTTGGAGCACTACCTAGTTGTATCTACGGTACAGTTGTGGTATTTAAGACACCTCAAAGCAGCAGAATATGTGTTTAATTCTAAATCGCATGCGTACAACCGCAATAAACTCTACTGATCGTGTATCTAAATGCCAGATATACTGCCTATGAGTTGCTGTCTAGTTTTTCAATGACCTTGTACAAAAGGGCGAGGATATTTGGTGTCTAGCCAATAAAAAAAATCACATCGGCTTCTCAACGAAAAACGGAAAGAGAGGCTTTTGAAACTGTCGGTCTGTCCGCTGATATATTTTATTTAGAGCAGCAAATAAGAATCCTTTTCAAATTTAAAACTTTCGACTTTCAACCTGGGCGTAAATTAAGGATCAAATCCTATTTTACAGAACACCAAAAGCAAAGTCTTCTTTAGATCTTGAATTTCAAATCCTATTACAGCCACATTCGGAGCACCTCAGGGAAGCATTTGAAGTAACACAGCATCTAAGCCGCCGGTATCCGAGCTTTTCTGATGAGGTACTGATCTCTATTCCCCCGGGAAAGTTCGCTGTTGAAAAGTCTCAACCATCCACCATTGATGCAGACGGGACCAAAAATTATTAAGGACATTTTTTCCTTGAAGCACCCGAGAAGAATATCATAAGCTTTCGGCAGTGTCCAAGCTGCTGCGCCGTAAATCTGGAAAACTGGTGGCATCTCTATAGACGCTGTCATATGTATTGTAGTTTTCACAGTTCAGGGGATCTACCTTCTCTAGTATCAATCCTGAAATTCCATTCGTTGGTTCAGATTTTAGAGATGTTGCTGTTTAAACAGTTCGGCAGTTAAACTATTGGGGCCAGCAGCCTAGTTGGACTTGAGTTTGGAAGTTGCTGTCCTGGCTACATCTTGGTCTGGTGGTCGAAAAAGTTTTCTGTCGCCGTCTACATTTGATGCTGTTCGTCATCACCGTTTAACAGTCTGCAGAAATAATCTCTTCAGATTCTTAGCACTTGTGGTCCTACTATGAGATTTCCTTCCCCATCCCGTGTGCTTTGTGATGTTCGTTGTTTTTTTGGTAAAACGTCCGAGCTTCATTCTTAATTTTTAATTTTTTGAACTTTTAAAATTGAAGGTTTCGGTCGAGTGATTCTCGTGCTCTTTATTTTTTTCTGAGAAGCCTATGTTCTTCCATCCATACGATCTTTTCTATGCAGCCGCTTCGCACACCCGCTGTGTTTCCAATTTGTCCATTCACCATCGTATCATCGGGTGGGTTGAAATGCAGCATATAAGAGAAGGTGTTCCGTGACATTTGGACAGCCATAACTCTGAAGTAGCACTTTATGTCGTCCCCAATATGATCAAATTGCTTGATGATTTTTTGATCAGGATTCTGGCACGTTCCTTCAGATGTATCAAGATGTGGAAACCGTGTGCTGGCTATAGTTAAACTAGCTAGTTCATCACATTTTTATCTCTTCCGTATAGGGCTGTAGGCCCTGTGACAGCGCAGGCCAGCATTATGCCGTGCACGCACTTGCAATTTTGGCCTCCATGTGTAAGGATTTACTCAAGCTGTAACCGGCGACGATAACTGAGAGGTAATGCAAGCATTGCGCTGCGACTTCATTGTTGCGCTGCTGAGATAATTCAGGTTATGGAATAGCCGGCAGTTTCCCAATCAGTCGCCGCTCATATCCCTCTTCCACCGCAACAAAAACGACGAGAAGTTGCAGACGTGCTCTTGGTCTATCAGCAGCTAACTCCGTGTATTGACCGTCCGTTTTTGATCAAAATAATATCCAATAACACCAATCCATATAACTCGAATCAATATCCTCCTTTCATCTCAATTTTCAACGCTCCGATTATGTTCATAATGAACCGTGCTATGAACTGATAATGGGATGCTTAACATTAGCCAACCTAGTCTCCGAGTCGCCTTTTTTTGTTCCAATAGTTCTTTCTCGCATATAGTATTGTACAATATGAGTATTATGTTCTAGTTGTGTGGGATAGACTGCTTTAGTCTAACAGAAATAATCAAATTGTTCCTATCAGTCAGTCTGACTCTCGGGCTTGTGTAATCAATTCTTTTAGAACTGAATTTTTATCTAAATAATTTTGACTACTTTCAAAAGTTTCATCTACTAATCACTTAAATTTCTGTTTTGAAATTTCTTTCTAGCAGAAGATGCTGTACACATTACAGCGATCCTTGGTGAAGGTGTCATATTCAATTGCCACGTCGAATTCCCAAACGATCATCCGGTGCCATATGTCCTGCAGTGGGACAAGAAGGTGAGCGAAACGGTACGATATCAAAAATCTTCTCTATACTCTCTTAATAAAAATATCGTCTGTTTTTTTATTCCATATATTCTTTATGTATAATGCGTGTAATACTCGTATGAACGTAAACAAAACCGTATCCCCAAGCAAATATCTCAAATAAAATGAAAATACAAACAAAATACCGAATGAAATAATAATAATACCAAATATACAATGATATTATTAAACAAGAAAATACAAATATTACCACTAAAACTCGTTAAATACAAAACAAAAATCTATTTTTTAATTTTATAAATTTCCGTGAGTATTTTAATGCTTGATATAAACAAACAAAATAAGATGCCATACTTAAAAAAAATCAAAAAAAAATAAAAAAAATAAAAAAATCTATATATACAATTTATATAAACATTTTAAGTAAATAAAATCTTTTTTATGAACTTATTTCTTATTCTATTCATTTGTCGCGTTGATGTTCAGTAAGCGGTTTTTAGTTGACTTTGTTTCTTCATTTTTGTTTTAATTTATATTTAAACTTTTTAGATATTTGTTTTCTATCAAAAATTTTATTCTAAATGTGTTGTCGTTTAGAGAAAAACAAAATACAAATTTTAAATAAGAAACAAAGTAAAATGCTACAAAAAATAGTTTTCTAAATTTAATTTAAAAAAACAAAAAAAAAACAAAATATTTATATAAATTTGCAAGAGTGGTGTAATTCTGATTTATGTGGTTCTATTGGCTTGTGAAATAAGTATAACGAAAAGCAAAACAATTACAATTACAATTGGCTGTTTTAGAATTAATATTTATTTAGTAGGCTTTTAGTTTATTTTTTATTTTTTTATTTTTTTTTTAATTTCTTTTAACAGCCGCCTCCATTCAGTTGAGTAATACTTTCATTCAGAAAAGATACAACTGATTTATATTTTAATTTTGTTAACAAAAGTTAAAGTAAATTTATCGCTTCCAAATGACACTTAATCAATGCTTAATTATTTAACACATAACCAAAGTACGAGCTTTGATTACATTTTTCCTTTTAGAAAAAAAATTAATTAACAAGAAAAATTTACACGAAAACATTTTTATACAGAAAAGAGACACAAACAGCGAAGAACAACAGAAAAAGAAAAACATTTGTTTTGCGAAATGTTTTTAAAGAGGAATTTTTTTTTTTAAATAACAAAAAAGAGAGTGAGAGAAGAATTAGGATCTTAGTTTTATTTAAAAAAAAAAATAATAATTTTATTTATAAAAAAAAGTGAGAGTTTATAGTTTTCCATTCAACATCAGTCATTTGTAATTCATCGTTCACAGACAAGATGGTACAATTCACAGTCAAAATGTTTGTTTTTATATTTTTTTTAAGAGTGAGACATTTATAAAACTTGGTGTGTGCTTCCTAATTTTATTTAATTACATATATTTTATTTTATTCATATATAGAAAATTGCAGTTGTTTAATGCAGGAATTGTTACTCTTTATTTGAGAACTAAATTCATAAAAAAAAAAAAAAAATGTTTTCACAAAAAAAAAACTGTGTGCTGAATGTAGAGTATCTTAAGCACAGCGATAATTGCTCTTAAAAATTTTAAATCTATTCTAAATATGTTATTTACTGTTTTCATTTTTCTTTTTTGGTTTTGTTTTGAATATTCTCATCACTCTTTTTGTGTGAATTGTTTGAGATTATTAATAAAAGAAAATATTAAATCTTAAAATTGTTAAATAAATTTTATTTGTCTTAAGCACTTAATATTATTTAAAAAAAAAACCGAATATTAAGTACGGTATTGAAAGAGAGAGCTTCAGCTGTGAGTGACTCGATTGTCTTTCTGAGAGACCTTTTATTTTGCAATAAGGTACGAAGCTACTGAATTTCCAAATGAGTCTTGCTTTATTGTTACGACATCTCTTTACCCACTCGTATTAGAGATTAAACAGTTTAGGCTTCAGAAGGCTGCTTAGCCTAACTAATCAATAAATTGTAGATTCAAAGGTTTAGGTATGTTGATTGCGCACCTTTAATTATTTCGTCCATAGATATTAATTTCCTGTCATTTAATTCCGATGCATTCCGATAGTCTTTGGGATACTCCATTTGCTGGCCTTAAGGTAAAAATTATCTAACTATGTTATGTGACAACAAAGTCCTGTGCTAATGGCGATATTTCAATTATGAAAGGCTCCCTTGTTACACGATATTACCATGTTAGAGAACCTGTAACTAGACGAATCAAATTCAAAATCTTTATTTCACTCTTCTTTGGGAATTGCTAAGTTTGATGAAGTTGGCCTCCCTATTACGCTTTGATTCCTTGCAGTTGGGTTTGTTTTGAGACAATTTTTATTATTATTCTGTTGATAAGTAGCCCATAGAATGATCTTGCTATCGCGCATTTCAATAAAGATCATTTTCCGATGAGTCCATCTGCTATGTTGTTTCCATCGTCGGGGCTTGATCCTGACAATCAAATGAGAAATTCATTCTTGGATCAATCAAATTTTTCGAACAGTTTTACATCCTCGTAATCCAGTGAAGAACTCTGATAAGTAAGCTATTTCTTCAAACAGCTAGAAGCAATCTCTGTGGTGGAGTGGCGCAGCGTTCGAATTCGATGGCTACTATGTAAGAGGGTCTGTGTTCAAATTGACCAACAAAAAAAACTGAGATAAAGTAATCTACCTTTTTGACGTAACCACCCTTTCGGCGGGCAACTGCAAGCCTCTGAAAGTGAAATCTGAATTTTGGAGACAGCGAAACAAGGCGAACAATCCAATGAGAACAATACTTAACAATACTATATATCCATTTTTTTTTTTTTTTTGTGTAGAAGGAATAGGAAGGAATACTTAAATAGTTTAGATGTCGATTTACGTGCTGCATTTTGAAACACTCCCTATTGCATAAGAAAACCTATAAATGTATATACTCGTACATATACTGCATGAAGTCATCTAGTCTATAGTGATCAGTTTTACAACTCCATATGCACATATGCAGAATCTTGCTGGGACGAGTAAATTCTGGCACAGGGACGATCTTCTTTCAGAATGCGTCCGCTAAGCTTGTCATCTTTATCGCTACTATTGAGTAATTGTATGACGTCCTTTGTCTAATCTTAGATAATACATATATATTTTCGGTCTAGATAACCCATATATCTAGAATAATTTATATACAACTTATCTTACCTTTTGAGAATACACTCTTCATCATTTAAGGGCGCTGTTTAGATTTGGATGCAGTTCAAAAAGCAAAAACATGTCGACTAAACTGTTTGCGCCACATCGATCCAATAGTTAATATTTCAGCCGAGAGCATAAAATAATCCCAGTCTCCTGTTTAAGTGGGGTCTTATCTCTTGGATTCTCATTTTTTGAGGCAAAAGGTCTTGAGATCCCGCTGTTGGAAGCAGTCGTTTAACTGGTTTTGCTACTGGCTTTGTATCTTATGAAAGTCAAGCGCATTCAGCAGGAAGCGTAACAAATTTCAACTGGGTTCCCTTTTTCCAGTGGTGTTGCTTACACTTTTTGGATCGTTGGTTCCCCCGACTTTAAAATGCCTTAAATGCATGATATCTAGTTTATTTTGAATCCTTGCTAACGGCTGAATGTGAAGTTACAACAGTGAATTTATTGCCATTTTTATGGTAAAATTGATATCTTCATCACGTTTAACGTTTGGTCTTATGTCAAAAGATCCTCAAGCTAATCCCTTGATGTTTGCGGTAGATAGTTCTGTTAAAATATATGTCAGTTGTCACAGATCTCTTGAGAAAGATACGTGTTCTTTAGAGACAGTGGGCCGTACTTTCAAGTTTCCTCACTCGCTTGATATTATTTATATGATACCTGAACCATAGAGTCCAGAGAGGAAGTTGTAACCTCGCTTGATATCGTTTTGGTTGGTATGTACTTCAAGTATTTGTTCAAGATATAATTGAGTGGTTCTCCTGTCTTGCCTAATGGTTTTAACATTATGAATGTTTCGTGATGTTCCTTTTCTGACTTATTATGTATACTGTCAAATTTGTTGATAATTTAATAAATTCCTCGTTAATTTCATTGCCTCTATGACCTAGTATTCCCTGTTGACAGACCTTGTTGTATTTTAATAGACTTGAGGAGGCTTTGAAGAAGTCGCCCACGATTTTTTAACTCATTGAATGGGAACCCAGCGCTTTTTGGACTCTTTGACAATAAATAATTCATTTAACTAATCGCACATATTTTTTTTTTGTCCATAGTACAATTCTAAAAGCCACTCTCCTTCCAATCACCAACCTATTGAGACCAGGTGATTGTAGATGCTTTTGGGTACAAGTTATCATCTTAGTCACGTTCACTTAAGACCTCTGAGAATGAATGTTTTTTTCGTATTGATAAAGACGATATGCAGATATTTCGAATCGTGCTGATGTTCACTATCTGACTGCCACAGAGTTGAATAATAATGTTCTGCCGATTCTCTAGAGCTGTGTATTTCCGATCGCCTCTCAGTATTTCATTGAATAAAAGCACGAGCTACCTAATTCCGAGATTTTCCATTATCATCCACAGTTCCGAGGCTATGTGCACGTCGGCTGTTTATGGGTTATGAGGTTACTCTTCTAATTTCTTATACTGCTAACGTACGTGCTCTGGCTATTGTTTTCCACAGCGCTTTTTTTGCGACATTTGTAGTCAAACTGGAGGGCTCATTTTATTGGTTTCACTATTTTCATTATAATTAAACCAAATTTGAAGGGCTTATCTTGCACGGCACAGTGGTACTATTTCTGCTGCATCATTCGGTCATCACGTTTCTTTATAAATATGAAGCCAACCTTTCGAAACGACATAGCTCCTTGCACCACCTTTGCATTTTCCATCGAAGTTATTCCATGTAATTGAGCATTCAGAGTTTGGTAATTTCTTTATTTAAGTTTTGCCAGTTTATTTTTTCTTATCTCTTCACAAAAAGTTATGTCAGCAAAGGTCGGCGTTAATTTGCTAGACGTTCATTAAAGATCATTTTAGAATCTGTTACTTGTGGTTTCACGTGATTCCTGGGTAGAAGCTTTGATGTCCTCCGCTGCGATACATAATCCAGTAATGCTCTTGGTTAATGAATAACATAATAATTCCCCTACGGAATTTCTTTTTCCAAAACCTTTGGAATTTGAAAAGGAAATAAAATACATTAAAATCGTCGTAAGAATTCAGGCATATATGTTAAATGCTATAGCTGGCTCGAATAAAACGCAACCTGGAATTCTAATTTTCCAACAGCTGGGAACGTATATTGGCGACATCTCGTCCCTGGCTTATCGGTGTATACCAGCGGCTTCAAATATTCCCGCAGAAAACATTCCAAAGATGTTAGGACACGATCTTGGAGGACAATACACTGGTCCATTGTTCAGAACTATGCGCTCATGGAATGTTTTTTTTTTCTTCGATAAACAGATTATCGAATGCTCCATTCGAACAAAAAAGTCAGTAATCATGGATTTATAGACCTCCCCACTGGCTGTAATGTTCTTTCCGGTATAATTATGGACCAATGATTCCACCAGAAAATAAATTACGCCAAAGAGTGACTTTTTGTGGAAGCGACTATTTTGCTTGTTAACGAAGCCATTCAACCACCAAAAGTGAGCCCCATGACTGAAGAAAATTTTGTGATAAAAAGAGAATTCTTCCTTCAATTCTTCCATAATCTGGATCTTGTAAGTTCAATTGCTATGGCGAATCGACTCATTCGGGTCCGCTTCAATACTAAACCGCATAGTAGCTACAGCTTCTGTGGATGGATATTATCAATCAGAGTATTTTTGCTGAAACGATTCATGGCTATCGAATTACTTTCACAGACGGTTAGTTTCGCCAACTGATCCACGATTTTCTAAATAAATTCGCAAATTTCGTAAGGCTATTCTGGCGCAAGGTGATACACAGCGAAATGGGAATTCTTACTTTTCACTGAATGATCGGCTATAAAATTGTCTTTTACTTTTCTAATGAAGTGCCCTCAAGTGTTCGAAAAAATCTTTTCAATTCTGAGAAAAAAACCCAAGGAAAAGGAAAACAAAACATTACCAGACAGTCTTCGGTTTGTAATTCGATTCACCGATTCTTCCATTTAAATTCCCACTGATGAGTGAGTGGAATCGTCCCAAAATATTAAATTTCTTAATTGCTCAGCGTGCAGCTGTGATGTATAGGCGCAAACAATATTCTTAGATTTATGTTCAATTGTCAGTTTTCAGTTTTGCCATTGCTTAACCGCGGATTCTTATCCAGCATTTCACCTACCAATCTGATTGCAACTCGGTTCCAATGCACTACAATATACTCGTAGGCCTTCGTTTGTAAATTCAAGCAGTGAGTCCAAATTCAGAAATTTCGAAACTTGATATTTTAATCCCATATATCAATTTTTTCAAAAAACTTTGGTCCGTCATTTATGCCGGTGTTATAGGGCCTATTTCTTAAAGTGGCGCTATAGTCCGGAGGGGACCTGGGCCTCAAATAACAAGCACCTCCAGCCAGCTCAACCTTTATCTATCTGCGTCCAGTTTCTCACGCTAAGTTGGTTGAGGTCCCCTTGCAGCATCTGCCACCTGAGCCGAGGTCTACCTCTACTGCGCATTCGCAGATTTTTCGGACCGGAGTGTTGGTAACTACCTCAACTACCTTATATCTGTCGAGGGTAAGATTCTGTCCGAGACGTCGGTGTTGAGTGTCCTTTCTTGTTGACAGCACATACTTGGTCTTGCCCTCATTGACCTTTAAACTCATCTTCGCCGCTTCCCCTTCAATACTCGCGAAAGTGCCACTGACATCAGGTTTCTTTCTTCCGCTTATGTCAATATGATCGGCGAGTAATTCGACGGACTTTTGAAAGATTGTGCTTCTTCTATTGGTGCATGAGTTTTGCATTATTCTTTCAAAAATGATGTGAAAGAAATAGCATGACAGCACATCGCCTTGTCTAAATCCTTTTTTAACATCAATGTGAATTCTTTACCGACCTTGATGGAGCAGCGTGCATTCTCCATCGTCGTTTTGCACAAACCTGCA
Source organism: Volucella zonaria (assembly GCA_963966105.1). Classification (NCBI taxonomy): domain Eukaryota; kingdom Metazoa; phylum Arthropoda; class Insecta; order Diptera; family Syrphidae; genus Volucella; species Volucella zonaria. The sequence goes on along the minus strand of OZ014533.1, from coordinate 142,247,334 downwards.
GAAATGCCAAAGCTAGACATTGCTCTGTGTAGTTCGCCTCAATAGATTCTGTCATACGTGGCCTAAAAATCGATTTGGAGCTCATGGGTCCTTTCCAAGATCTGCTGCAGTGTAAATATTTGGTCGATGGTTGACTATACTGGCCTGAAGCCAAACTTATATGGACCAATCAAGTTCTTGGCGAACGGCTTCAGGCATTCACACAATACGTCAGATAGAATCTTGCATGTGATGTTGAGAAGACTGATGCTTCCGTAGTTAGTGCAGTTCAGAGTCTCTTTTCTTGAGGATCGGAGAGGTGTTCAACTAATCGGACATACGCCCGACCATATTTTACAGATATGTTGGTATATGCTCATTAATAAGTTATCGTTTGCCGCTTTGAAGAGCTCGGCAGTTAGGCTTTCTGCTCCAGTCAGTTTGTTGGACTTAAGCTTAGATATGGCTATCTTCACTTAATCCACGTCGGGTGAACGGAATCGTCCAGGTTGAAAAGTTCATTCTGCCTGATAGCGGTACTAGGTCGTCAGTCTACGGAAATGCACTTTCCAAATCTTCAGCATCAATTGTGGCTCTACTACTATGTTCTCTTGTTCGTCTCTACAAGCTTCAGGTAGAGGTTTGTGTCATTCTACGTTTTGGTAAAACTTCCGAATCTCATTCCTACAGTAGCATTTTTCAGTTTTTTCGATACTACGCTTCTTATGCTCGTGTCCTTTTTCGTCCTGATAAGCCGGTGTTCGTCTCTCCTACTCGTGAACTCGTAAACAGCTCTAGTCCTTCTATGCTGTGCTTCTTTGTATGCATCTAGCTTAGCTGCATGTGCTTGGCGGCACTCGTCCGCTTCATTTTGGTGAAACCCAGGCGGAATCTCTGATGGTTTTTTGGCAGTGTTGCCACTGGTCCTCAATACTTGGTGCTGGTGGCATAGAACCTTCGAAGAGATTAATGGAGACTTGATCAGAAAAAGATTTTGCGATTTTAGCCTTCTTTGCGATGTTCAGCATATTCGCATCCGTGCATTGGCTACCACAATGTAGTAATCTGAGCCGATGTCGGTCCCTTACATTCATAGCTAGTTCACTGCTCTTGTCCAAGAACTCTTAGAAGCTATCTTTATTGTCGTCATCTTTATCCTCTGTGGGGCGTTCTCGCAAATAAGGATAATGTTGACGAATTTAGCCTTAATGCGGATTGTTACAAGGCGCTCTTTAACGTGCCGGAAACTCAAGACTTTTTTGCCTAAGTCTGTCTCTCACAACAAATCCGCACCCAAATAAGCGCTGCTTTTGCCGTCGATAACAACCACCGTAGTAAATGTCGCAGTTTTCCATCCTCTCTTTGTCCGGCCCATCACATCCCATTTTTGGATGGTAGTAGCATCTGCTTTGCCTAAGTCTAGGGCCTCCGCTGGATGTTAGGATGCACATGGCCTATTAAGGGACCTAACATTCCACGAATAGTTCCGAAATTCGTTGTTCTTATTTCGTTTACAGGGGTTATTAACAGTACATCCGTCCGTATCCGATGCTTATTGTTGCTTCGTAACTTATTTTATTTTTTCCATTGCCAGCAGTTACTCCGGCGGCAAAACTCCCACTGTGAAGGGCTAGTTCCATTATATCGTAGATACACCTAGGACGAGGTGTCGATTAGACCGAAGCCATTAACCCGTTCGGAGATGTACCTAGTAAATACACTCGACAGAAATGTGAAGATTGAATCTGATCTTCAAAACATAAATATGTATCATCACAGAAAAAAGTTCATCCTCAGTATAGACCTCTCTTTCAATACCGTTGCACACCTTATTATCATTTTATTTTTCCCCTTGTATATTATGTAAATGAAATTTTCCTCCTCAGGACTTCTTCAAGAGCACAACTCAAAAACTTCTAATTCACTTTGCAAAAAATTCGCACACTCTCCTATTACTACAAAAAAATTGTTTATTCAGTTTTTTTATTTTTTTATTTAATTCCTTTTAATATGTATGAAAAATCAAATCAAATAGCTGATAATCATAACGTAAAAAAAACGTCCTTTTCTGTACAAAAAAAAAAAAAAATGAAAAAAAAATCCGTAAAATTAGAATGGAACGAAATCACAAAGTCTGATTTATTTTTAGCATTAGCGTCAAGTCACACCACAAAAGCAATAAACCATAATTATCAAAAGCTTATCCTTGCCACAATTCACACGGAGCACCAATAAAACATATGCTTTTTCTCACTACATACTTACCTCCCATATACCACTAAAAAAAAAAAAAAAACATATCCTTATTCTTACACACATAAGACGAACTTCTCATGCTGGAAACTCTTAAACAAAAAAAAAAGAAGCAAGAACAACACTTAACTCGCCTCCCAAAAACTTCAAACCTCGAGCCCGAAGCAGACCCCAATCTAAGCCCAACTACCCCTAGTTCCATACAGCTCTTACCTACCCAGCATCTTCTTCCTCCCAGTTATCGCCCCCCCATCAAGTTATCCTTATTCGTATGTGTGTTGTTTTATCCTTAAAACGAAATCCTGTAAAAATGAAGAGCGAGAGCTAATAATAAGACAAAAGAAATAAAATACCAAGAAAAAGGATCTGAAAATATTTTTGCTAGCTGCTAGACAAAACTTTATGCATTGTGCATGTGTTTGTTTTCTTCTTTTCTTTTTTATATTGTTTGCTTATGTGTTGTTTTTTTTGTTTTCCACATATTCTTCTAGTGTGTGCATAGAGTGAGTAATCCTTTTTTCATCTTCTTGGACTTGTTCATATGCTTTTAGTTTTAATGCGGCTAATAAAACAAAAACAAGGCGAAAACTTAAAACAGAAAACCAATACATACAAAAACAAAAAAAGGAAAGTTTTTCATATTTTTTAAAGAAAATAAATACAACACACTCTGATACGGGAGGGATAGTGTACGAAAAGTGTTCGCACAGTGTGTCCTTTTGTTGTTTTGCATTTCGAACGCCATATACAAATATGTGCTGGTTCGGTTGCGTGTTTGTGTGAAAGTTCTTACAGAAAATAAACTTTTTTTTTGTTTGTTGCCAGGATAACACAATGAGGGATTCCCACTCTTTGTGTTTGCGGTTAGGTCTTGGCATTGTTCAGAAGATGCATAGTGCCATTTATAGGTAATTAGATTGTAAACACAATGTACGTACATATATGACGTCTGTGCTTATGAAATCGAATTAATAAGGATAATCGGTGGGGGATAGTAGAATAGGGGCACAAGTATGTACAATATATGGTCTCACATAGTTTAAGGGAGAATGAAATTACAGACATTGTCAGAACAATGGAATGCAATTTATTGGTTAACTGAGAGTTTAACTGACAGTTAAGACATTTGCCAGCTAAACAACAGTTGCAATGATACCCCATAGCCGCCAGAACTCATACAATCGTACACTCATACTCCACTACTATCGCTCCTTTATAGTACTCGCACTCTGGTTATGCTGCTAGTTATAGTTTTGGATCTGGTTTATCGTTGGCGTGATGTGTGCGCCCAGTGGTGAAAGTAAATCAAAACTTGAAGTACAGATAACTGAGGGTTGCATGCCACCCATCGTCGTAGTCTTCTTCATCGTCATATCGTCCTTTTGTTCACTCTGTTACAGAATTATAATAAATACAATTACGATTTTGATACGACTAAGAGACAACTGTATTGTCCTGAGAGTTCCGAATGTGTAGAGAGATAATTTCTGTGGGTTGACAATAATTTTGCGCTCGCATGGCAAGGCATACTCCTGCACTCGTATCTCTTCAAGGATCATGAATTCAATTTATGGTCGCAATGAAGTTTTCACACAAAATTTCTCAAGGATGCATGCAAAATTTACATATGCTGGGCAACATATAAATACACATGGTCTTCTACATACGTATCTAGGCATGAATTACTGAAGTTGGGGACAAGTTTTACGTTAGTGGAAAGTTTATCTATGATTTGAATTACCGCAGAGCTGGTTGCAATTAAGTAGTTAAAAGGTACACCAAGGAATGGAAAGATGCCATTCAGAAATGTTTAAAGCTTTCTATAATTTGTAGTTAAATTCAGGGTGTCTTAGGGTTATTGGAAAGGATTTATAAAAACTGCTTAATGCTCTTACTTATAAGTTCAAATTACACCAGCAGCTCTCTCCATTAAGCTCGACATTGCGCTAATCTCGTCCAGATGCGCAAACCCTATTGAATGGGATACCTAGAGCTAGATCTTTCTTTGCAGCGTCCTTCCGGTTCGAAAACATTCGAGACGGTCGTAGTGGCGCTCATTCAGTCAACTTGTCCTGGGTATCGGAGCCGATAAATTCTAGCCCTTCTGACTAGGTTAATGTCGCTGTAAATCCCATACAGTTCATAGTTCTTCTCTAAATATCGATTATGCCGACGAGACCGAGTCTTCACCCGGGCTCCACGCCATATGACATGACAGGGATGATAAGGGTCTTACACAGTGTTTTCCTAGTTGTTCTTAAGGAGGACTTATTTCCGGCGAAATCACAGCGATTCACAAGAGTCGTTCTCCGTTTGCTACGGTGGTGTCATTATTTGAAATTATATCGGAGCCCAGGTATGCAACGTCTTTTACCGGTGTTAGATGCCCCTCTCCTTCTACATACTCTGTTTTAACCTCATTCACCTTTAAACCCATCTTCTCTGCCTCCAATCCTAAACGCCCCAGCTATAGCTCACCGATTTCTTCCAATACTACGAGTATCAATGTCGTCAGTGTACGCTAGCAGTTGCTCAGACTTTCGGTGAATTGTGATATGGCGTTGACCTGTGAGTTTCCCGCAATTCTTTCACGTCGAACAATCATATGAACGCATCGCATTGTTGAAGCACTTTTTTGACATCCAGTGAGTCAAGTCTTAAGATGACCCTACATAACTTGTCTCTTTAAATGTTATCATCTGTGGCCTTGTAATCAATTAATAGGTGATGGGTACCAACTTGTAACTCAATATCTGTTGACGATAGACCTACAACACTTAAGTCCACACTGATGAGGACCTTTCAGATTGTTGATATATGGTATGCATTCATCCAACCACATTTTCACGACAAGTATATGAGTAGTCCTAGCCAACTCAATCTCCGTTGTTTTAACTAGCTCGGTAGGTAGTCTGTGTTAGATGTCGCTATTCAGACCTTTTATTGGTTAGGTGGACCAAGTTATTATCGAACATAATCCACGTTGAATGGTTCATTCTGTCTTACAGCAGAATATAGAATTTTTGACTGCAGAAGCAATCGATTTGAACTTCCAGCACCGATTATCTGCATGCATCTACTTGGTACTTGTGGGCTTAGCAAGTCCTTTTCAAAAATTTAGTACAATTTTCCAACATCACGTCTTCAGAGATACCTCTCCAGGGCCGCAGACGTGTGCTTCTTTCTTCTTTTTTTTCTGAAAACTCTGGTTCCGCGCCTTCTCCTTTGCTCATAGAGTGCGTGAGGGGCTTTCTTTCTTCTTTGCAACGCCGCCATGTATGCGTTTCATAGTGTTGAGTGGGTAAAACCTTGCGCATCAGATGTGTTGTCTTAAAACGCTTACTGACAATGTCGCCTCTGGTCTGCTGCGCTCGATGCTGATAGCGTAGGACTTCTCAAAAAGATTTTCGGTTAGAAAAAGCTCTAGCCGTCTGTTACCATTAAACCCTTCGACAAAAAATTTCTTTAAGATTCATTTTCGTTGTTCTGTCGCCAGGGATATTCAGGCTTGCACCGTACCCACAACATGGTAGTGATCTGGATCGATGCTAACTCCTGGAAAAGTTAGTGCGATCAATCTGTTCGACGATTTTTGATCAGCTGACTGCCAAGATGATGACATCATAGCGCTTGAGTAGCTTGAGTTCATTTTTGGAGCTGGTGTAGTGTTGGCTATGTTTTTCAACTCGTATGTCGCCAAATACGCTCTGGCTGAGGAGCTTGTAGAAACATTCTTTGGCAAAGTGGTCCTTTCATCTGTACGATCACGGCATATCCAGACTATGTTGGCGAATAAGCCTTAATGCAAATTGTATTGTAATTAAACGTTCGCTCGTCTGCGGATGTCGACAAGATTAAATTCATCCATATCCGAGGCTGCTCATTACTTCACAAAATATATTATATGTTGTCTGGCATTTAACCTCACGGAACAACGCCCAACCCGGAACGGATCCTTCAGAGGATAGTGCCAGCAGCCCCTGCTGTTGGTTCGTTTGAAACTCTTCCGTCACCATCTCTATTTTGATGACCTGTTTAGATGGTGAAAAAATCCTCATATGACCCGAGCTACTAACTTGTCGAAGTAGTTCAAATGAGATCATCGCTCGGTTTGCCTTTGATCTCGCTATTGACTCCATATTGAGAGTCCATTCGCCAAAACGTCTGCCTTTTTTTATCAGGTACATGCATATACACTGAAGTTCAGACAGCTGTGCTTGCGCAGGCTTGACATTTCCGTGGTAAGACTTAGCATACTGCAGAATATTGGCAGTGCATATGCTCGGTAACATCCCTCTTGCTATCTTAACCTGACCTGGGGATTACGTATGGCCAAGTTTGAGGCTGAAACCCGAAGATTCACAAAGCGTTTTCCGTAGCGTCGTTTTTCATTCGCAGTCCTTAACACTTAAGGAACGTCGTCCATTGTCTTAACATAAACATAAATACAAGCTAGTGGGGTGGTCAATTTTATATTGAGTATATTTTCTATTTGGATACGAAAACCAAGTCAGAGATCCAATGATGAAGAGCTCAGTTGATCGGCAGTCAGCATCAGCTCAAAGTACTCGTATCTTTCACTTGACACGATAAAACCCAAAAACGGGTTCTGTAATGTCTGTCACTACCCAATCCACAGCAGGAACAGTCTCCGTTGTCGCATTATTCTTGTACATATTGCGACCACTTGTGAAGCATAGTGACGTGGTGATTGCTCTCTAGTCGGTTCTTCTGGGAGACAGAAAAGATGGTTTGACGTTTAGTCCAGGCAAAACTTACATTCGCCTGTCGAAAACGTAAAATATCGATTTTGTACTTAATCTGCAAATCTAGTTCGGATGTTCTTGCGATGCAAGTGGTACCCCAAACCGTCCCTATTAAGTTGGAAAATAGTTTAATGGCTTATGGTTCATACTACGAGTGTATGTAGTGACTGGAGGTTCATCAAATCATCTACGGGTTAGTAGGACTTCCTGGAAAAATCCCCTGTGTAGGTCAAGAATACAATTCTTTGAAGGTTTTTGCCATATAAATGCCTTGGTGTCTTTTAGGAAGATGAGCCCAACATTATTTGAGAATGAAGCTTCTTCTGAAGGGAGCAATCTTTGTTGTGAAAAGTGCAATGATAATTAACCACTCCTATGGCCCTCTTGAAACAAACATACACTAGGTGTGAATCAACAGAAAGTGCGCTGATTTTGTCCCCATAATTCTTGTTCTGAACGTAGATTCGTGAAATATCGCGAATGTAAGCTCTTATCCATAAGATCAATGTTTCGTCTACTGCGCTGTCGTGTGAATTTTGACGTGTTTTGGAAAGAAGGACAATACAAACCCGCGTATTTCATCACGTACTCCAATAAGTTTTGAAGTTAAGTCTCACTGGATTTTCAATATTGACAACCATTTGCATCTTAGAGAGTGTAAAGTCATGAGCTGCAAGTCTACCAATCTTTCCAAATACAAGCAGAAAGTTGGTATGTAGATGAGTATCAAGCTAACAGCTACTACATATACAACCCTAGCCGAATTCGATTGGTTTCGTTTGTAACTACAATACTTTGGATGAGACTGGTTGTTTTACTCTGTAGTCCTAGCGCAAGTTCACCGCTCTAGTATCCCGAAAAGTAAGCTGCGCAGAAAACGCTAGAACTCTCCGATTTTTTGTTAGTAAGGACTTTTGTGAGTATGTACGGTTTGGACAAACCCTTTCCTTTTTGCTTTAGGCGAAATAGTTTTAGACTTCTTCCTTTTATTCTTACTGGCCTATTTGAGATCTATCTAGTTCTTAGTGCAACAGTCTTAACAGGTAGCTCAATGCTTCCAGTGATAAAAATACTCAACGTCAATGAATATAACCTCTCTTCTTACAACTAACCAGAACCTCCTTTGAATACGGTTTGCAAATCCGAAACCAATCGGTTTTAACTCATGTTCCGGTTAGCGTAGTATTGTATTACACTGGTCTGAAGGCTTTCTAATATTGTATATGCGATCAGCCCAAATGTGCATTCCAGTTTATTTTTCTTTTCATTTTAGGTATACTAGTTCTTGTTAACCTCAGGGGTCGTTCACATTCTCGGCCTCCTGAAAACAAATAAATTTTCCACTCAACACTGAAAGTTTTGGTCCAGGTCTATTCGAAGAGCTCGGTTGGTATATAAACTTAACTCTCTTGCTGTGAGACGCATGTTGAACTTTTCCACTCATTTTGTCATGTTCATTATCTTATTGCCGTGGAATAGCTCTTAAATTCGTTAACCACCATGAACCAGAACTGGGTTCGGTTCCCAAAGTATTCACCAAAAAACAGAAAACAATTTTTTTGACATCATCATATTTTCAACAAATTTCAAACGGAAAAACTTCAGACCGTGAAAACGTATCTCATTCTATCACCGGAGAGACACAATATAGTAGTGGCAGGGGTTTGGCCCATACTGTATTGTTGCGGCTTTTTTCACAGATAGCCGTTTGCTTTTGATTCTTTAATACTACTTACGAGTGATAGGAGTTAGTTTCCCTCTTATCGTGGAGTGTATTCTACTGCAACACCAATTTCCCATTAATGCCTAACTTGAAGACTTATATCTAATTAGATAAGGTCACTCCTGCCTCGAATCTAGATTAAAATCTCAGACCCCACATGCCAGCTCTAATTGATGCTGCCGCTCTTCAGTTTCGATAATCTACCAACAAATTTGCAGAAGTCTAGATACAGTACTTAGATACTTGATATCAAGTTTCGGCCTGATTAAACATTTTTATGTTTTTGGTAGTTGAATCCGCGGAATGGACATTTCAGAGTTTTTTATTCAATTAAGTAAATTGGGGACTCATTTCTGTCGCTTTTTTGAGAAATTTTCCATGAGGAAAAAATTCAACCCTCTCTTCTTCATTGATATTATGCGCTTTTAATGAACCCCTATCTAAGTACCTGAATCTGTAAAGCATGTCAAAAATGTCTAGGTTCATTTAGATTAATGCTTCCGTCTTACTTAAAGTCAACTTCTGTACACTTAATTATGAACCCGTCAGACACTAAGTTCATTTACCTGAAAATTATCTCCACTCCAATGCCTCCAGCATGACCTATCTACCCAACTCGGTGACATATTCTCCATTCTATTCTAGTTTCCGATATTTTCAATAATCACTTCTGCTCTATCTAATTAATAATCTTCTCTTTCAACGAAACCCCTTACTACCAAACCAATATCCTCACTATCCACCACAGGCAACCCGAGCATAGAAACCAGCCTCACTAGTCCATTAACCTCGATTATGTGTCTGAATGAGCATATGGAAATGTCAGAAGACTTATTAAAAGTGGAAAAAAGGACATCACCAATGGCCAAGACTTCAAAGCGTCCACCTGAATAAAAGTGGAACTAATTGTCTACCTCCACCATACAAAGTAGGAAAAAAATCAATCTCATATGCATACGTCTATCCTGCATTCTTTTGGTGGCACAAATTAGACGACTATAAGGCCAAACACGTACTTAACCCGGATAAGTGAAAGGCCTCAATCAGTGCAATGACATCCTATCTCCATATAACACACACTCTCATACGAATATACCCTCAATTGAAATTCAGGCGCAACATGAAATGATTCAACTTCAACTATCAAAAAGGAGGCGAAAATTGATTCTGTAGCAAACGACACAACGACAGCCCTAGTCTGTCCCTGTCGGTTTTGCAAAAATAAAAACTTGCACTAGGGGCGACATAAATGCTCCAATTTTTTGCATCATCACTTTGTAAATTTGTAAATTCAAAGAGCAAACGAGCATCCAAAGGGGAAAGATGCTTTTTGTGAGTCATTATTCGTATCCTTTCAGTCTGTTGGGCAGATGCTGAAGCCTTTCTAAAAGGCTAGGCGGCTTAGTACTTTTAAACATGAAAATCGAGAGCCTAATTTGATTTGACACTATAAAGCAGAATTTAGGCTTTTTTGTATTGCATTTTACAAAGTACGAGTATCTGTAAGTACATAGATACTCGTATACCTCGTGCATCTCACTTGTATGTAAATTTCACCCATGGATCGCACTCATTCCATCAGATGTGTTTTAACCCAGATACTTTGGTCAATAGCACACACATATTCTGCAGTCTAGCCGTTTTTCGTACAAAAATAAAATTAAACACACACAGACAGTGTGCAGTGTGCAAATGGTGGTACCCTGAGTGTCTATTTACAGTGAACCAATATGTTGAAAAAGTAACAAGCCCTAGGACTTTTGCATGCAGGGTAGTGGCCATACAAAAAACTGCAGGGATTTAGAGAGCCCAGTGCTAATAGATATACAGATGGCCATTACCAGTGTCAAATACATTCAATTTGCATTACGACAGAGTAGAAAACTGCTCTAAATAAACAAATTGGCAACAGAATGAGCAGCTATGAAATAATTTGGCATTTGCTGTCATCCATGGTCGTAGATTGGAGGATTTTTTTCAATCCATTGCCGTACATGCGATGCGGCTTAGTTGTTTATTTTGAAAGCATTCTCCTTAATGAACAGCAAAGTTCAATTTAATAGAAATTGCTGCGGCAATCGGTAAAAATAGTGCTTTGGTTTGGAGTTTTTTTTTTTTTTTTTTTTAAATGACACTTACGAGTACATCTTGAAATAGTGTAGTTCGCTGAAAGGATTTATTTTTTTCTGACTATTTAAATTCTTAGAGGAACATCAATTGATATGGTAGAAAAGGATTAATTTACTTTGGCCTGACATTAAAAAGCGAGAGGACTTTATTGAAATTGGCAAGTTTAGTAAGAGATGTAAATTTCAGTATTTTTAGGAAATTCTAACCCCTTTCGGGAGAGGCTAATCTAAAATTGCAAGTTCATTGAAAATTGTTGCATAATTCATTTATATTCATTTATAGACTTTCATATCTCCTACTTTACTTACTTGGATAGCGCTGGAGTCCTAGGCTTCAATCAACTATCTTTGAGCAACTGCCTCCAGTTTGTACTCCGCTTTTACGGAGGGTATCCTTTCACTTTGCGCGCCATCTAAAACAAAGTCTTCTTTTTGGGGTAAGAATAAAAGACTCTTCGCGTCGGAGCTGTACATATTCCAATCGGTGATGTGAAATAAGGCCCAACGAAATAAGACCAAATGTAAAATAAGGCCAAATTTGATTTGGAAATAAGGCCAAATTTGAGATTTAGGAAGAAACAGCACCTGGCGCCTGCCTGACAGTTGTTGGGGTACCCTGAGCCTCTAAGCCACCCCGGAAAGTGGAATTTAAACAAATGAATCGCGCGAAGCGTGGCACCTACTTCCTCTTGGCTGGCGTCTAAGACCAAACATAGTCCAAACATAACACCATATTTGGTGTTATTTTCATTATTTTGTCGGCGTTATTTCATTTTGCAATCCGAAATAAGGCCAAATTTTTCATTTTTGGCTTTATTTCGTTGGGCCTTATTTCACGTCACCATCCCAATCATATAATGCATCTAATGCGCTCTTTTCTGACCAAGTCGATGCTGTCATTGTCATATCTCCTCCCGTACAGTGGGACTAAAAATCATTCGAAAAATATTGCTTTCACAACGTCCATGCATATCACCATCTGCGTTCGCTAACGGTCATACGTCTGTGTAATAGAGCAAGACTGGGATGATTAGGGCCTCCTCAGTTGTCTTCATTAGCCAAAGAGGCACCGATAGTCAAGTGTAAGTAACTCTTCGCTTGCTTTCGGATGAGGTGAGATGTGTTTATCGGAGTTAACTACGGAGCCGGCCAGACAAAATCCGTAGCTACCTCAAAGTTAAAACTGTCTATTGTGACATTCCGCCGGACTCAACAATGTTGTGAGCCTCTTCTTGCTGATAGCATATGTTTGGTGAAAGTCTCATTCACAGCTTAACCCATTGGTACCACTCCTTTTTCTGTTCTTGCAAACGCACCAGTGTTAGCTTGTCCCATTCATTGGGAGCACTATTTCTGTGCGTCCCCGGCCTACGTTCATACCAATCTTTAGGTACTCGGCGTTGATGTGGTGGGTGCTCGTTCGTTCTGTAGGCACTTTACCATGCACCATCTACTCATCACTCTATGAAAGTATAAAACATTCCAGTTTAAGGGTCATTTAGTGTGCAAATCGGACTCGTTCTTTGTCTGAGTTCTCTGTTCCGACGGGAAATAAAAGCATTGTGCTAGTGTCTGTCTGACCGGAATAAGTAAACCCATTCCAGGATCTATATCTGACCGGGACCGGAAAATATTATCGCCTACATCTGTCGAGGTTTTGCAAGACGTAATGACTTAGCTCTGATTTTGTTCCGTCGAACGTGTTCCCTTTGAAAACTATTGACAATGAGCTTTCGCAAGCTAAAGTATATAACTTCGCATTCATATTCGCCACATACACATCGCTAGTGCACTAATAAACGACTATCCAGCAGACATTGCAAAAAGGCGGTGATTCGTGTTACACATCCATAGAGTTTTACTATTTGTTTAGAAGTGGACTAGTTTTGCTGATCCTATAGTCTTTAATATTTTAACTTCATTATCGATCCAACACCTCACAAGTTACGGTCAGGATGGCTGCCGTCAATAAATTGTGGTATCTCCCTTTGGGTGAGGGGGGTTCCACAAATTCAAGTGCAATAGTAATTGGAGGTTCCATAATCGAAATCAAATATCTAACCCACGATAGAAAGTATTTCTTGATATACTTTTACGTCCAAATTGCCTTGGGTAAGGCATCCATCGCTATCTCCTCCAGGACTGCTCGGAAAATTGTGTACCGATCCTAGCTTAGCTCTTCACTCCTGAGCTTACTTACTTAACTTCACGCTACAGACCGAGGTGGACCTGGGCCTCAACCAACAAACGGCCGCTGCCTCCAGTTTCGCTCGCTAAGTTGATTATGGCCCCCTTCCACTTGCGTGCGCCACCTGAGTCGCGGTCTTTTTCTCCTACGCTGTCCCTCGGGGGCGGATTCGAAGATTTTTCGGACCGGAGCATTGGTGTCCATCTGCTCTACATGATCCTGCAACCTCAGTTGTTGGACCTTCATTCTTCTGGCTAAGACGATGTCGCTCTACAGCCCGTACAGTTCGTTGTTGTGTCTCCTCCTCCACTCTGCATCTATGCAAACGAGACCGAATATCAAGTCACCCGAAGAATTTTCATCTCAAAGCAGCCAAGAGCACCATCACCCGTTTTTGATAATGTCCATGCCCATGCGCCATAGGACAGAACTGGGATTATTAAAAACTTATATACGGTCACTTTTGTTGTTCGATAGAGAGCCTTGCTAGCCCAATGAAGCATGGATTGGCAAGAGTTATTGTTCGTTTTATCTCACCGCTAGTGTCGTTGTCTGAATTGATTACGGAGCCTAGATAGACAAAGTCATTAGCTACCGGAAAGCTATATCTGTCGAGGTTTATTCTCTGTCCGAGACGTCAATGTTGGGTGTCTTTTCTTGTTGACAGCATATACTTGGTCTTGCCCTCATTGACCGTTAAACATATCTTCGCCGCTTCCATCTCAATACTCGCAAAAGCACCAAAAGCAAAAGCTGCTTCTAGGGCAAACTTTTGAAAGATTGTGCCTCTTGATTCGAGGCGTGAGATTTGCACTATTTTTTCAAAAATGTTGTTAAAGAAACCGGATGACAGGACATGCGCCTTGTCTAAATCCTTTTTTAACATAAAAAAAAGATGCCGACGCTAGATATTGCTTTGTATAGCTCGTTTCTATAGATGTTGTCATACACGGTCTTGAAATTGACGAATAGGTAGTGTTTATCGATTTGGAGCTAGTTGGTTTTTTCCATGATCTACTGTAGTGTGAATATTTGGTCGATGGTGGACTTTCCAGGCCTAAAGCCACACTGATATGGACCAAACAGGTTGTTGACGGTAGATAGGATCTTGTAGGTAATGTTAACAAGACTGATGCCTCTGTATCTGACGCAGTTCAGAGAGTCTCCTTTCTTGAGGATCGGACAAACAATGCTGAGGTTCTATTCATCGGGTATTCTTTTATCCGACCATATTTTACAGATAAGTTATTGTACTCCTCTGCTCCTTCATCGTTTGCTGCTTTGAAGAGCTGGACACACAGGCCGTTCGCTCCAACAGCTATTTTGGACTTAAGCTTAGATATGTCTATCTGCACTTCATCCTGTCGGGTGGACGGTGGACGATATTGGTCGGACGAGGTTGAAATGTTAGTTCTGCCCGACAGCGGTATTTCGTTCGTCATTGGATCTTTCCAAATCCTCAGCATCGACTGTCACTCTACTACTTACTATGTTAAATTGTTCATCTCTACAGGCTTTCATGCCGTGGTTATTTTGTAACTTCTGGTAAAACTTCCGAATCTCATTGTTGGAGTAGCATCTCTCAATTCCCTCTACCGCGCGTTTCTCATGCTCCGTCTTTTTCCCCCTGAGAAGCCGGGAATCTGGGGAATTTATCTGCTGCCCGGTTAATAGTCTGTTGGTCAGCACTTGCGCTTATAAGTTTGCGGGATTTTTCGTCTCTGGAGAGGTCCTCTACTGTCAAGCATATTGCGGTATTAAGATTAGCAAGTTAGCCACTTAATCTTCTGGAGTGTATAAAGTTTGTTTTGAACTATTTATTGGATATTAGGTATGTTTGACTAGCGTGCTATTCTGCTTCTCGGCAGTTACCATTTTTTTTTCAATCTCAACTGTGATTTTCTTTTTGTTGTCTTGACAAATTCGTAGAACCTTTACTTGCATTCCTGGAGTTGAAATTGCTTCCTATTCTCAAGAAAAACCTTCAGCAGAGGAATTTTCTTTTCCTGGGAATAATCATTTTCATTGCTGGGGTAATTTTAAGTCTACTGAACTTAAACCATTCCCAAAGGGATACCGTAGGGGGTTTCTTTGTTTTCTGTCTTTCTCCTGTAAGTATATTTTTTTCGTTCATATATGAGTAGGCCTGAAATGGTAACAGGGTCCAATTCTGTCTACCACCGTTTGTCGTTAATATTTTGAGGGTCAAACCGTTTTTGAAGCCTCTTCTGGATTCCCCTTTCAGCTCTTCTTAGAACCATCCTTTTACGTAATTCCCTTGCTTGAGTAAAGTCTTGGTCACTCCACGTGATATGCGCAAGGCCAGATTTGAAAATTGTTTGAGAGCGCTGAGCGTTCATGCCAGCTTAGTATTTGGCATTCACTTCATTCCTTTGTTAGTGGTACCAAACTTAACGCGGTACATTGATATGTCAGACTCATGAATATCTGCGTCAAAGATGTACCTTAAATGATTTGTATATACTCGTATATGGTGGAATAACCAAATGGCTTTGAAAGCCCTATTAGTTTATGCATTGTATGACACCAGTAATAGGAAGTCAGAAAATGCTCCAAGTGTTCCCTATAGACACTGTTCAAGCGGATTGGGACCCATAGACTTTTACCCCTACCCGAATGAAACCTAGCAGCCTCATAACCCCCACTAGCTCCTCGTGGATAATTCTGCCTTTGTCTGTGGACAAGTTCACTTCGTAATCGGAAGTGATATCTTTCTGTTCCTAGATATTGATTTGCAACTTTCTAAGGAATGGACTGCTCAAATCAGCTCGAAGGGTTGTTGCGTATAATAGGTGGTATTGCCCGTCGAAAGCTTAAAAGTGTTTTAAGAAGTTGGTTCAATTAGTTGCCCAAATGCTCTGTGGTGACCACAGCTTTACATCTTTAATGTCATTTATGGTTGATATGGTTGTAAAATGCCTTGTTAAAGCTATATGAGCAGGTGGAGTCCTATTTGTTGAATCTATCAAGAACGCGAGATTTCGAATACTGGTGACGCCAGGAAGCTGATTCAATGCTACCTGAAAGCAGAAAAAACTGCAAAGTTTTTTGGATTTTGCATTTCTCCTATCGAACATACCTCCATTTTTACATTACTCGCACATAGTGTATCTCATCAATGTTCCTGAAGGTTCCATACTTTCTACACAACTTTTTTGCATTTACATTGTACGTCTTTAATAGGTACTCAGCCTATTCCCACACACATTTTCATTTTATAAATAAATTGTTTATGCTCCTAGGCTTTTACGGAATGCCTACTCCCAAGCCAAATGAAAAAGAGCTAGACCATCAAAGACATTAGAAAAATTTCATCAATTAAATATCCATCAAAACAAAACTTTTGTAATAATACTTACTCTCCCAGGTTATTCTTCAAAGTCACTCCAAAAACAACAACAACAAAAAAGAGAAGGAACAGAAAAAAAAAAAAAAAACCAAATTGCCAACTTTTTTCCATAGCAAAGCCGAGTATTCGATCCAAATGAAGAAGAAGAAAAAAAAAGATCAAGGGTCCTTACAGGGTTTCTGCTTGCAATGTAGATGACGTAGCAAAAGAACCAACAGCCGCCAGGACGAAGGACTAAAGACTAAGCGCATAAAAACTTCTGACGATAATTTTATTACGCAACAAAACAAAAAGAATCCGAAACGTAGGAGTAGCTCGAAGGATGAGTTGATGGTGATAGTAGTCTCTTTCCCATACTTATCATATCCACATGCCGCAGGGTAAACTTCCTGCCAAAAACTCTGTCCATTTTTTGGGGGGTAGAACAATAATTACGGATATAAAACCACAGGGCGTAATAAAAGCTGAGAGCAAAAGACTTTGAATCCTTCTTCTGCTTTTCTTATACTGCGAGTACATGAAACGATATGAACGAGTATCTGTGTATCTTTCGTGGAGAAACTTTAATCTGCTAGTCTGCTCTGCTGGCAGTAGCAAGCACACAGCAGGATGTGAGTGAGATTTAAGTCAACAGACGATGACGATACAATATACACTCGACATGTTATGTCTGTCTGATAAGACTAAGTGCCCTATGGTGGTAGATTGAATGTGCTACTCTATTCGTGCTATCGTGTACCCCTAAAACAAAAGCTTCCCTCGAAAAGTTTCTGAAGAATTGTCCGAGTATTGTACGTTGGATCTCACCCATCTAAGACTTTAGGACACCGCAGGAGAGAAGAAAAACAAAACAATAAATTTATTTTAATTTTGGTTTTGCGTTTCTCGGGAAGAAATGTTTTTCTCTGGTAGAAGGACATCATACGAGTATGAGAAAATGCAATGGATACCCCTCCAACAATGAGATAAAGAGCCGCTCTTAGTGTTGGTCCTGATTCTGGTCTTGCTCTTGATATTGGTCTTGGTCTGCCTGTTAGTCAGAAAACAAAGTTTTATTTTTTTTTTATTTTATTCCTTTTTTGTTTTTGTTTCCATCATCATCATTCCCATTCAAAGGGATTCAGGAGATGATGATTAATTAAAAAAGTTTGGCCGCACTTATTGTGAGAGTTGTATTTTGCTATGTTTTTTCCATTTTTATTTTATTTTTTATTTTTTATTTTTATTTTTTTCTTCCTGCAAATCCTTATGAAGGACAGAACAAATAAAACGTAGAAATCCAGAGAGAAGAAGAGGAACCTCTTGAAATATCCTTCTTGCATAAGCACTTTATTACTTTTTTTTGCTGTTTTGTTTTTGTTCAGGGTGAAAGGTGAATTGAGGTCCAGCGCTTGGCTGTGCATAGTGATAGTTCAGTGTAAGGATACGACAGGGATGGCTTGGGAGAAAGTTTAAGGAATGAAAACGAAAAGTATTAGTTTATCTACCTGGAGAGTTATGGACATGAAAATTGTAAGGCGAAATTGAATAAAGTGGAATGTTGAGATGGAAATGAAAAGATGGCAGCAGACTTGAGGTAAAGTCAAGGATGGATGAAGCTACTTTTAATTTTGTAACAACACAACTGGAGATTGTCGAGTATGGCTGCAGTAAATGTGGTTGAAAAATTGTATTGTAGCCAAGTGGTAGTACATATTGCAAAACAGTAGAATTAATTTACCGAGGCAATCTTTCTATCTTTTATTATGGTTAAAGAGGCTAGGAACAGAAAGAACTTACCATATAACCTGTTAGGCTTAAGTCTCTCGTTGTACATTGATTTTAACCGATATTGCCCAACTATTTTTACTATCAGAAGTTACCATCTAAGAATAATAATTTGTTCATCTTTACTGTCTGAGTGTATCTGTTCCTATTTACGATCATCAAGTTACAACGACTGCAGAAAGATTCAAACAAGCTGAATCTTTAAATGATGAACGTAGCAATGCGACACATAGACTCCATATATCTTGGAGAAGTTTTTTGATGAACTGACACAATCTCCCACAGATCGATCCAATAGGAAACTTAAGGTCAGATGCGGAAACTTCAAGTATGAACTCAACTGAGTTGGCCATGTCAAAATTCGCCTTTTATGCATTTAAAGCGATCCCAGTAAGTGAACCTTGATAAGCTTCTTAGAATGTCCCGAAAACTAATCAAAATTCGTTCACCCCAATAGAAAGTCAGACTTAGTTAAAAATCACCTTACTTATGCACGGCATCTCTTTGTGGGTCTTAGAGCGTTCACTATACCTACAAGGCAATTCTTGTCGATGCTTGTCAGGTTTTCCGTTGATGCAATGACTCCTTTTCGACGATTAAACATCACTCTCTCCACTTTTATTTCTTCCTACGTAAGCGGACTCAATTGTATTGCATGGTAATGGAGGAATTGCCTTTTCGAAATATACACATCTGCATTCTTGGAATTGCGATGCCGAGAACATGATCATTTGTAGATGTCTGCAGATATTTTTCATATCATCATTCATTTAATTCGTTACTGTATCCCCTTGTGGGTCCTAGGGCCTCTACTATGCCTACGGCCCATCGAGTACGGTTTCTGGAAATGTGCCTCAGCTCTCCCCAACTTTTTTCCAGTTGCCGTGCTTCTTTCTCAACTGTTCTGTGCCACGTACTCCTAGGACCGCCGCGCATACTGCCGTCCTGAGTAAGCAGGTTCCATTGCATCGCTTGGTTAATTATGGACCTGTCACCCTTTCGGAGAGTGTGACAAATCCACTGCCACTTTCGTCGTCGTATGGTCCGTTATGCCTATGGTCCGTTCTCTGATAAAGCTGTTCGGTTTGGTCAGAATATCCTTAAGATGTAGCGTAGGCACCTACTGACAAACGTTTGCTGCTTCCTCGTGATAGTGGTGGTCACCCTCTAGGTACCACATCCATATAGCAGCACGGATTCAACGTTGGAACTGAACAGTCGTAGGGTGTCTAAGCTAATTGCATTACTTCGCCAAACTGTGGATACCATCCTAAACGTAGATTTTGCTTTGCCTATACGGTTGGCTACTCGTATATCCAGTTCGGTTCCGCCATCCGTTGAGACAATACTCCCGAGGTATTGGATACTCTCTACTCTCTCAACCGTCTGTCCAGCAACACATATATGAGTTAATGAGTTTGGTCTTAGGCTCATCATTTTTGTTTTTGCCGAATTAATTTTCAGCCCAACGACGTCTACTTCCCTCTCCACATTTATTGTCATTTGGTAAAGGTCCATTATTCTGTGAGACAGAAGGCATACATCGTCGGCGTAGTCAAGGTGTTTGAGTTCAGATGTAAGAGTCCATCGAATTTCTCCATTTCCTGTCAACAGGGCCGCATTCAGCACATCGCTAATCACCAATAGAAACAGTAATGGTGAAAGTATGCAGCCTTGCCTAACCCCGCTTTGGATTTCGAATTCCTCAGACAGTCTTCCTCTGTGTAAGACGTGACATGTGGACCCATCATATGTAGCCTTGATAATTGCTATTAATTTATCAGGAATGCCTCTCCTGCGCAAGGCACGACAGATAAATTCCCAATTGACACTATCAAACGCCTTTCCAAAATCGATGAACAGCAGGTGAAGTGGTGATCGGTACTCAATACACTGCTCGATGATGATCCGAAAGGTGTTGATGTGGTCGACTCAGGAGGATATAGAGCGGAAATCTGATGTTAGTTGTTTTCGTTCGTTGATCCTTCTCCAGGTATCCTCGGAAAGCCACGCCCTATGGCTTCCCTGCAATCGACCGACAATCCTTTCAGCATCTGATGTGAAAACAGTTTTCATAGCACATCAATGGTCTTGGATGGTGAGAGATGGTCCCTTAGATGGTCTTGCGTCGTTAGATCTTCGAACGGCAGCAGTGCGTAATTGGACAGTAGCTATCATAAGATGGTGACCTCGTACCAACCCCATGTCTGCTCCTCGTCTGTTTCGGATGTCTAGAAGACTACTTCTGAAACGGCGGCTGATGGAAAATGGTTGATTTGGTTGGAGGATGCTTGCCCATCAGTTGACACCCAACTGATTTTATGGCAGCCCTTGTGCGCAAACCTGGTGCCACCTATGACAAGACGATTTGCGTTGCAAAAGTCAACAAATCACTCGCCGTTGTCATTGCGGTTGCTTAATCCGTGCCGTACCATAACATGTTTGAGCCCTTCGTTGTCGCTGCCTACCTTGGCATTAAGGTCCCCCATCACAATAACAATGTCGCCATTAGGTGTTGCATTATAAACAGCTCCCAACTGGTTGTAGAAGGTGGGGCGTAACACTGTATAATGGTGACGCGACGTACTCGTACTCTCGTCCGGAATCTGGCCGTTAAAATCCTATCACCCTGCGGTGGCCAGGAGATTAGGCCTTTGCGTGCTGTAGGTGTTAACAGCAGTCCAATTCCGGTTGGTCTTCCGGAGTAGAGTAATACAGTGTTACGCGTTGGGGATTGGTACTCATCCGAATCTAACCATCTTATCTCGCTTACTCCCAATATGTCCAGCTTATATCGAATAAATTCATGCTCTAATTGAAGGAATCTGGCGTTCTGAGGTCCTTCACTCTGAGAGTCAAGGAATGTCTTCACATCCCAGAAATCCCTCTTAGTCCGGGTACGATAGCCAAAGGTCGTGTTATCAGTCCATATCCGAGGCATTAAGTCGGTTTCCGTAGCGGGCTGGTTTCGGTAACGCGGATTGCTGGCCCAGGTTACGTAGTCTAGGCATAAGACCCTAGACAATCTCGCACTTGCAATTTTGGCATATCTGTATAAGGATTTTTATAGTAGTTGCCCGGAGGAGGTAAAGCAAGCACTACATTAAGAACTTGATTGTTGCGCTACTGGTCCAATCCATGTTTTGAACAGTCCGTAGTTTCCCGATCAATCGCCATGCACGCCGCCAACATTTGCCACAGTCACAAGAATATCTATAGCTTTGTCTTCAAGATTAAACTATTGCTTCTCCGAATTTTGGGCAAGATACGAAACTCGGCCTTCCAGCTGCGTGTTCTAGAAATTTTAATTCTAATGAGAAAGATATCGAATGCAATGCTTGTCAAGCGCTGACAATAGTTTTAACGTTAATGTAGAATACACCTCCTACGCAGGACAAGACATTGATGGGCTCCTTTTCAAAATCATGACACATGAGGTAAAGTAATTTCAATAAGTTGAAGGCTGGAGATTTTCAAGCCTTTTTTCCGATGTAGTCTACATATATAGTCTGACAAAGTCGCACCATCTTGGTGTTTTTAAGTGTCTAAATATACAGAAGGCCTTCACCGAAAGTCGTGTAGAACCATAACCACTTTTCAGTTGTTTGAAGATTCAAAAAATATTATTCTTCTCGTTCTGGGACTCGTTTCTTTTTTTTAATTCGTATACCGAGGCGTAATTGTTTGCTCTACTCTTCGGTTGTTTGTCTTAGGGCATCTCGGTACCCGATCAGTATTCAAAAGTCTGCCAAGTTGCTTTGTTTTGCATGCCACCCTCCGGCAATGAATTTAAATATTCTTAGACTATTTCAATCCTTTTTGAGAGATATTTTCATTAATGTTCGCATATTGAAGGATTTCTTAGTTGTTCTGGTTTGTGCCTGGCCATCCTTGTACTGTTATGAAAGCCTTGAGCTGGTATTGTGTTTAGCTTAAAGTGAATACTAAAAGTGAGTGGTCTCATTTTATTCCTGCATTTCCTCCGGATCTAGAAAATAAGATACGCAGAACATGTGCTGCTGCCGACGTGTTTATGGCTTCTTTCAAGTGGGTTTCCAGCGTAGAAAAAAGCGTGCTATTCTCTTACAACGGCAATACGTTGGCGCTAAATCACTGCGTCTGACAGCTGACATGTAGACAAGTTTATATCAAATAAACTCACGGATTAATTGGCACAGTGATCGTTGCTAATAGTGGCGTTGCTTTTAGATCAAAAAGCGTAGTGTAGAGGCGTGAGATAATCTCTGACGGCTCCTTTTAGCAAGCAGTTTGAAACTCGTTTATTCGTGGTACTTAGCTGCTCTTCGTTGCTCCCGCAGGTTCTAGCAGTTCCTTCATTGTCACTTGTGGTACTATCTCTGTTATCTCACCTACTCTTCATTATAAGGTGAAACCATTTTCGTCGAGCTATGTTCATATACCTTTAATAACTATTTGCTATGGACGAATATTTTCTTATAGGTTCTGCTGTAACTTCTTATTAACATCTTGACGGATTTTTAACACCTCTTACTCACCTGTACTTCTGCTTCAGCTCTTTGCAGATCTCTCCATATTCTGAGACGTCTAACCAAATATTGGCGAAGTTATTGTTCCACAAGCACACGTGTGGCTTCACGTTTAGTTTGTCTACGACTTCGTCGCATCTTTGAAATAAAACCCACACGCTTCTTGGGTTTAGTCCTTTGTTTTGGCACTTTTCCTGTCCATGATGAGCAGCATGTACTCGAGTATTCCAGTGTCTACATCTTTTGTTTTCCATCTTAGCCCTTGTAACTTTGGAGTGGTTTACGATATTGCGATCAGTGGTGTCTTTCTGCTTCAGAGATACTCGTAATGTCATAGTTGTTGCTCTTTGTGTAATATAAAAGTCTTATTTGGCATTTCAACCTCCTTCCTACTCGTATCCATATACCGATGAATGTCAAGTCAATATTGGAACGCTCTTCCATTGTTGACAATCAGCTTGTTGCCGTGGATAAGTAGTGGATAGCTAGCCAAAAGTTTTTGCCAGAACCTCACCACTTCTATTTGTCATCTGTTGTTCCACTTTCATCATTGATGCTAACAGATCCTGAGCGGCTTCGAGGGGGTTCTGGTTTACTAGGATGCACTTCACGCTTTCCTTGCGATTTCCTGAATTGGGGCTTTATACCCTGCGTACCAGAAAATGTTGATGGGATGCTCTTACATTCTGGGTCACATAGGGCGCATCTTGGTTTCCCCGTGCACATTTACGCTTCGTGTAGAATTTTTAAATACCTCCCAGTCAAGCCCTGTATTTTACTTCTCTTTTATAGTTTCTTCAACCACTTACGTAAGGATAAGATTTTAAGAAAGTTCTGTTTAAAAAAGACACAGGCTGGAAAAAGTATTTGATAGGGCACCGAATTGTGTTGGTTTTGAATGTATGAAGATTAAAATGAAAAACAAAGATGAACATAGCTTGACTTGGAAGTACATATGTAGGTTTAGAGATTGTTTCCCGTTCTTTAGGGCATCGTTCTTTAAGACAAGAAGGATTATTTTTGATAGAACAAAAAAATTTATAACTTTAAGGGGGGCAAAAATATATCAAAACTTTCATCCAAAATATTATAACAACTTAGGAATAAATTTGTAAATAGCCTGATTTATTGTCATTATTCCAATAGTCAAATTCCAGCAGATAACCCTTTCTTCGAATGCCAAAAAATCGCCTTTTCAAAAAGAAGTCCCGAATAAGCTCTGCTCAAAAAAAAAAAAAAACGAAGGGAAAACTCAACAATCCAGTGATTAATAATAAGCCTCTGCTGCTGAATATAAAAATGTACATCCTTTATGGAAATATAGGTGGCCTCATAAATTGAATTTGTTTAAATATGAATAATGAAACATCCTTCCACCGGACCGGACTGGACCGGGACGAACCTCGCACCGAGCCGCTACAGTGGCTATAAATTAACACATACGACTGCTACCACTTTTAATTATCTCGAAATATATGTACGAATACATTTATATGCATGTGTACACCGTCCCTTCCGTGGTGTCCTGGTTGTTGGTCTTTTTTTTTTTTGTTTTTTAGTCCGTTTTTTCTGTCACATATCCGTGGGAAACGTCGTATTTCTTTTCGACCGCCTCTCCAACTCGCTAGTGGGATACAATTAAAAAAAAAATTTAAAAAAAAAAAAAAAAAAAAAAATACAAAACAGAGAAATGGAAAACGACGCTAGGGATGCTCAATGATTACGGGTACCACACCTGTAAAATTATTTTGCACATTCCTGGACGACGAAGGTAGTGACGATTGGAATATGCGGGCGCCCGTTGTTGGTTGTTTTTATTGTTATTAACGTTGGTTGTTTTGTTTTAATATTTTATATTCATTATGTTGCTACGAAATGTTGCTAAAGGCGAATGCCTAAAAGGAATATTATAAATCGTAGCACCCCCAACAAGACTCCGAAGTGAGAAAATAAACAAAATCCACGTGAGTTTGTATCTTATGTACCTATATACATACATAACATATCTATATGTATGCATCTGTGTACAATAACTTTGTGAATAATATGTAAGCGGCTTAATTTACATAAAGGGTGAGATAAAATATGTAGAAGGACGAGAAAAAAGAAAAAAAAAAAAACAACGATGGAGCAAAAAAAAGGTTTCGGTTGTAAAGGGTTGTTCTTTTATTATTATTTTGCATAGTTTGCACTACATATACTCTCGAAGATCCATATATATGTGCTCATATTACCATTTATTGAAAGGGAAAACATACAAAACTGTAAAGCGTAAATCTAGATCTCTTATTAAAATATTTAAATTAAAAACAAGCAGGCAGGTACATTAGTTACTGATTTAAAATTTTGTGAGTCCTTGAATACACTATGAGCCAGGCAATGAAATGTGGGTTCAGAGTAAAATATATGTAACTTATAAGATGCCCGTTTTCTCATTCACCAATTATCTTCTGATTTTGAATGAGGTAGCAATTCTTTCCGGGCTACAGAGCTGGCCATAGATTTGTTTAGAATTTTTGACCAAACCCTTTACCTTATCTCACCTTGCGAGAAGGTGAAGATATGCCTATCTTTGACTGCAGAAAGTGCATTCTTTCAATGGTCGACCCTAGAAAGATGAAGACATCCAAAGCAATGGATACTCGTAGGTGTGTATCAGCGAATAAATCAATCAGTCGCTGCTTGTCGTCGCTAAGCCACGGCAGCCCTTCATCCTCTTTAATCCCGGGCACGCTGTTTAAAATTTTCTAGACCACATCTTGAACGTGCTCCCTCGAAGGTGCTGAAAATCTATGCTGCTTTCCTGTTTACCACGCAGCATTCAGGATCATATTGCAGGACCGACAAGAGCAGTATTTTGTAGATCACGCATATAACCTTCTTTGCTAATATTGGAATTAAATCGTGAAATTTTCTTGCGATGATTTCTTATGATTTTCGACGTGTGGATTAACTCAAAAAGGTATGTGAACTCAACAGTGTGCCGATCAACTTCCTTTGACTTTTAGTGATGAAGCAACATCCTGGGCCACTGTATTTCGCTGATTTTCCGTAAAACATATTACAAGATCTTCATGTGATTTACCTTAAAATTGGCTTACTTAGCATTAGTTCCACTTGCACACATTTAATATTGAATGAACATTTGGCCGTCAAAAATATTATTTCGCATAATTTGACAATCCCTCAAAAAATGGCTCGTGTTGGTCCAAAGAAATGTTGAGAAAATTTGATGTGTTTCATAAGATGCGACAGGCGACGAATCATGGATCTATGCTTGTGAGCCCGAAACTAAACAGCAGTCGACTGTATCAGCCTTTCAAGACGAGCCAAATCCAACAAAAGTTATTCGCCTATGGACATGTAAACACCGGCAACGTAGAACGGTCAATTCGGAATGGTACACCACAATTGTTTGCCAGACGTCTTTAGAGACCTAAGGAAAAGCAACCGCGAAACATGAATCATTCTGCATCACGACCTCTCACAGTGTTCTTCTCAAAACTTTAGTACCTATTGTCATCAGTCATAGTCGGCGGACAGCTAATACCTTGTTTTGCCCTCATTGACTTTGACACCAATTCGTCTTGCTGTAAAAGCATCTATGACAGCACGCTGTGACGGCCGATGATGCATATGTAAGCTGTGTATTCCCGTAGGTAGACTCATTCCGCGTTATTTGGGCGCATCTTTATAAAAAAAAATTTGCATGATTCCAAATCTCATCTCAACAACATAGCTGGATTAGGATTGGAGGGAGTTCATAACGAAAAAAGCTACAAGTATCATATGCGGTTTTGAAGTCATAAATAGTTAGGGAGTTTCAACGGGTATTTGACGATTGATGTTTGCAAAAGGCTTACAGGGTCTTATATGCGACATTTAGCTAGGTACGTTATGAAATTTAACATGATGCTTACGTTCCCCAATACTCTGTAAATGAAATGGTGCATACACCCTACCAAAACAACACTCTGGACTTCCTTGATCTGAGAGACTTATGTTCTTTTCTTCCTTTGAAGAGTTTTTTTTTTCCTTCCTCCTGCTGAATTCCACTGCATCGCCTCTTTTCTATACTCACAGTCATCTTTTCATGGATGGCATATAATCCAAGCTAGACTCAGATACCTCTGTTGGTGTTAAGATAGAGTTCAATGGGTGTTGGTTGAAGGTGCCTGTGTGTTGAGTCTCTTTTTTTACATCATTCGATATGTCCTTTCGAACATTTATAGACGCGAGGGTCGAGATGATTTGCGATTCGATCATCCGGAGAAACTATGTAGATTACTGCGTAGGTTCTTGAACCTGATGCCATGTATCTCCTTATTACTAGCTGCTGCAAACTGAATTGGGCGAAAGCCGTTCTCTATTGTCGGTCGTTTCGTGGGGTCTAACTTTCCAACCAATCGATCGAACATGTCTTCTTTGCTGATTTTTGCGTTGAAGTTCCCGGTATGATTTGGCATTACGCCAGGAGTTATGAGATTCCCAAGACCCTGCTGTGGGAAGAATGGTAACTAATGGGTGACTTTTGAAGCGTTAAGTTTTTAATTGTCAAAGCGAACACAGGGAAATTGTAAAATTTTAATTTGAGTTTATAAATCAATGCTTGCCATTTACATTTTAAAGATTATTTCATGTAAATGTTGACCACGTCTACGTTTTAAGTGGTCCAAACGGAGAGTCCAATTTTGGATCACTCTTTCGAGCATATTGGCTGGTATCTCCCTAATAACATGTGTAATGTTGTCTTCCAAGGCTGCAATTGACTTGGCTTGTTTATCAGCATAGGCGAGTGATTTGACGTATCCCAATAAAAAATAGCCTAATTGGTCAATCGCACGACCTAGCCGGCCAATTCACCGGTCTACAACGAGAGATAAATTGCTCACCGAACTCATTTCTCAATTGGTCTATCGATTCGTGTGCCATGTGGCATGTAGCTCGATCTTGCTGGAACCACATGTCGACCAGGTTCATCTTGTGCATTTTGGGCAAAAAAAAGTGCAAAATCATTGAAAGATAGCGGGTGCCATTGACGGTAATGTTGTTCTCACGGTCATCTTTGAAAAAATATGGGTCAAGGATTCCGCCGGACGATAAACCGCACCAAATAGTGTATTGGCAGCTCAACATCGACAATAGGCCAGAATCTCACAATCGACAGCTATAAATTTGAGGTAATAAGGGACTTTGTCCACCCCGCTCTGCTATCACATCTGAAAATGACATCACTTCAGAAATCAAACGAAGAATAACGCTTGCCAATCGCTGTTTCTTTGGGCTGAGAAGACAACTGTGTAGTAAGGCCCTCTCCCGAACAACCAAGGAAACTCAATATAAGACCCTTGTAATCCCAGTCCTGCTCTATGGTTCTGAAGCATGGACCCTTTCTAAAGCGGATGAAGCTATCCTTGGTCGTTTTTGAGAGTAAAATTCTTCGTAAGATATTTGGTCCAGTATGCGTTGGGGTCTGGAGGAGACGATTCAACGATGAACTCTACGATCTGTATAGTGGCATCGACCTGGTCAAAAAACTGCGCATTGGGCATTTGAGGTGGCTGAGACATATACAGCGAATGAACACCAACGCTGCAGCCCGCAGAATCTTCTACTCTAATCCGGAGGAACAACACAGTAGAGGAAGGCCTCGCCTTACGTGGTGCGCGTAAGTGGAAGGGGACCTCAATCGACTTGTAGTGCGTAACTGGAGTCAATTAGCCAAAGACCGCGCTAATTGGAGAGTCTTATTTTTTGAGGTCCAAGTCCACACCGGACTTTAGCGCCGCTCCGTCTAAGTAATTAAGTAAAAATTGTTATTTGTTTAAAAGAATAAAAAAACAGGCCATCAATGGCTTCGTATTCGTTGAGGATAACGGGAACAGTGCAATGTTTATTTCATACTCGTACATTTATCAAATCTGATTGCAGCTGATTTGCTGAAAGGCAAATTAAATTTTTTCAAAAGTGGTTTGTTTGTTTTGTGTAAATATATTCTCAAAAACGGCTAGTTTTGAAATCATATATATAATGGCAGGCGGCAGTCATTCTAACCGCGTCATACGTTTACTGAGCATAGATCGATCATGCGAAAATATATTTTCTTTTCGCACTTTTTTGACCACAAATGGACTCTGTATAACCGAAGCGTGGAATCCAGCAAACCAACGCCACCCATATATTTGTTATAAACCTCGACAGCTTGAGGAGCAGGAATATCCCTGTACAATTTTTTTTTTTGCTATTTGGTGATGATTGGCTTGCTTCCGACACACTAGGCTTGTTATCAAATTATGTAAGATACCAGTCCCAATCAAGTGTAGTAATTTGTTCAATCATGCTTCTACAGCCTTGTTTTTTCGGGTCTTTCTCTGTTGGTATTTTAGAATTGGAACTTGCAATTTCGGACTGTAATACCAATTATCGTGAAATAATTGGGAGTTGACATGTTTAACCACTGTAGATGTAAGCCTCGTCACTAAGTTTTTAGTGCCTCCTAAATCAGGTACATTTTCGGAAAAGGTATAACTCTGCTCTCCAGCAAAAATTTTGAAGTCGTAACTGAATCCGGAAATTCCACTTAAAACTTTGTTCTTGTAACCCCACTTGTGAGGCGTAGCTGGGTTATACTGCTTCAGTTAACGGGTATTATTTGCTCACCCACCGCAAGAAACTCTAATTTTGGAATAAGTATTGTAGGATCCGTTGACTTGTTTTTTCCAAAAGCGGTATTTTAAAAGGTTTGTCGCATCTATCTATTATAAATGGCTTCAAATCGGCATTATCACTGAATCGTAAGAACCTTTATATTGCTTCCCACCTGCTGCATGTCATCGTGTCAAAAAGATTTTACTGGCAGGGGGATTTGCTCCCATAATGTCGCGAAGATGGCAGTTGAACGCAAAACTTGTAAATCACCATGTTAACGAACTGCCCCATTTTGGTTGTTATTAAGTTTTCTTTCTTAGTTATGTTGTACTGAAGAGCTTTTAAGTTTTACTGAACGACGACAAATTGAATTAACTCCTCCATAAAAGCGATGACAAATAATCCCCTGTGTTTTCAACCCAATCACCGATTCTGGCTATTCAGTAGCAGCCGTAAACTGAAAATTCTTTTCATCGTACGCATCCAATTGTTCTTTTCTCCAATCCGAAATATTTGCAAACTTGTTTTTTTTGTTTTAAAGTCGATGCAACTACATAGTTCGATTACAGGCTCAGATTCGGTGTCAGTTTCGGACACTATAAGGCAGTCGCTGTAATTTACTACGGTCACAAATTCCACATCGGAGTCTGCTACTTCATCATCATCAATCTCAGATCCATCTCTAGGGATACAGTTGACATTTACTATTCGTCCATACAAGTTTAAGTTATCCATCTCTGAAGAAGTTGAAGTTGAAATAAAATAAATAAAAATTTGAGAAAACAATTTTCGAAAACGCGACCATGAGGTTTGGTAACAAGTCCCAGGCGCTTATCTCATCTAGAGCTGCCTCCATGATTTCACTTGTCACTAGTTTCACAACGTCATCCACATACGCGACTACTTTGACCCCTTCTCTGTCTAATCTTGCAAGAATTTTATTCGTAAGCATTAGCCAGAGTAGACGATAAATAAGGCCCCGTATGACGTTCCTCTATGTTCGAATTTGGTTAAGTGACTCTTTCCTAGTGTTTCCTGAATAATTCTTGTTCTGGGCAGAGACTATCCATTGGCTAATAAATTCTTCTACGCCCAGCTCGATCAGAGATTTTTAAATGGCTTCAGTATATACGTTATGAAATTATTCGATGACTCGTGCCTACCTTCGGTATAAACATAAACTAGAGCGCGTCTCTAAGGGTAGAGCACTTAGTTCATTATTAAATGACTTCTGAAGATTGACGCTAGCCAAGTGCCCGGAGACTGGGTAGAAGCTGTTAGTACCCTAGAAAATCTTTTGCTCGAAAAAGATTGAATTAATATTGCTGTGGGATGCAGGTTATACTTTCGGAGACCTCCCCTCTGGGACAGTGTGTTTTTATCAGAAGTTCCAAGGTCTTCGCAGAGAATTCTGTCCTTCTAGAAAGGAAGGGTTGAATATTTCTTCGACAAAATTTTCCCAAGTCTGGCGGAATCCTTGAAGGTTTCTATTGAATGGCAGCAGCCATCCAGGCCTGCTTATTGGATATCTTTATGGCTTTCTGATACAGACTTAAACAGTCTTTGTAAGGCTGCCAGAAATTGTGTTTGTAGCATATAGTGAAAATCGCTCTGGATATCTGCCGGAGATGAGAGGGATCTTCCTTCCACCATGGGAGAAATGTTCTTTCACTACATTTAATTGGACACAAGACTTTGTGTGCAACATCCATTGCCTTCTCGTCTTTACATTTGCCTCCAGTTCTTCGATTGTTGCGGTGTTTATTTCGGCTACGTTTTTGAGTTTTGTCCTAAGGACTTGGCCAAACTTGGTCCAACGGTTTAGTGGCCTTGGCCTCAAGACTCAACTCCTAGTCTACACTGAGCCTTCTCCTTTTGAGGTCATTAAGAAGCTATCCAACTTCCTATACTCGTAGGTAATCCTGGAATTTAATGCTTCATCATTTGAATTTCCTATTGAGTGAACTCATCTTTCAAAACTGTCTTACAATGAAAATACGAGTATCTATCCGATACTCTAAAGCTAAAGCTAGGTTTTTAGCATAGAATGTAAAATAATCTACATATTATCTGTTGGGGAAGTGTAAAAAAAATCCTCTAGAACTTTTTTACGAATCTTATTCATAAAAAGTATTATTTGAAATAGAGGGTGTTTTTTTTTAGAGGTATCCAAGTTCAATATAAAATAAAATACCCGAAGCTAATGTTAATGCCTATGGTATTAGTTTTGTTTAATAGGTAATTGTATGCCATTAGCGCTAAATATAATAACGGGCATATGCCCACCACGACTTCCAAATCGTCAAACGTCTCTGGTTTATCGGCATAGACTAGTGACTTCACATACCCCCAAAGAAGGTAATCTAAAGGTGTGAGATCACAGTATCGTGGAGGCCAGTCCACAAGTCCATTAGGCGAAATTATGCGCTCAGCAAATGTTTCCCGCAATAAATTGATAGTGTCGCGCGCCGTGTGGCATGTTGCGCCATTTTGTTGAAACCAAAGCTCTGTCAAGTCCATGCCATTCAACGAAGGCATGAAGGAACGAAGAAGTCAGAAATCATATTTCTATAGCGCTCTCCATTGACGGTAACATTCTGGCAGGCATCGTCCTTAAAGAAATATGGGCCAACGATTCCACAAGCCCATAAAGCACACTAAACAGTGAGTTTTAATGGTGGTAAGGGCGTCTCGACAAAGCCTTCTGGGTTTTCTCCACTCCAAATTCAGCAATTTTGCTTGTTTACATATTCATTTAACCAAAAATGGACCTCATCGGAGAACAAAATTTTGCGTTGAAAGTGAGCATCAAGCTGAATCGGCCCATTCAGCAAACCTACGACACGTATAATAGTCACGCAGTTTCAACTCTTTAACAAGCTGATTCTTATAAGCTTTTAAGCCAAGATCTTTCCTTAAAATCTTCCACAAAGTGAATGGGCATAACTCCAATTGCTGTGCACTATGGCGAATCGACTCATTCGGATTCTCCGCAACACTGCGCTCCACAACGGCAATAACTTCTTCTGTTCCCACTGTTTGTCGTCTTTGGTGATGCGTATTATCCACTAGAGTGTACCTGGTGCGGAAACGATTCATCGTGTTCGGAATAACTTGCTCAAGTGGACGTCTTAGCGCACGATAAGTTTGTCAGTTTGAAAACCAAACCTCTACAAAAAACAACCTTTATGTTAGGTAGCATTCACAACATTGATTTCTTTTGAAGACACCTCAAGCTCAGTTTTTGAAATTTGTCAGCTCAAGGTGTGGTGCTGGTGATGAAGTGTGATAGGAGAGAAGTGTTGTATACAAAGTTTAACTATTGAAGGATACATTTAAAGAACAATGTTCCTAAGTATATAACTCTTTTGAAATGGTAGTCCATTGTGGACGATCAAACTATGCTTCCTGTACAAGGACAATATCGGGTCGCAGCAAACAGTTCTAGTCGACAAACTTTATTGAACGCTTTCTGTTATAATCTTGATCCTTCTATTATAGTGGATGCTAACGTTTGGTAAATCGTTAAATCCGGAAAGGCAAGGACAGGCCTATTTTTCCGTTATTTTTTGAGACTTTCACAACATTTTTTTTAATTGCGGTTGACGCCTGTCAATTGAGTATTTGCTACCTTTCGGACCGTTAAAAGGTCCTCGTCAATTAAGTCTTAAATTTATATTAACACCTCGATCGGTTTTACCATATTTCCACGTGCAATAGATCTCTAAGCTTTATTTTACTGGCGATATCAAAAAGCCGAGCTACTCGTATATAGTAAATGACTGCATGATGACTCCTTCATATCATTCGAATACAATGGTTTTAGAGCGTCTAATAAAATATCCAATTCTGAGGGCCTTCACTGCTCCTTTTAGCAGTGACTTCAAGTTTTTTTCTCTGCAGACCATATTTGTAGGACACTGATAGCCATTTCTAGAGGTTCCTAGAGGAGACATTTCGGACTCTAGAAAACATTCCAAAGCGACAAATTTCAACGGGTCTTCTGACAGAAACACCCATTTCTAAAGAAAGCCAACAGTGGGCATCGATATCGTTCATACTGAGCTTTCGAATACATGGGTTGAAAAGGCAAGCTTCAAATCGTTTTAAAGGACAGTTTAAAATAGTTCTAGTGGTAAAGATATGAAATCTCCCAGCCATAACAAAGAAAGAAGGACAGATAGTTCTGCCTAGTTGTACACTTCGACTCAGCACTTTATGTTAGACAAGCGTTTTCTGTTGCTGATTCCTGGGGTAATGCCTGGAGAACCAGTCTCCGTGACATAAACTTTTCATTGACTTTAAATTGAATTGAACTAGGCATGCTCCTTGGTAGCCCAGACTCACGTTCTAATTAAAGTTATTCATGAAAGTGGAAAGTGCCAAGTGATCGGAATGAAATTGGGGACTGTTGCCCGAGCTCCTGGTTCTTACCAAAGATCATGGAACGGAATAAACAATTGCAGTATAGGTAGAATACTTCTCATTATACTGACGATATTGGAAGGGAAATGTGTATAAAAGAAAACCAAGTATTATGGCGCAACGTTGTTGTTGACGCTCTGTACCTCTCAAGTTTTAAGTATTGTTCTTCCCAAAGCAACCCACACCTTCATCATTTTTCCCAACAGAATCCCAACCAAACGAAGCTTCTTCACGTTGTCTTCCACAAGCATTGGCAGAACATTCTGACACAACTTTGCGCTTACCTATATTACGATTCCAAAAATACATTCTGTATAAAATGTTGCTAATGCAACATTCTGACTGAAAAACACCTCTCCACACCCTTGAACTTCCATTAGTTATGCGAGCGCAACAAAATTTTATTCATAAATCTATTTCCATACGAAAATCACTGCAAATACGAGTACCCTCTGTCCTATGCAGGTCCATAACTGAATTTCGCTCATCTTTAAATTAGCGTTACTCAGAATTGCTAATACAAACATTAATCAGAATTTGTAAGCACTCTAGATACATCTATTGTATTATATTGGTATCTACTCGTGGAGATCTGTAGCCATGGTCATTGGCTCGTATCTATCCCTTCATCACACTTAAGCTTTTCTATTCATAAGTCAAAATAATAGTCAATTCTACCACATCATACAAATGCATTAATAAATTATTATTTCGATTACATGTAGCACAGATACACTCATACTCACATGGGTGAGTTGTGCGCAGCATACATCTAGATCCATGCGAATACGTACGAACCAGAGAAACATTCCAGTGGTTTTGCTGTTTTGAGCCTTGGGGATTGCTTTATGAGTCCCCAGCCTCCAGTTGAGCAATAGTTTTGTTAGTAAAAGTAAAATTTAGTATCAAAAATGTTGTGTCACTTAAGTAAGGCATTCTGGATACAAGTATAACTACACACATGCAACATACCTATCAACGATGGTATTTGTGCGTGTATTTGTCCGAAATACATATTAGGACACTCCATCAAAATAAGATAAATTTATTATCGTTATTATATCCTTATGATGGTTGGTTGGTGGTTCGGTGGTTCGGTGGTTTGGTGGTTTGGTGGTTTTTCCACCCAATCGTACACTGAAATGCCTATGCGACTATGTACGACGACAACAACGACAGCGACAAAACAACAATATCGAAACTGTAAATAGTGTCAGAGAATTTGTGGTTGCTTTGGGAAAAGGTGGATCGATGGCGACAGCGACAGCAACAACGAAAACGAAAACGACAACGACGATGACAACGACGACGACACCGACACCGACACCGACATCGACTCTACTCTATAAACCAAATCGACGAGGGAAGGGAAATACGAGTATAGGATGAGCCAGGAGTAGGTCGCCATCCTAATATGGATATGGAATTCTGGTAAACACTGTCGTCCTAAATTTTCACAAAGCACCGAGTGATAAATGCAATATTAATGGTTAGAGAGAAAGATACGAGTACAGTTTTGTTTTAGGATCTATATTTGGGGGGTTTTTTTTTTTTTTTCTGTTGTTCCTACATAGGACTTTGTGCCTCCCACTTAAGTACTTAGATTTGGGTTGAGTGACAATGATGGTAATCGGCTCTATCAAACCGAGGGGATATTGATGGGTTTGTCTTCGATATTGAACGAGCCTCAGTCCAATTTTTCTCTTTGCGGTGGTTTGTGAGTAATTTTTTTTGTAAGTTCAATTGGGAATAAGGATTTCGGAACGACAGTTATTGACTTACTATTGGTGGTAATGACAAAGTAGATTTGGATCGAAATAATAGGCTTGAGGAGCAATATCCCTGATTGAGTTGGAAGATAAATTTCATTCGAACTTCGAAACAATTGAAGTTTTGTGACTTCGGTGTAAGTTAAACACGAGTTTTCAATTCTCATGGGTTTTCCTATACATGATGGACACCTAGTCAGTGTTCATTGCAAAACAAAAGTCTGCCATTTGATTGAATGCAGTTAAATTATCGTGAATGCATCTGCAGGCAGACGTGGAGTTTTGTTTATAGATTTGGGAACACATTTGGTTTCTTTGGGTTCTTGTTGGCGGTAAACCATATAAATCTGTAGGACCGTACTGCATAATACCAGCCAAATCACAAATGATGATCTTCGATCGTAAATGCACCTCTGAAGGCTGATACCTCAGTCGGAGAGCTGTTCAATAAGGAGAATTAACTATCGCTCAAATATTCACACTGCAGCAGATCTTAGAAAAGACTCGGAAATTTAAAATCGACACTCACCATCTATTTGTCGACTTAAAAATCGCATATGACAGCGTGCACGAGAACGAGCTATACAACCCCATGATATCTATCCCAAACTTCGTCAGATTGTGTTTCGGTTATGAAATAACCAGAACTTCAGTGTCAAATGATGTCATGTGACCTTTTCAACATCGCCATGGAAATAATTGTGAAAACACATTTGCAAATAACAGAGACATGGTCTTTTTTAAGTCCGCGCAATTGTTTTCGTACGCGAATAAGATTAATGTGATTGGACGAACACAGCGAACCATCGATCTAATATTGAGGCGAAAGCGGCCAAAATGGTTCTGATTGTATACGAGGGCAGGAGAAAGTGCATGCTGTCATCATAAAAGGGCACCTAATCCCGACGTTTCGGACATAACGTCGCCCTTGACAGATATAACTTCGAGGTAGTTAAGGACTTTGGCTACTCAGGCTTCGCTATCAATTCAGGCCACGACGCTCTTGTCAATAGCTGTTTCTTTGGTGTAAGAAGGCAAGAAACTAGCAAAGCCCTCTCTCGAACAACAAAAGTGACCCTATGAGAGAGCTTAATAACCCCAGTTCCGCTCTATGGCGCAGAGGCATAGACTATCAAAAATGGAAGAGAGTGCTATTGGCCGCTTTAAGATGAAAATTCTTCGAGCGATTTACTGTCCTGTCTTCATAGACGGTGAGTGGGGGAGGAGACACAACAACGAACTGTACGGGCTGTAGAGCGACATCATCTTAGCCAGAAGAGTGAAGGTCCACCGACTGAGGTGGCTGGATTATGTAGAGCCGATGGACACCAATCCTTCGGTCCAAAAAATCCGAGGGACAGCGCAGTAGAGAAAGACAGCGACTCAGGTTGCACATGCAAGTGGAAGTGGACCTTAATCAACTTAGCGTGCGAAACAGGAGGCAGCATATACTTGGTCTCATTGACCGTTCAACCTAATACTCCTAATAGCGCCACCTATTATGTTTATATTAACAGCGTATGCTAATAATTGGACGGACTACTGAAAGATTGTGCCTCTTGTGCTGGAGCATGAGGTTTGCACTATTCTTCCAAGAATGATGTTAAATAAATCGCAAGATAGCGTCAAAAGTTCTTTCTCCATCGTCATCCTGCACAAATTGACGAGTTTGGCAGGGATGCCAAAATTAAACATGGCTCTATATTACTCACCTCTATAGATGCTGTTATACGCGGCCTTAAAATCGATGAGTAGGTGGTGTGTATCGATTTGGAACTCATGCGTTTTTTCCAAGATCTGCCGTAGAATGGTAGAATTTCCTGGCCTAAAGCCACACTGATATGGATTTATCAGAGACAAGAGTTCAGCGGTTCGCACAATATGGCAGATAGGATTTTGTAGTCGATGTTAAGAAGACGCGTTTGTAGTTGGCGGAGTTCAGAGGGCTTCCTTTCTTGAGGATCGGACAAACAATGCAATGGTTCCCTTTATCGGGCATACCTTCGTCCGACCATATTTTACAGATGAGTTGGTGTATGCTCCTTACCCAATCATCACCTGCCGCTTTGAAGAGATCGGTAGTCAGACCATCCGCTCCAGCAGCTATCTTGGGCTTAAGCTTAGATATGGTTATCTTCACTTCCACCAGGTCGGGTAGGCGGAATTGTTGGTCTACATCGTCTAGGTTGAAAGGTTCATTCTGCCTAACGGCGGTATTTATTTCGTCATCGCCGTTATACCGTCTATAGAAATGCTCTTTCCAAATCCTCATCATCGACTGCCTCTTTACTACTATGTACCTTAGATTCGGGGTTTGTGTCCGTGGCATATGGAATCTCATTTCTGAAGTAGCATCTCTCAATTTCCTCGACTGCGCGCTTCCCATGCTCCTTTTTTTCCTAGGTCGTGGGCAGTTTTAGTCTCTCTATGCCTCGTCGTTTTATATGCATCTTGCTTGCCGGCACTCGTGCTCAATCCAGGTATTTCGTTGTGGTTAAAACCACACTACATAAGAAGCGGCGATGTTTTCACTGGTCTTCAGTATTTAATACTGGCGACATATGTTAGAACCTCTTAAAAGATTAAGGGAGATCGGAAGGCGATTTGGCGATGCGATTGTAGCCGTACGACGTCAAACTTCCTCACAGTAGTAGCTTGCCTTTGCGTTGTTCAGGATATCCGCAATTGTACCTTGGATACATGGGAGTGCCACCTCTGGATCTGGAAGTGATGCGACGTGCTATTGCTTTCAAGATCAGAAAAGGGCTCCCTCTAAATGAGCGCGATTGGGTTTCCCCGGAGGAAGTGGATGGCCTATCCCTGAGGCAGCTTAAAACCTTGCTACACGCATCTGTTCTATCTAGATGGCAATCTAGATGGGATACTAGCGAAAATGGCAGGGTTACTTACGGCTTCCTAAGGGATGTGCTAACCATGCGAATTTTTCCTGAACGGAATTTTAACCTCAGCCTGGGCTTTCTGTTGACCGGGCATGGCTCCCTAAATGCATTCTTGCATAAGAGGGGGCTTAGCGAGGTTGCGAGCTGCTCATGTGGAGCTACATATGAGGACTGGCTTCATGTCCTATGTGAATGTCCCAATTACGCTGACATAAGCAACATGCAGGCTATGGGCATCACCTTTAATGGTGAGACCTACGATGTCAGTGGAATTATCACTGATATCGTATGGTTTAAAAGAACCCGTAGTTTTGCAAGAGACGTATTCAATAGAAGGCGCAGTAG
Source organism: Volucella zonaria (assembly GCA_963966105.1). Taxonomy (NCBI): domain Eukaryota; kingdom Metazoa; phylum Arthropoda; class Insecta; order Diptera; family Syrphidae; genus Volucella; species Volucella zonaria. The sequence continues at coordinate 142,208,564 of OZ014533.1, read as the reverse complement.
GCAGCTAGCGGGTAGTTTGTAGATATTCAAATTGTTGCAAGGCCGCCAGTCCTGGGCAGTGAGGTGCCTAACTGGAAGTAACCTCAAGGTTGCGAAGCTCGACCGGAAGCTATATTCTGGTACCACGGGAGGTCAGGAGCCCCCGGAACTATGGTTCCGGCCTGACCTAGGAGTTGGCCCCCTTGTGGGAGTATCGTGGTGGCTGTAGGTTTAAACCCAAAATCGCGGGGAGAATGGACCGAATGGATCTTGGACATCTCATGGCTGGGCATATGTGTAGTCTACTACGACCTGTGCCAAGCCATGGGATTGCTATGGAACCAAATGGTCTGCTCGATGTGGAGTTGCATTGCAACCGGGTGCCATGACCCACAGAATGGCTGAGGTATTAGATAGGCCTCGACCCTTCACCAAAGGGGAAGTTCGTGCCTTACACACGACTTCGAATCTGGTACTGGTGGTAGTACTTGTACTACCCGAAGGGCGCTTATCAACGCATTATTTTGATATCTTGTGCGAAGACGCACCGTAGGCTTAAGCCCTCACGGCAGGTACCTACGTAAAACACAAGAGACATCTGTACCTTGGATACAACAAGTTTATTATTCCAGTCGATGTTGGCCCCTCGGAATATTGGAGGAGTGTCTTGCGTTGGTCGCAATGTGGTCAATCTTGTTGATGGTTGATTGATCAGGAGATCTCCAAGTCCGCTAGTGCCGAAGGAGCGGCATGCTAGCTGCGATAATGCTAGATTAGCCTGGATCCACTATTGAAGATGATGTCGTGCAGGCTATACTTCCGCCAGAACTACCATAGCTGCCCTCTCTTTCTAGCGTTGCATCAAAGTCGCCGAGGACAATTTTGATGTCATAGCTAGAGCACTGCTCGTGGGTCTTGTCCAAGAGCTCGTAGAAGCTATCTTTGGTGTCATCATCATCAAATCCGCAGCCATATAGGCTGGTTTTGGTGTCGATAACAATCGCTGTCGTGGGTGTCGCGGTTTTTCATCCTCTTCTTGTCCGGCCCGTCCCATCGCATTTCTTGAATGGCGGACAACATCAGTTTTCCAGCAGTACAGGGCCTCCGTTGCTTGTTCAGCTTTACGTGGCCTATTAAGGCGCCTAACATTCCTTGTACATATCCGAAATTCATTGTCCTTATTTCGTTTGCAGGCATTGTCAACAGTAGATCTGTCTATATGCGAAGCTTATTCCTCCCAGTCATCTATCGGATCACTGTATCGTGTTCCGGATGGAAGTTATGGCCATATGAGCAGCTTTATTTTGGCTAAAGAGAAAGGTGATATCTGTATCATTTTCGGCAACTAAGTTGTATCATTTTCATTAGAACCATTCTCTATATGCGAGAGGTGGCGAATCAATTTAATATTCACCTTTGTTGAATGCCGGGCATAAAGATATTCCAGGCCAATGAGCTCGGAACTATAGGGTATTTCATTAAGCGCTTTCTATCTTTAAATTTAAATAAAACAAAGTATGTGTGAGATATTATCGAAATTTTTCATTCGTTTGAAAGACCAATCGAGGCCATTATGTACGGAATATAACACCGTTCAAATGTCCGCCTGTGATTTATGGCTTATTCGCATAGACCTGCGACTTCAGAAAACTCCACGAGAAAAAGTTTAACGAGGTCAAATCGCACGATCTCGGTGTCCAGTTCATATCACCTCCACGTGCGATGACCATGCCTGGAACCGCCGTCCTGCTGAAATCACATATCATCCAATTCAGGCCAAAATCGACCTATAGCGCTCGCCGTTGACGGTGATGGCCTGGCCAACGTCGTTCTCAAAGAAATATGGACCGATGACGCCGCCAGCCCAAAATCCACACCAAATAGTGACTTTTTCGGGATGTATTGGACGCTCTTGGATCTCATGTGGATTGGTATCGTCCCGAATTCGACAATTTTGTTTGTTGACGTCCCCATTCATCCAGAAATGGGCCTCATTGCTGAAGATGATTTTTCGTTGAAAATTATTGTCAGTTTCCAACTGCTCCACAGCCCATTCAACGAACACACGTCGTTGTCTATGGTCGTTTACTTTTAGATCCTGGGTCAGTTGAATTTTGTACGGGTACTGGCCCAAGTCACGACGCAAAATTCGCCAAGTTGTGGTCTGCGAAAGCCCGAGTTCTTGTGAGCGACGCGAAATCGACTGCCTCGGATTCTCCTGCACACTCCCACTGACAGCGGAGATGTTTTCGGCAGATCTTGCGTTTCGTCGACTTACGGGTGTTGGTCTATCGTTTACTGAACCAATTGACTCAAATTGAATCACCACACTGCAAATAGTCTTCTCAGTAGGACGATTATGGCGACCGTAAAATGGCCGAAGCGCGCGGAACGTTGCCCGAACAGAACACACATTTTGAATAAATAACATCCAATTTGGCAGATGCAGCGTCACTATTGTGGTCGGTATCAACTGACAAAGTTCGGAAGTCCCTATTGGAAGACCCTGTACCTTTTCTACCAGAATAATATACTTTAGCTATACTGATAGCTCGTGTATAAGATAATTGACATCGAAAGGGTTAACCTAAGGCGTGCAAGTGGTTCAACATATTTAGAATTATACAGATTCGACTAGAACTGGATCTGAAATGCTCTATGTGTTTAATGGCTCTCAACAGATTTCATTTAAACGCTAGAATAAGTTTTATCACTGTACATTATGTGTTCAAACGATTTTTATAGAAGCTGCTTCGGTAATGCGGACCGGAGACTATCTGTAACACCATCTGAAATACATCTACAAAAACGATCTTAGTGATTTCGTGGGATACAGAATGTCTTAGAATGTTGATTGCTTGAAATCTTCTGTCTGATTGATAAGAAAAGAAGTCCAAATAACAAACTTATACCAGCAAGTGCAGCTGAAGATCGTAATCCTACCCTTGCTGTCATGCTTAGTAGAAGCGTTTGAATGAACGAGTACAAAAACCAGTCAATGTTATATACATAACTTCGATTCATGAGCTTAGAAAAGTCACACCTGCAGGCTTTCAAATTGTGCTTACAATGGTATTCTTTATGATTACGATTTCAGCGTAGGGCCTGTTTCATTACAAGGAAATGCCTTCAAGTCTTCTAACTGGAGCAATTTTACATGCAATATTTAGCTATTTTAACAATAAGCTCTTCAGCAAATATCAACGGGTAAGCATTGTACTGGCATTTTCCAATTTTCCCGGGAATTCAATACTACCTACTTACCTTACACTGGATTTTCTACACCTAAAGCGGGTGCTGCAGCTCGGAGTGGACCCGGTGCGTCACCTTTTCGAAATCTGTTTTTAATATCAATGGATGACGAGTTTGGAATAGATGACAAAATTAGACTTATGGTTCATTGCGCCCTTAGAGGGCATAAATCCAAACTGAAAAGAACCAATAATTCGTTGACATATGGTTTTAAACGTTTGCATACAACGGTAAGGAGGCTGAACCCTCTATAATTGATACAGTAAGGAGAGTTTCTCATCTTGAGAATTGAATGAACTATGCTGAGATCTCATTTACAGGAGATGTTTTCATCTGAAAATACTGTAGAGATGAGTATCAAATCAATTCCCAATCGGCAGAAAATTGGAGTGCTCTAGGGGCACCTCTTCTTGGACAGATTAACAATCATCGTACACGCGAAGGGTTTATTCTGCAGATTATTGGTAATCCTCGCGGTTGAGCAGTGTACTGAATTCCTTCCAAATCACCACCGATTGTGAGGTGGCTATTCATTCCCATGCATGCTTCTGTTTAACATTTGTACTTGTAGTATGTACTTGACACTCTCTGGTAGAACATCTTCCATGATATAGCGCTTCTCACTTTCTTCCTCTTTCAAAAAACCTTAAGTTCTTCCCGCATATAAACCCTGCGAACAACTGTCATACTTTTTTGTAGCACCCTTCTGGTTGCATTGCAAGTGTTTGCCGGATCTTATCTGGACTAGATTGTAGTAGCTTGGTGGAACTTTACATGCCAGAATGTATCCTTGAACTATTTTTCCGATGTTTTGGCATTTAAAATATCCGCTGGTTCCAAGGTAGTGATTCAGGTCAACGTTAGCTTCCAGATCATCAAGAATACTTGAATGTATAGCGCCCGTCGCAACGTGACCAATCTAGTTGACGGTTAATTAGTCGAAAGTCCTCCAGGTCCCCCCTCGTGAATATTGAGATTCGTTTTAGTTCCGAATACGTTAGCCCTTGCCATAATAGTAAAACTTTAGCGCCGTATTCAGAGCATTGGATAGACTATTTGTCCAGGAGGTAGTAGATGATGTATTTGATGTCACTGCATTTCTCATCTGCGGATGGATGTGCGCGTAATAGACAAATGTTGACAAATTTGGCTCAAACTCAAGACTTCTTTGTTAATCTGCCTCTAATCCCCAACAAAAAAAAAGCGCTGCTTCTACTGTTTGTAGTAATCGCCATGTATACCATATGTCACAGATTTTTCTTCCTATTTTCACCTAGCCTTTCCCATCCTAATTCTTAGATGATGTTTATATCAGGAGTTTACGCCCTCCGGCCGTATTATTACCGCAGCCGGTCCATTAAGGGACACTACATATATTCCACATACATTTTGTTTTCCTTATTTCGTTTGCATGGGTCATCAAAAGTAAATCCGTTCTTATTCATTCGAGGCTATTGGTTGATTCCCAAAAGTATGATCAAGTAGATAACCTTACGTATGTGCAGCTCCTAATCTCAGGTATCAGGCCTTGGACTTCTTGGACGAATCCCTTATGACCATTCAATCTCATGAATCCGACGCGAAGTAAACAACCATATTTTAAAGGACTACAAACAATACCAAACTGCCTACGTAACATACGTATTGTATATCTGCCTCTAAGGTAGGAAAATTCCTTGCTGATTACTTCAATCAATCTTCAGGTGTTTTGCACTGTTTCTGAGTTGGGGTAAAACCGCAATCTCAATCATGGGGAAAAAATAAAGGAGCATTAGGCTTCTGAACATCAAAAGCCTTATTCATATTCCTACGTCTTCTTTGGTTTCGATTCAAAAGTCGACTATATTTAGACGTGTAAAATGGTATTATGGGCTTTATCTATACTTTGCCGTAAATCTTGTAGGTATTCATTTAGCTTTACGAACATATCCTACATCCTGCAGAGAAATTCCATATCTTTCCTTCTAAGATGTAGCAATCAATTTTAAGCTTGAGTACAAATAGGAAAACACAACTGATTGTAACCATAAAACGGACGAAAAAGAAATTCTGAACTCAATACACCAATGTACTAATCTACTCGTATGTGCACATTCGTACGTCAGTCCAATTTTATGATATCCTTATCCGCTGTGACGTTAATGAATCAACAAATTTCTGTCCCCATGCTGCCAACAATAAAGTCATAAATATTTAATATCGTTAACTTTTTATGTATTTTTCATATCACAAATTGATTTGTGCGCCTCACACAGGTTTTATTGCCTTGCCATGCCATTATTCCTTAGAACAATCCTTTTTTCCACATCCACCATGGGGACATAAGACCCAAGTATGAGCAGGATTGGATTCTAGGCAGCTAAAGATGGATATCCTATCGTAAAGATAAAGTCATAAAGAAATTTTGTCATATCTTTCTTTTTTTTTTGTGTGTATGTGGGGGTGAAGTGTAATTAAGTACAAGTATTGCGCTACTTTTTGGTAGCAAAGTTTCACAAAGTTTGATGTTTGCTTCGAGATAGACGACCGATAATTTATATCAGCAAGTGTGACGTATCCTAATTTTAGGAAGCTAGAAGAATGGCCTCCAGCAATTTCCCTATGAAGGACTTACTTACTTACTTAGTTTTATTAACCCGAATCAGTTGTGAACTTTAATTGCGGCGATTAGGAGCGAGTTCTTCTAATATATCATATCGATCATTCGTAGCTTCATCGTAGATGTCGTGAAAGGAAGTGAAAACCTTTACAGCAAAAGAGCCTAATGAACATAAAAACCTTTTTCTATTTTTTTTGTAAAAGCATTTTGCTAATAGTGTTGCATAGGCCGGCCAAAGGTCGTCCTTTCCCAGATATCTGGTGTCACCTAGAGTGGCCATTCTAACATACCAATGGTTCCAAAGGAGTGTTTGATGAAATCCTTCTGTCGTTTACCCCGCTGCTTCTGAGGCCTGATGTTGTTTATTAGCTTGTAGACATATTGTATGTGCTTTTCATTTGAACAGATATTTTTGAACTTAACACTCAAGTGTGTATAACTATACTTAAAGTGCCTGAGCACGTGTTAAATTTTTGGGAAAATGGGACAAAGGGAGAAAGAAGGATTTTTGGTCTCAGTGGTTATTTGGCTCCATGGGTGTCATCCAACATTTAATGGGAAGACTAAATTAATGGTGTAATTGGACTTGTTGTATACTTGGCAATCTCATCTTACGTGAGTTTAGTTGCCTGAAAAAAAATAAAATCCGATTTGGAAGCCAATACACAACCACTTGAGCCACGGCCACTCACACCTTAACCGTTTGTCAAAGGAGTTTGTTCGTTAGCTATAAGGAAAGAGAGGATATCGAGGTACTGACGTTTTTAAAATGTTTTCTGTTGGTTGTTGTTGAATCTTGCTTTCTTGGAGGCCAGTATGACCAAGGATCAAAAAACATTTACTCGTACCCTCAGCAAGGCCCCAACCTCGTATAAATCTCATGTGTGTCAAAGATCAGTGTAGCGTTAATTTCATTAAGACTGCGCTATTAAGGAATTGTGGCATACTTACCTCCTTACTTACTTACTTAGGTGGTACCTCTCATTTCGCACTCCAGGTTGATTGATGTTCACTTCTACTTGTGCGCGTCACCAAAAATGAGCTCTGCCTCTACTGCGTTGTCCGTCCGGCTTTTATTCGAAGACTCTGCGAGCCGGAGAAATGGCATCTATTCGCTCTACATGCTCTAGCCATCTCCGGCGGCTGATGCACGGTTTTCTGACTAGATCGATGTCACTATACAGCTCGTATATATCGCCGTTGGGTCTTCTCCTCCAAGCCCGTGCACGCAAACGGGTCCGACTATTTTTCGAAGGATTTTGCTCTCAAAACGGCTGAGGATATCTTCATCCGCTTCAATAGAGTCCATGTTTCAGCGCTATAAAGTAGAACTGGGATGATCAAGATCTGATAACGGGTGACAAGATAGCACTGATAGTTTTCTACTTGTTGTGTTTTAGCAGCTGAGAAAGTTACCAATGATATCTAGCTGTTAAAATATTCAGTAAGCGTCGCCATTTCATCATGCATCGTTTTACGCTTGTCAACATGCAGAAATTATTCAATAATATTATCGAAATCCGGGCTCAGTTGTAAATACGTAACTTAAATTTCGTCGTGAAGTCGGTTATCATCAAGGCTTCAGTCTGCAGACAATTCGTCGTGCAGTGGAAAATTTTGAGCCTGAGTACATTCTCCTGGATCTTAAGTCTCCAACCAGATAGAGATTGATGCGAAAGGAAGAAAACATAGCGGCCGTAGCGGCCAGTATCGAAGGAGACCCATAAATGTACTCGTGTATTAGCAAGAGTACATAAAGATCTTAATATATGTACATAAATCCGCTGGTTCAGATGGTATATCTCTCCTTCTTCTGAATAGGTGTTCTTCCTCGCTGGCAAAACCACTGCGTAAGCTTTTTCATCAATCCTACTCTTTAGGACTCTTTCCGAGCAGATGGAGAACAGAATTTGTCCAGCCCGTCCCTAAAAAAAGGCGAATCTTATTCCTTCTCCTCCTACAGACCCATTGCACTTACGTGTCTTCTTTCCAAGGTCATGGAAACGCTGATAAATCGTCAGCTCATGAAATATCTCGAAACACGAAAACTTCTTGATGACCGGCAGTATGATTTTCATTGCAACAGGTCCACTGGTGATCTGATGGCATGTCTCACCGAAAAGTGGAACCAAAGCGTACATCAATCTGGCGAAAACAAGATAGTTGCACTTAATATTTCTAAGCCATTTAACAGAGTTTGGCATCAGGCTTTTTTATCGAAAATGCGTGTTTTTGGAATCGATGACTCTCTTCTTCAATGGATTCAAATCTGATATTCCGCAAATAAATGGTGGTGTGCCCCAGGGCTCCGTTCTTTCTCCGACACTCTTTTTAATTTTCATTAATAATCTCTTATCTGCCACTTCTAATCCAATATACCATATCCCTTTGCTGACGATAGTACTCTCAGCTTTTCATATTCGTTTCTAGACTCACGACCCTGCTCATCGGGTGTAGAACGAAAACGGCAGCATATGTTAAGCTCATTAAAGTCCGATATTAACAGCATAATCAATTAGGGAACAATCAATGCTTCCAAAGCACAATTCTGTCTGTCTGCTGTCGTGAAAGCGAAATTTAAACACCCAGCCATTATCCATGAATGCCACTTGCATCGTCGAAACCAAAAAACTTTCCATTTTTGGTATGTGTGTCAATGAAAATTTACGTTGGAATGACTACATATTCGATGTCAAAAATGCTACGAAATGTCTAGGTTTCCTCAAACGATGTAAGAAATATTTTACCCCCTCTGATCTGGCCACAATATATAAGGCATTCATTTTAGGTGCTCCTAAAACATCTCTGCACCTGCTAGATAGGATTCAAAACCGTGCGATAAAACTCTTTGGTGATACTAATATCAGTCAACCAATTGACACCCTCAAACACCGCCGAAATGTCTTCTGTCTCACTTTGTTTTATCGCTATTTCCACCACCAGTGCTCCATTGAAATCGCCATTATCATTCCGCCCATTAAAACTTTCCACCGTAACACCCGTCTCGCTATGAATGCTCATCAGTATACCCTTAAGCACACTTTCGGACGTGCTCTAAAATATCGTGATTCTTTCCTAAGCCGTACAACTCGCTTATGGAATGCCCTGCCGATCTCTGTGTTTCCTGGTCGTTATAACTTACAAACATTTAAAAACAATGTACATCGATACCTGTCCTTTCTTCCTTGTACATTTAAGGGTACAAAAACCCCTGTACACAGGCAATAGCACAACCAAGACTATGGTATCTGGTAACCTGCATAAATGCAAGCTCTTACAGTATGTTTGCCTACGTGCCCACTCCATGCGAACATGTGTGGTTGGTGCATTGATGGGTACTGTGATGCGTCAGGTGCCAGTTGTTCCTAAGTGCAAATGAAACACATATTCTCCTCTTATGCCCAACAATGGCCTATACATTGGAAACATCTCCGCTATTGCTTCATATGCATATCACTTGGCTTGGGGTACATGCTAGTGTCTTCCCATTGTGTGAAACAATCTTTTTGCGTGTTCTCTCTTTTGGTTCCTTTGTTGTTACCCATGAAATGGAATGGAATGGAATGTGGGTGTGAGGAACGGAAGAAACGTTTAGCGGAAATTAAGATCATTCGATGTTTGACCATAAAGTAGGAAAAAGTAAATTCTAGATAAAAAATAAACTTTTTATATTTTCTCGGTTAAACTGATAGTTTTATTTAATTCAACTATCAAGTTGTAACTCGCGCTGATTATAAAAACAAAAAAATTCTGAATTGGACACAGCCAGAGAGCCAACCCCTCTTATTTTGCGGTTGAATTTGGGCCTACAGCCGTATAGGATTGTGCTTATGCAAAAATTTAATCCGGACGACCATAGACAACGCCGTGGGTTCGCTAATAGGGTGCTGGAAATGTTGGCCGGAGATCCGGATTTTGGACAAAAAATCATTTTCACAGACGAGGACTATGTCAACAAGCAAAATTGTCATTATTTGAGCGAACACAATCCGTGCGGTGTATGCCATGGTGGCATCATCGGACGTTACTTATTCCGAAATGAGGAAGATGACCGTTAATGGTCTCAAGTATAGAGCGATGTTAACCGACTTCTGTGGTCAGTGCTCGACAACATCGATATATTCGAGCCTGTGGTTTGTGATGTAGTGGTTTGAAACTCAGATGTGTTTGGTTTCGATATTCCAACAAGACGGCGCAACATGCCATACAAGCGACACAACGCTCGAAGCTGTGAAGGAGAAATTTCTCGACTTGGTCATCTCACGGCGAGCGTTCGTCAATTGGTCGCCGCGATCATGCGATTTGACACTACTCGCTTATTTTCTCTGAGGCTATGTCAAGTCCATAGTCTACTCTTACAAGCCAACCACTTTGGACGAGCTCGAGGCCAATATTCGACACGCTATTGCCGGAATAACGCCACACATATCGGAACGAGTCATCAAAAATTGCACCGACTGCTTAAAGCACTGCCAGCGAAGCCAATGTGGCCATTTGAATTATGTGCTATTCCATTCTGTATGTATAATGGCATGAACGTAGCTTCAAAGTAAAGCCAGAATCAATTTTATACCTCACACCGTTTTATTTAAATTTTTTTTCCTATCGTTCTTATCTGGTCACCCCTTACAGATCTTCTTCAGTTTTTCGGGATAGGACCTTACTACTCAATTGCCTTCTTAGCCCAAATAAATAGCGATTGGAAAGAGTCATTCCTCGTTTTGTTTCTGCCGAGGTGTTGTTGACAAAATTTATGCAGAGCCATGGTGGACAAAGTCCCTTACTTCTTCGAAATTATAGCTGACGATTGTGGCTTTCTGTCCAATTCGTCGATGTTGTGCGTCCCTTCTTGTTGCCGGCATAAACTTGATTTTGCCCTCATTTAAAGGTAAACCCAATTTGGCAGCTTCCGTTTTAGTACTTGCGAACTCACAGGTGACAGCACGCTGAGTTGTCCTAATTATGTCGATATCATCAGCGGACGCCGAGTTGCACAGACTTTTGAAATATTGTGCCTCCAGTGTTCACTTGTGAGTTCCGTACAATTCCTTCAAGTCTGATGCTTATCTGGCATCCTAAACTGACTTTGTGGTTCAATAGATCTTTTGGATCGCAGTTCCCACTGCAATTAGGGTGTCAGTAACTCATTTACCTCCGGCATCCTGGAGAGTCATGTCATTTGTCGAAATGTTTATACAAAATGCAACTGTTCATGGATGCCCTAAACAAGGATGCAGACAGTCCTAAAGCAGCTTCGGTCTCATTTCTTGTGATCCTATTCTGACTTTGAATTCAAACAAGACTCAGTAAACTCGGGTTTCCGAGAAACGTCGAGAGAGATCTTGCATTCTTGTACTAGTTTAGAAGTGATGCAAGTGTTCTGCAAGTCCTTAAACACAGCTTGGCTCTGGCTCACAGACTCTTCACAATATGCAGAGCTCATTCCCAACGTGTATCTCCGCTTGGGAGAGAGAGGCGCAAGTTTTCATAATGAGGAGTGAAATATTATATTTTGGTCCAACAGCACCGCACCTAAGATTGATTTTGAAACCATCCATGATGACTCAACTGCATTCTTTTCCTGGCTCAAATTCGGTACAAAATTATTTCAGAAGACAGAAAAAGTCAGTTTCATACTTTTGTAGCAACAGAAGCGTCAAACGGATAGGGCATAAGTTCAGGGACAGAAAATAATCTGCGCTCTAGACCTCTTCTATATAAGTCGAAGACAGGTCTATGATATGAATGTCGCGTGCGTGGAGATTCATCAATGCGTCTGTAGTAGAACCAAGCCCCATGCTAAAGAGAAAGAATGTTTTTTTTTGAATCAGATAAAAGCAGATTTGACATATTTTCGTCAATTCCTAACAACTGACGCATAGTACACAATTCGTTTTATCATATCCATGTAGGTGCAATGTACCCCCTCGGTGACAAGCCTAATGTCTTCCCAAAAATTTTTTTACACATCCCGAAAACCGATAGTCCCTTGGAGGTTGTCGACACGAAATATGTATTTCAATGTAGTTTGTAATATTGGAAAATTAGGTGGTGACGCCCCTAAGCACTAAATGAGTCAGATCAAATGGTTTTCTGCTTCTCGTCTAGTAAAGAAGTACAATAGCAGTCAACCGCTACTTACCCCCGCCATCCATCACATGTTGGCTGCAGTTAGCATTCGAGATCGCGGTCCTATGCATTAGCATTGCTGTTACCCACAATACTACTGATTCGTCATGTTGTCTGGCCGGGTTAAATATGCCGCCCACGTTGTGCTGTGAAGTTGCTCCCAATGTCAATAAAAGTGGCAAGAGCGTATTACTTCTCGACGGGTTCGTCTTCAATTCACAGGGTATTCCTGCATATTTCTAGTCTGGTTGCTTTTGTCCTATCGGGGACTTTGACCAGCCTACTGGTATCACTCAGTGTTTCAATTTTTCACGAAAGTCTTTATTTGAGGCTCTCTTCGAAATCCGAGTTAGCTTTTTATAGCTAGGGAAAAAAATGTAAAACCAATTTGAGCTACTAATGAAGCGAAGAAAATCAACAACTTTGGTTTCTGCGAGATCACCCAGATTGTCTAGAAAGTATGAGCCCAGAAGAGGTTTAATAGTGCAAGATAAGGCCGGGCAGAAGAGATGAAGAGTCCTTTCCTGTTCTTCTTCATCTTTAATTCCACAGAAGATTAGACAGTGTACAGTAATGACAGCTGGTGATATGACTCGCTTCACCTTCGCCTTATCAATCATATCCTATAGAATTATATTTTTGCAAGTAGCCAGAGACATGTGCAAGGATCTCATTTTTTTTTTTGAGAAATTTGCATTGTTGTATTATGCTTCATCTGCTCTACAGAATTAGGGAACGTTACAGCATAAATTGCTCTACCATCTCTGTTAGAGCTGCGTCGCAACTGAAGGCTGTTCTTGATTTAAAAGTGATTGATTCCAGGAACATAATATCTGCCTGGCTGTCATTGTAAATTCAGATATCTTTGGCCGATATCACATTCAATTTAATCCAGAAAAGAGCTTCTCTGATAGATATAACCTCCGCCTGATAGACATTGTAGTGATTTGGAAGGCGTAAAGAGAGATCAGGATTTCATTTCTCAGAGAAGATACCAGCTTCTTTAATTTATGGTCAGTGTTTATAGATGTGGATGGATTCTTTATTAGGTAATATGCCGTCCACCCAGTCTTGACGATTCAAAATATTGTAGTAGCTTTGAAGCACTTATCGAGGCAGTATTTGGTATCGGTGTAGTCGGTATCTTCTGGGATTTCTCTTAGGTTATCGAATATTGTGAAGTGCCGCGTGTGGGTATATATTTACTGTGAAGGGACTTTCAAGCTTATGGCTACGGTAGCAGCTAGTTGTTTCACCACGGATGTACATGCAGGCCCAGTTGCTGAACCTTCCCTAGATTGCTAAGATGTGTTTCCTTTTCCAAGGTAGTCCACCAGACAATAACACCATACATTAGTAGGGTCCTTATGACAGCTATTGTATGCACGAGTACCCCGCTATTCGGAGTTTCATACCCAATTTCTTCTCAACCGCTCTCTTACAGGAGTAGAGGGTTATAGTGGCATTCCTATTTCTTTCTTGTATAAAAAAGGTTGGTTTCCCGTATTTTGCACATTCCATAATGGGAATACGCACTCGTATAGCCTGTATTTTAGGGAGTCGTAGTAAGGAATCTTGTTTTTCCTTGTGATAAGAACTAGTTTGGTTTTGTGTCGACTGACTCTGTACTTTTGAAAAGCGTTGGCCATTAACTCGCTTAAAGTGTTGGGATATACATAGCTATCCCAACGTCATGCAGCAATCACCCTGCAGTCTTCCCCCGTTTCAATAGTTTATGCGCTAGTGCAGAGAATTTTCCTGAGCCTAAGTAGACGCATCGGGAACTGTTCTATTTTGTTGCAGAAGGCCCCCCGGGATTTGCGTTCAGCCTTCCTTATCTTCCTTCTTGAAGCAATTTAGGGATTCTCTGTATGAATGCCAATAGTGGGCATTTCTTGTTGTTTTGCATCTGTTAAAAAAACGTCTGGAATTAGTCCGAAATACTATGATATCGCTGCACCATGGGTTAGTCTCAATTGAACTGCTTGAAAGTTTTCAATCTCCTTACGTAGTCGAGGGAAATCTGCGCGATCTGCAGTAAATTTTCAAGGTGGGATATGCTAATTCAAAACATTTGGTGACACCGTTAAGGTTCTGAACTGCTTCATCTACCTTTTTCTTGTTTAACACGATTTCACTTCAAGAATTATATGCATCGTTAACTACATCTAGAAACTCCTTGTGCTATGCGTCTAACACTGATGTTATTTTTCTGTTCGAGTGCTCCTTGGTCAGTTTCCTACAAAATACTCGTATGCTTCTTTCGCGCCTCCTTGGATCTTTTCCGTTTTCCAAGTCGACAGGCGCCTTTTGACAAACCGTTGTCCGTTGTGTCCGTTGGCATCGTTCAAGATGATAGCAGTTTCTTCGTCTTTTGCCACCAAACCAAGTTAAATACTTACTTGCATGAAGACTGATGAACGCCAGTTAAAATGTTACCCTTAAAGGTAAGCCCTCAAAAAAATTGTTTGTAAAGATACAATATTTACGTTGTTCGACGAAAACAAAGTGCATGTAACCGTGTTATGCAACTTCCGGGGCAACCTTCAACTAAAGTGCTTTATCACACTACAGGAATTCGAAAAATTTCAATAACTTTAAAACTATGCGGCTGTCCGAAATATATTGAAGATTAAAAATAACCCTTTCGCTGAATGCTTTCGAACATGGCGTTTTCCACATTTTTTGCATGTACTCATATTTTTGATTTTTTTTTTTTTTTTTTTACAAAATAATTGCCGAATATTCGATCCGTTAGCCCACTGGCGGCGTAACTCTGCCATGGTTGCGTGCTTTATTGGAAACCTTACATTTTCGCATAAAACACGTTTCTGGTAGCTTTATGAATATTTTCAAGGAAAACCTGATATTTATGCAGAAAATAAAAAATGAAAAACTGAAAAAATCAATTCCGTGATATATCCCTGCCAATAGGAATACGAACGATGCAAAACAAAAAATAAAAAAAAAATTACCACACACGCGCTTGCACGCGCACAAACTTTCAATACCAACCAAAAGCAAAAAACGGACGAACATCAACACAATGCTAAAAAAAAAGAGCAGAAATAGCACTCAAAATGCCAAAATACTGTTGCCAACATGCATTGAATTTATTTTTTTTTTTATTTTTTGCGTGTATAAAACATGAAAGTGAGGCGCACACGTGCGATGGAAATAAAATAAAATAACATGATTACCTATTAATTTCGCAGGATAAATGCATGCGAATACTCGTACATCCTTGCCACGGTGATATCGCGCAGGGTATTCCAGTGCTGTAGCAATTACGAGCACGAGTACGGCTATTGATATGGCTTCTGGTCTGAGGCATACAATTCACCTGGTAATTTATTGTGTTTCGATTTTCGAGGCAATTTTTATTTTTTGCTGCAACAAACAAAAAACACATATAGTATAGACCACACTAGAATCAGTGTTAAACTTATTACGTAACAGGACATTGTGGTTGAGGCTTACACTACGTGTTCTGGTAGGATATTGCATCACAACAATAACAACGACAAAAAAAACAAGGATTAAAGCCGTACAACTTCTTACCTATGCACACCACGACGAGGATATTAGTCAGCCCAAACAATTTTATTTTTATTTTTTATCTTTGCATGTTCAACTGTTAGCTTTCCGCTTTATTTAATTATTTTTTTTTTTCAATTTAAATTATTGCATTTAATGTTAAATAAGACAATTAAAACTTAATGCATACGCATTATCTGTACAGTGTACATACATATGAATATGTTTAAATTTAACCAATAAACATTGCTTTCACATTTATAAATTTAATTTAATTTTTTTGTTTTCGTTTAAATTTGTATTTTTTATTTTTTAAATTATATTTAAGAATATTAATATAGTATTCGTAATCACTGTTATTTAAATGGAATTTAACTAATTGTGTTTTTTTCTTTTTTTTGGAATAAAATAAATTTTTTATTCAAAACTGCATATGCATGCCAATAGGGATCAGATTTACCCATCTACATTTGGTACGAAAGCTATCCAGAGCACATCGAAGAAGGTTATAAGGGACGCGTGTCCCGTGTGTCACAGGACTCACCGTTCGGTTCAGCATCACTCAACTTGACCAATATCAAGGAATCGGATCAGGGATGGTACGAGTGTAAAGTTGTATTTTTGAATCGTGATCCAAAGCAGCATAAGAACGGTACATGGTTCCATTTAGATGTACATGCACCGCCACGTTTTAGTGTTACACCAGAAGATATTATATACGTTAATTTAGGTAAGTTTATTCAATTTGTTTTATTGTAATTCAAATATATGAATTTTTATATCGTAGCGTAATGTTGCATGATTTGAAAATATATATGTCCAATATTTGTTGCTTCCAAATAAAACGACTTATGTATGTGTACTTGAGATGTTACCCACGAATTGTTTCGAACACAACACCATTCAGATGTTCTATACAGAAACGGCTGCATGAGCGGATGACTAGCGCCCAATATGCCATGAGTTTTTCGCATTCAATCTTGGTCCTGAGGGCACCTTAAGCCCCTTGCTTATTAGTATAGACTTGACATAATTCCGAAGAAAAAAAACGTAAGAAGGACGGTTCCAAATTGCCTGGTTCAATCTTGGAAATAAACAATTCTTGAGCCGGTCATGTGACATGTTAAAACTACACATGTCCCGGATCACTTTTTTTTTTAATTTATCCCAAGAGCCATAAACCGGTAGCGATCTTCATTGTCCGTGACACTGATTCCAACACCATTGAAGAAAAAGTTTTGGCTAATGACTTCTCCAACATGAGACCCTGATCTAACAACTACGGAATTCCGCGAACATTTTCGGATTGCGGACTCCAAATGCGAAAATTTTGCATTTTGCATCGTTCATCACTAAAGACGATTTTGCAATAAAATGAGAATCTCTTTCGCAAAATATTTAGGACTCACTCAATGACACCTTGAAATTATGTCTGGCTTCAGTTTTAGGCTCACCATCTGAAGTCAAGATTTATCACAGACTAGCACAAAAATGGCCAATCCCTGAAATCAACGTGGAATCGACAAATTTTGGCCTCTAAGTACGAGCACTCTTGCGTTCCTTTGTCTTATTGCCATGGCAACATTGTTTGTCCGATCCTTAAGAAAGGAAAGCCTTTGAACTGCGGCAGCTACAGAGTCATTCTTAAAATCGTCTACAAGATCGTATCTGTCGTATTGTGTGAACGCCTGAGGCCGTTCGTCAAAAAGCTGATTGGTCTATATCAGGAAGGCCGCCATTGACCAAATATTCACATTACGGCAGATCTCGGAAAGAACCCAAATCGATACACCCCACCTACTCATCGATTTTATGGCCGCGTATGACAAGATCAGACAAGCTTTACACAGCATTGCCGCATCCATGCCAAACTCGTCCGTTTATGCAGGACGACACTGGAGAATGCCCGCTGCTCCAGCAAGATCGGTAAAAAACTCACCGAGAATTTTGATGTCAAAAAAGGATTTAGACAAGGCGATGCGCTGTCATGAGATTTTCTTAACGTCATTCTTGAAAGAATAGTGCAAAACTCACGCGCCAGGACAAGAGGCACAATCTTTCAAAACTCTGTCCAATGCCGCCAATGATATTGACATAATCCGAAGAAAGCTGCGTGATGACAGTAGCGCTTTCGCGATTATTGAGACGGAAGCGGCGAAGATAGGTTTAACGGTCAATGATGTAAAGACTAAGTATATGCTGTCAACAAGAAAGGGTACCCAACACTGATTCCTTGGACAGAACTTCACCCTCGAAAGATATAACTTTGAAATGGTTAAGGAGTTCGTCTATTGTACTTAGGCTCCGCTATCAATTCCGACAATGACACTATCGCTGAGATCAAAGAAAAAGTAACTCTTGACAATCGCTGTTTCTTTGAGCTAACAAGGTAATTGACTAGCAAAGCCTTCTCTCGATCACTAAAAGTGGCGCTATACGAATATAAGATCCTAATAATCCTAGACCTGTCCTATGGCGTAGAGGCATATCAAAAATTAATTCAGGTGCTCTTAGTTAGTTTGAGATGAAAATTCTTCGGATGATTTTCGGTCTCGTTTGCATAGACGGTGAGTGGTGAAGAAGGTACAACGACGAACCGTACGGGCGACATCAACTTAGCCAGCAGAGTGTAGGTCAACGACAGAGGTGGCTGGCCCATGTAAAGCGGATGGACACGAATGCTCCGGTCCGACAAATATTCGAATCCACCCCGGAGGACAGTGCAGTAGAGGAAAACCGCGACTCAGGTGTCGCAAGTTAGTGGAAAGGGACCTCAGTCAACTAGGCGTGCGAAACTGGAAGCATCTAGCTAAAAGTCGAGTCACCCCGAGACGCTTGTTGGTTGAGGTCCAGGTACACCTTATGTAAGTAAGTAACTCTGTCATTTGCGTCCAAGTTAAGGACTACTAGAAAGTCTGGTGGCAAAATTCAAGTCAATTCATTGGGCAAACTTTCTTCCGCCTTTATTTTACAGATGATGTATGCTCCTTACCAAGTCATCGCCTGCCGCTTTGAACACCTCGGCAGTCAAACCACCAGCTTGATATGACTATGATCACTTCATCCGGGTTGAGTTGACGGAATTGTTGGTCTACATCGTCCAGGTTAAAAGATTCATTCTGGCTGATAGTGGTATTTGGTTCGTCGTCGACGTTATACAGTCTATAGAAGTGCTCTTTCCAAACCCTCAGCATCGACTGCAGCACTACTACTAAGGTTCCTCTGTTCGTCTCTACAGGCTAGGGTTCGGGGTTTGTGTCCCCTGAGATTTCTGAATCTCATTCTTGTAATACTACCTCTCAATTTTCACGACCACGCGCTTCTCATCCGGCACTCGTCGTCAAACCAGATGTTTCGTTGTAGTGGCCGAGTGAAGCCCAGCACATCAGAGGCGGCATCTCTGATGGCTTTTTAGCGATGTTGCTACTGGTATTCAATACTTCGTGCTGGCGACATAGAACCTCTTAAGAGATTAAGAGAGACTCGATCGGAAAAGGATTTGGCGATGCGATTGTAGCCGCCCGACGTCAGGCTTCGTCCCGGCTTATCTTTTCGGTGTTCGGGATATCCACAATCGTACTTTGGCTACAACATGGTAATAGTCCGAGTCGGTGTTGGCTCCTCGGTATAGACGTCCATAATTCTTGCATCGATCGCAATGTAGTCAATTTAGTTGATGTTTGATTGATAATTGATCAACAGATTTCCAAGTTCCCTTATGAATATCGAGATTCGGGAACTGCGTGTTAGCTACGACAATTTTTCGCCCCGCAGCAAAGTCGATTAGCCTAAATCCGTTATCACAGGTAGTGTCGTGCACGCTATGCTTTCCGTCAGTACTGCCAGGGATACCCTCTCTTCCTAGCTTTGCATCAAAGTCGTCGAGGACAATTTTAATCTCATAGCTGGAGCATTGCTCGTAAGTTTTGTCCAAGAGTTCGTAGAAACTTTGATGCCGTCATCTCTGTCCCCTGTAACGCGTGCGCTCATATAAGGCTAATGTTGGTAGATTTAACCTTAATAAGTATTATTACGAGGCTCTAGTTAACGTGTCGAAAACTCAAGATTTCTTGCCTAAGACTGCTTCTAACAACAAATCCGCATCCATATGGCGCTGCTTTTGCCGTCGATAACAACCGCCGTAGGAAAAGCTTTTCTTCCTCTTTTTGTCCAACCAATACCACCGCATTTCTTAGAAGGCGATAGCATCTGCTTTGTAGAAGTCTATTATCTCTGCTAGTTGTTCGGCTGCACCTGGCCTATTAAGGGACCTAACATTCTGCGTGGAGATCTGAATTTCGTTGTCCTAGTTTCGTTTGCAGGGGTTATCAATAGTAGATCCGTCCGTATCCGAGGCTTGTTGTTGCTTCGTACCTTAAGTTTTTTTTTCCATCGTCGGGCAGTTACCCCTGCGGCATAACCCCCTAACCTGGAGGGCCGGTTCTATTGTAGAGACCCCTAAACCGAGGGATCGGCTAGACAGAAGCCAGTAACCCGTTCGAAGATGTTGGTCCATTAAGGGACTCATCCACCACCATCTTTTTTCCGAGACCCTGACTTAGTCTTAGAAATCTTTACTGGCCTGAGCTCCAAATATGTGGGAGTAGTCCGGATACGTTCTTATTTGCTTTATTCCGGGCTTTAACTCCGCCGTTGATTCCATCTGGAAAATTCGTCCGCTGTCCAGTTTATAGTACTGCTATTTTTGTCTGCTGGTCGTCACTCGCGTTTATAAGTTTAGCAAGTCGAGTCCGTATGGACATCGGCGAGTACCCGATGTTTACCAGTTGGAGCTAATAAAGCGCACTTCATGGATTGGAACTGTTAGAACACTGAGCATCGCCAAGTTGACACCGTATTTCTACAGTACCAAGCCGTCCTGACGGAGTTAGCTCACGTAAAATTTTGACGAATGGGAAGTTTGTTAAAAAAAGTAAACTTAACTTTTTAAAACGGCTAAAAACAACTTCCATCAAAGTCTGGTAAAAGACAGTCTGTCCGATAATGGGAATTTCACAACGATTCATGTGATTCTAATAAACGTAGACGATGCAAAGTGACAGCAAGAGTCTCCTTAAGTGGCTACAATTACGAGTATAAGCTGCAGGAAGCTGTTATATATTGAATTTTTGTATGTTTGAGTTTTAGTATCCCTGTCGATTGATACTGACGGTTATTCACACTTTCTGCATGGAGAGATGACAGATCTTACTCGTACTTGAAGGGAGGAATCTTACAGAGCTACAGGACCGAACTCAAGAGGCACAATCTTTCGAAAGTCTATTCAACTACTGGCATATACTTGTACGTCAGCCTGTGAGCATTTCGTTTGTTAATATTTTGTTTGTTGTTTCGAGGGAAGAGTAATGAGACACAACGATGAACGATAAACTGCGACACAATCCTACTCAAATCGACCTAAATTGGATTATAAAATTGTTTTAAAAAATGTTCACCTGTTTATGAGCAGGAGCAACAGCAATTACTTCTGTCATATCACTGATATTTTCTATTTGGATACAAAACTTAATTTGCCTTGTATTTGACAGTCGTTATATGTTAATCTTACAAAATATGTGCATGAATTTTCTCTAATTGAGACTTAAAAATGTCAGTTCCATTTTCTGCCAGAGTAATGCATTCTTAAATCACAGAGTCAATTTTTGACAATTTTCCAACAAACAGTAGAGCAGAGTGGGTAGACTGTATGTTTTGGCATATAATATCCATTCGCAGGAATGGATGAAAATAAGGCTCTCCACTCTCAGCCACTTGTACTCAATTTATCCTGACAGCCAACATAAATTGCCAACTCTTGAAGTAGTTTGTCAGTCATACAATTTGACAACGTCTTCTCTACACCTATACAAGTACGTACGAGCATCTAGGTTGTATCCCCGAACGAGGACAACGTAGCTATCGACGTGAACGACAACGACGACGATGACGGTAACGACGATAGCGACGAAGATGTCTTGTAACAAGAACAACACTACAACGAGTAACAGAGTAACAGCATAAGCTCCATCATAAATTATTACTTAAGGTGCAGTCACATACTTCCATAAACGAATACATTATAAGTGTGTACGTCTGTCTGTTTGTATAAAATTTTCAAAAGGATTCTGCCAAATAATATTGCAACTTGTCACAGAAAGATGAACATCATCAAACAGTAACCAAATAGGAAAACTTCATACTTCAAGTGGTTATGTGTGTGTTTGAGTTTGAGATTCTCAGGCAAGAGGGGGTAAAAAATAATGACATACATGAAGAGCATAGTCCACTTCCTTCTTCCATCCAACACCGAAGTCAAACTCCTACTCAGCTATCCAAAGTTTAATGACAAATGTCAGCTTTGAACAACTACCACTATTGCTTAGTGTCAGCATATCCTTTTCGTAAATAAACACATCCTAGCACTGTGGATAGTAGGACACCGAATGCGAATACAAGTACGAGTGCTACCAGAAAAAAAGAAACATCATCATCTACTCTATTCGTATACTGAGAATGGAATGAGTGAAATAAATAACACTTAAGATACAAAGCTTCTCTCTTTGGCTGAAGGACTCTAAACCAGCAAACACTGACTAGCACACGGAAGGGTGGATAGAAAAAAAAAAAAACGCTGTATCCTGAGAGAGTGACAAGTCAAAGTACGAGTATTCGTAAGGACATTAGCGATGTTGCTAGTTGGATGAACGTTTCAATGCGTGCAACATTTTTTGCTTTTTATCTTTTTGAAATTATTTTTTAACGCTTCTCTAAGGTGCACATTTAAAGGATAAAAGATGAAAAAAAAATGAAGAAAAAAAGTAAACTCAAAGCCTTAGATGAGAGGGAGAGACAATCTAGAAAAGCCATCACGGAAAAGTTAAGTTAAAATCTTCTATCCTTCCCTGATGTGCTTTGGGAAGGAAGTGCATGTCGCGCGCGTTTGCTAACTGACACCGTTGAGAGATATTAGAGCTAAAGAAGGAGGACACTAAGGAACACCAGGGGAGATACCGGAGCAAAGAAATTTCAAGAAAAGAAATGTCGTAGGGAAATTACTTTCAAGCAGATAACAGCAGGATATAATCTCAGGAAGGAAGTGTCATTTCATGCTGTTTCAGACACGATGGTTAATAATTATGCTGGCCCGATTCGACCACAGAATAGTAGAATGGAGCAAACTCCCACTATGACATGACGACTTAGGACTACGACTACGACTACGACTACGACTACGACTACGACTACGACTACGACTACGACTACGACTACGACCACGACCCAAACAAAGTCCCAGATGTTCATCCTTTTTAGTTTGTGTTTGCTTGTGTGACTGTACTTGTGTTCCAGCTGTGCGCTTTTGCGCTTCTTATCTTCCTTCGATGGTGACTTAATCATTATCCTTCTAAAGAATTCAACACTCGGCGGGATTCCACTTCGCATAGAGACACAAGTTCAGTGTGGTTCTTTTGTTTTGATTTTACAAAGTGTTGGTGGTTACCGTCTTCTTCTTTTTTTCGTCTCTAGATATTTTTCTTGTGGATGAGATTTTAACAATGCTTAGCACAACACTATATCGTGTTATACGATAGGGTTATCGTTGATGGTTCCCCAAGTTGTTTCTTTTTTCACAGTCTATAGCTACGCTTTATCACCGCGCGTATCCTTTCATCAATCTAAAAGCGAGAAGTAAAATAAAAAATGCATGCTTTTATTCCCTTGTCGACAGGACGACAAACATCAGGCACACAAAGACCATGGACAAGTAATGTCAAGTAACTCTGCCTGCCCTTCAAGTTCCAACGAGGCAATATACTTGTAGTCGTAGAGAACTCCTTTCTTGTCTAGGTACCGACTTGCATAATGGTGTAAGGGAAATTGCAATAATTTTCAAATTACCCGCGGATTATGATCCATCGTCCTTTGGAGGGGTGAAAACTCCAACGTACATGCGGACTGAGAAAGGTTTATTTATTTTACGCCAGTAAATGACCAATTTTCAATTGGAAACCCTCTGTTTGGGGGTAATTAGCTAAGGAATGGTCGGGTTTTGTTGGTTCGGGTTGGGTTTGTATTTTATGTTCTTTTCTGCTTTTCTGCTTTTCCGCTTTTTCCTTTTGTCTTCTGTTTTACGACCAATATAACTTCAAAGCGTGTAACAAAACAAAAAACGCGTTAAAGGTCTACCCAAGTAGACGCTGTCATTTTAAGAAGCCATAAACACGTTATCATTGCGCTTGAATCTTTTATAGCTTAAAGAGCATGTTTTCCATACTTGCCACTTTTGGAAATTACAAGCAAAATTTTCGAATTTTATTGTTGGATAGAAGTTTTCCCCACAGAGCCTCAATTGTATAACTTACTTTTGAACAGTTCATGCTGGATTGCACCCACTCCAATTTAGTAGAGGACCATTTGTTCTTAAATGTGCAAATTAAATCGAGGTCTCATTACTACTTTTGCGTCGTAGATGTATTTCAAGACTCTCTGGACCCTTTCGAGGTATTTTCGTTCCTTAATTTTAACGTCATGAACTTCTGATGTTGGTTCTTAAGAAGTTCACAATCCTTTTTAATATGATGTCGAAATTTACACTACCTGTGCGTATGGATAGAAGGTATACTTAAAGCAGACAGATTCCAGTCGAGCTGGGGAGTTGTAAAATCAAAAGAGGCACACACCAGAGAACGAATAACTCGCCATCCTGGGCAATGCGGGATGAAAGGTTAAAGAATATGTGTATGGTTTTGTGTCTGCTATCTCTGAGAAATTTTCCGATACTTAAAGCGGTTTAATTGAATCTGCTCTGAACAAGCTAGCTAAAGGGTGTCAAACACTCAAAGACACCAAAGCAGAAAGCCCAGTTGTAAGTCTCGTTATTGTCAAGCACTGACTACAGAAATTCGGTTAACATCGTTTTATACCTGAGACCATTGACGGTAACGGTGTCTCCTTCCTCATTTCGAATGAATTAAGGTCCGATAATGCCGCCATGCCATAAACCGCACGAAACAGTAAATCTTTGTGGATGCTTTGATGCTTGGCTGAACAGTTGTGGATTGTGTTCGCTCCAATGATGGCAATTTTGCTTGTTGACATAGCCGCTGACTCAAAAATGGACATCGTCCGAGAAGATGATTTTTTGGCCAAAATACGGGTCTCTGGCCAATATTTCCAGCACCCAATTAGCGAACTTACGGCGTTGTCTATGGCAGTCCTGCTTCAATTCTTGTGTCAGCAGAATGTTATATGGATGTAGTCACAAATCCAACCGCAAAATAAGCCGGGTTGACTCTCTGGTGATGTCCAATTCAGCTGATCGGCACCGAATTGACATTTCTGGGTCGGTTAGTTGCTTAAGATCCAAAATAGTGTATTCACGCTTAAACTTCTCCGCGGTATGACGAATTGCCTGCACACTGAAGTCAAGATGATGACTGACCTCACGACGAAATTCACGTTGCGTATTTACAGCTGGGCCGAAATTGTTTAATAATTTCCAGTACAACGATGCATGATGAAATCGCAAACCTTACTGAATATTTTGACTGCTGGATGTCACTGGTAACTTTGACAACCGCTGAAACATAACAATTGGAAAAACTATATTAGGCTAATGTTTTGGAATTATGCCTTGATGCGGATAACAGCTAGGCGGTGCTTGTTGGTTTAAAGTCAACTACCATCGAGGGTGGCCGATCTCCAATTACGATTCCGCATCCTAACATGTGCAGCCTTTCGTGGCAGGTGTAATAAATGTCGCAATTCGCCTGGATCGCGGATCGCATGAGGGTAGATTCAAGCGGCAGGGATGTTCAGTGTACGTACATTCAAGGTGCGTACTTACATGCGTAGTCCGCGATCGTCATGTGTCGTGATCTTAACTGGGAAAGTCCCTTGGCATCCGAGTCTTATGTCTCTCTCATAACTACCTGCTTTTTATGTGGTAGGGAAAACGGCTCGACGGCACAACCTCCAACCTGGAGGGCCAGTTCCATTGTGAAAACCCTTTGGACGTGGTGCTGGTTAAACTGATGTCACAAACCCACTTCGGGGATATGAGCGCTGCCGTTGACCCATATTTTCCAAGAACCCGACTTATTTTTGGAAATCTGTACCGGCCTGAACTCCAAAGATCTCGAAGTAGTCCAGATAAAGTTTGCTTTTTGCTTCCAGAGAATTCGTCCGCAGTCGTGTTTATAGTGCTGGTATTTTTGCCTCCTGTTCAACACTCGCGCTTATAATTCAAGTCCGGATGGGCAATAACCAGTACCCGATGGCTACCATTTGGAATGATGCATAGTAGCTGTTACAACAGTCAGTGTCTAACCTATTCTTACAGCATCCAACCATCATTGTTTGAAAATAATGAGTTAAAATGGAAATTCAGATTGATTTTTTTACACTTTCTGAAACCAGGATAACCGATTCCTCTCCTTAATTTAGGCTTGAAGCCTAAAAACGTTGTTCGTTGCCATTTCGGACTCGGCACTACTCATTAAAATTATTAGCTTCTATGTCTAAACAATCAAAATATGTATTCGTATGCCCTACTGCGACGGTTGTTTGAGGAATTTCAGGAACAATCACTTCTTCAAAAATTGATAATGATTCCAGCAAGTTGTTGCTTGGCTTAAGGTGTTATACGCAGTTGCAAGGACGAAAAAGACGTTTTTATATGAAATTTTTCTGAAAAGGTATTATGTACTCGTATTTTACAAAAACAAAAAATATAGCTACATTAAGTGGTAACCGCTAAGTTTATATTTGCACTAATGATTCGTAAAAATATGGATGTGGTATGCTCCTGCAGACGATCTCCTGAAGATCCTCCAAAAAGAAGGGTTCGGCGGTGATCATGATATCTCGGGTTTAGTTCATCAAACATCCGAAAGATTCTTTTAGTGAATAGATAAAGCTGCATACTGATCTAAGGAACAATCAAAATTCTGATTTTTGACCAAATGACGGCTTTGTAAAAAAAAAAATTAAATTTTTCGACCAAAATTGTCACGTAAAATTGTTTAAAAAAATAGAAATAATTATCCGAAATCTTATTCCTTCGATCAATACTTGAGGAATATATCTGAGAAGGTTGTGTTTATTTTTCAGACCGATCGGTTTAGTCGTTTTTTTTTTTAGAAATCTTGGTCACCGACTTCAAAAAGCATAGTTTTGGGAAAAACGCGTTTACATTTGTTTTTTTTACTTACATGGAGTCATCTATTCCAGGGCCATAAGATGGACACTCCGTAGCATCAGCAGTTTCTATTACCTCGAGTTGATGTTGTCTACCAGCCATTCTTCCCTCTCGCGTAATCCCATGCGCTCTCAATTCAGAGATCATGACGCGTTCTGCATCCTCTTTCTCGATATAGGCATGGGCATTGCGCTCAATTGATATTCCTATTGCATTCATGTAATATGAAATTGAAGTGTGCACCTTCAGTGAAAATCCCGGCAACGATGTAAGCTGCTATCTCAACAATTTTTGAGCCACACGAATCGATTTTTTGTGCTATTTTCCATATCAACTGATTGTAGCTCTCATTGTTGTTTTGCGTAAAACCACCAACACATCTTTCCAATAATTTTTTATCCCTGAGATCTGTATAAATTGGAAAGGCGGCTTCAGTAACACTGAACACAATTTACAGAACACGTTTAAGAACCGTGGAAGCAGTAGCTGGAACGAGTGGCATAAAGGGCAGCGGTTCTTCTTCACACAAAGCAGTTGCTGTAGAGAAGAAAACGGTGTTGCATGTGGGGAAGAAGCAGTTTTCGTGCCAGGTTTGTGGAAGAGGTCAACATTCCCTTCGATCTTGTCAGAGGTTTATTGATATGGAGATCTGTGAACGATCCAAGACTGTGAACAGGATCCGGGTTTGCCGGAACTGTCTAGCATACAGTCACAAGACTAACCATTGCCAAAGCAATGTGCGCTGCTATTACTGCAAGCAGGCACAAAATTCTCGACTACATGGTAACAATTTCAGCTTCAAACCTACAAGGGATTATACAAATACAGCTATAGGTAGACACACTTTTCATACTAAAATAAATACCAACCAACCTAAAGTAGTCCCTACTGAAGTGTTCTTCTGGCAACAGCAGTTGTTCGAGTCAGGTCGTCAAATGGTAATTATTTTAATCGATCCTGGATCTGAAGCAACTTCTATTACTGAGTCAGCTGTTCAATTGCTAGAGCTTCATCAACGGTAACACCTTTCGAGACAAATACCTCAGCCTATGTGTTCAAGTCTTTTACCATCCAAACCTTTAGCTCTGCAAAATTGGGAACACATCCAGGGTTTAAAGTTAGCTGATCCGCAATTCGAAAAGTCTGATGATCTTCTCCTGAAGAGCGATGTTTATTGCGAGTTCAGCGATTGTCCGTAGTATAGATGAAAGGTCTCCAATCGCACAGGAATCCGAGCTAGGTTGGCTTCTACTTGGGAAGGTCATGTCGCGATCTCAGGAACCCATTCACAGCATTCTACAGGTTTGTGATAACAACACTCAGCTCCGAAGGTGCTTTGAACTGTAGTAGTTGCCTTTCAACACTAAGGAAACTGCGGAAGAGAACACTTGTGAAAAGCATAATATTAACACAGCAAGAAGATTAGCTGATGGTCAACATCAGGAATCGCAACCATTTCAAAACGGATGTAAACCTGGGTTTGGTGCCTCGAAGTTAGGTGCCTTACGTATGTTTCATCAACTGGGAGGAAGATTCCAGGAGAAGCCCACACAGGACAAGGAGCATTCGAAGTATTTAAATGAATGCAAGGAGCTTCGTCAGATGGCAATAGTTGACGAAATGAATACTTTACTGGATACACCACACAATTACTTTATTCTTCACCATACGGTATTCAAGGCGTCAAGTACAACTACGAAACTTTGTCGCAGTCCTGCGTACTTCAAACGGTTTGTACGAAACTGCCGGGCACAAGCTAGAAAAAGAGACAGAGGTCCACTAAAGGTAGATGCAATCGGCACAGGAATATTCGAAATTCTTCAAGGAGACACTGCCGTGGAGAAGGTAAGTTACCTTGAGCGATGAAAGCAGATAAACTCAATGACCAAAGTGCTCCAAAGTGGAGCAAAGAATAACATTTCTGTTCAGGATCGTGTTTATAAGAAGATAACGTGTCTGAAGCTCGCTGCCAACTTCATCCACATTTGTATCTTCTCCGACCGAGCACCTTTCGTGTTGAGGATTTTAATCAGTTGAACAATAATGACAATAAGTTGCCCATATTGCATTGTACATATTCTTAACAGAACCACAGTGTCTCCTGATTGCCAAACCATAATTAACTGTCAACTTATCGATCATTTTACCAGGGAGTTTACCTTTTCCACCAAGAAAATTTTATATTTACACACTCGCGAAGTCGTGAACCCATTCCCTTTTGAACATGTCCAATACATTCTTTTTTTGTCACTTCAATATCACCGTAAGGCTTAGCTTTTAAAGTCCCAGAGTATGTTTTGGAGTCATTGAACGCCCTAACATTTGGTCGATTGCGTCGGTTTCCGTTTTTCCTGAAGAGCCATCATGATGTGCAGAACAATTATCTTTGCGATCTTCTAGCCAATCATTGTACTCTTCAGTATTCATTTTCTTTTTCCGACTAAACATTGGGCACCCAAAAAGCAGCTGATGCTATGGCATTAGATAATTTTGAACCTTTAACTCTAGCACAGCCCTAAGTATTATTCCTAAGTTTGGATCATTCTTCCAAGGATATACTCGTATTTAACGGTAGCAACAATCACTTAATAAATTGTCGCATATATTTATTTTTTTTAAATTTCCATCCGAACTGTTTTCTGTATCTAATAATTGCATCTTTCGATTTTGTATTTTTTAGGTGACTCAATTATTCTAAATTGCCAAGCCGATGGCACACCAACACCAGAAATTCTATGGTACAAAGATGCTAATCCCGTTGATCCATCCTCTACTGTTGGCATCTTTAATGATGGTACCGAGTTACGGATCTCCACCATCAGACACGAGGACATCGGAGAGTACACTTGCATTGCACGCAATGGTGAGGGACAAGTCTCCCATACGGCCCGTGTTATAATAGCGGGCGGCGCTGTAATCATGGTAAAAAGAAAAAAGATGACAAAACAAATTCCAAAAAAAAAAAAAAAATACAAGAAAAAAAATTCTATTAAAATTAATTTTCTTATAGTTTTCTAAATTACAGTTTTTTTTTTTTACTATATAATTTTTCGTTTTTACATTTTTTTATTTTTCTACAAAAAAAAAGAATATTTAATTTTAATTTGAGTTGTAGATGTTGTTTTAGTTTATTTGTTTTTTTATTTCCAATTTCCAATTTTCATTTTATTTTGTTTTGTTATTTTTTTATTTTGAATTCTTTTTTGTTATTTTTTTTTTTGTTAAACAACTTTTTTCTCTTTTATGTTTATTTTGATTGGCAAACGTTTTTTCTCAATGTGTTTCCTAATTTCTTTTGTCAAACTATAGTTAACAAAATATGATTATTGTTGAATTGGCTAAATATTAAAGAAAAAACAAAAAAAAAAACAGAAACGGAAAAAGAAAAGTAGTTAAACTGAAAGAATTCAAAAACAAAATTACCAAAAATTTTGAAGAAAATTAAATATTTTCGGTAGTTCTTGTGTTGTTGTCGCCCCCTATTGAATGATTCGTGTTTTGTATCCCTTTCATTTACTTTCATTGAAAATACAAAAAAATAATTTTATTCATCAAGTGCATTCTGCATTGCGTGCATAGAATTGTTTTTCTTAATTTTTCTTATGATTTATTTTTTCTAATAACTCCCATGCATTTTATTTCATAAGTTAATTAATTGTGTTTTTTTTTTTTTTGTCAATTGGGAAAAGTTAATGAAAAGAATATTTTTAATTAATTTGACTTTTCCCAAAATCAAGTCATTGATGCGTTCATATTTCATTTTGCTTAAAATTTCAATAAATACGATAAATAACTGATAAATCGACAGTATTCATATTTTTGTTAAAAATTAAAAATCCATTGTAATATAGTTATTATTATTTTTTTTTTAAATCCCGCCATGTCTCAAAATATTAGTTCAAGCGGTCAACGAAATGGTGTTCCCCTAAAATAGTTTCATTATATTTGTGCCAACAAAATTATAAACAAATATAATTTGAGGAGTATCAGCTATCTTTTGCAATCAATAAAACAAATCCGCTACTCAGATACTTATTTTTAAGAACTTTATGAAGTTGATGTGAAGCAAATACTGTTCCTTGTGGTTTATATTCGTTTGTCTCTTCATATAAAACTTCTCAATATGGTCCCCGATAAATTTGTTTAACCATTTTTTTATTGAATTTCTACAAGTCATTTATGAAAGAGAATTAAAGAAATGTTTGCAACGCAAAATAATTTAAAATTTCGTTGAAGTTGATGTACTGAGCCCACATGCAACTTTTTGACAGACCTCATATTTCTGTTCCAGGTTATCAACCATTTAAGCATGGAAACGTATTCGCTTCAAGAACGTTTACATAACAACCAAATTTTTTAACAAAATTCGCGGTCTTTTACGTGTGTTAACTCTAATTGCCGGCCGTGCCAGCGCAACAGCGAAATGGAACTGAAGGGAATATTGTCTCAGGCGGTTCGACACGTCTAGATCACAATCAATCGTTTCTGCGCCTTTCTCAAGGGCTTGCCACCTCTCGAATGCCCATGCATTATATATTGCGAAACGACTTTTCCCGTATAAGATCGATCCGAATTTCACTGAAAAATTGTCCTCAGTGACGAGGAACCTTTTTGTTTTCTTAATAAGCAGACTTGCCAAATTTGGTCAAATGAACAGCTGAAGGTGTTCTAGCAGTAACCACTGTATACGATTGTATATTGACTGCTTGGTGTAGTTTTCACGCCAAAGGCGGCATTGAGACGTATGTACTTATTACGAAATGATGCCAGATTGACTACAATCAATTGTATTATCTTATTTTATTTACTGTAATTTCTTTAGTTTATATTAAGGACTTATTTATCGTAGAATAAGATTAATAAATAAACAAGTCTAAGAAGATCGCTATCCCTCCATGTTAACCAATTTTTTTTTTAAATGAATTTGAACTGAAAAACTTGGAGGGTATGTGGTTTCAACAAAACGGTGTTACTTGTCATACAACGCGTGCCATAATCATTGTCGGCCTGAAATGGCATAGCCAATTGACGTGCGATTTAACACCTCTAGACTCTTTTTTTGTGTTTATTCCAACAAGCCGGATATTTTAAACGGCTTTATCGCGCGAACGCTCCACGTGAAATTGCTGGAATGTAGGCCGAAGTATGCGAAAAAGTTATGGAAACTTGCCCTATACTGCTTTCCGCTCAAAGTAGTACTAGTATTCTTATTTGCTTTCCTACAAATCTAAAATATTCTGCTTTTGCTTGAGCAGACCTGTTGGAGTCGCTTAACATTTGACCCATATTTTTGGTTCGAATTTACTCCTCGAATCCAAAGGTTCGCAATCGAAGACTCTCCTACCTGCAGATCTATTCGCTTAAAATGAGTTATGGTTGGTTTACAGTATTACTGTAAGGATTGTTCTTTCGAATTAGGAAATTTGAACCCGGCCTTCTTCACCAAATCAAAAGAGTATTGGTGTATGGTGTAAGCATTTGTCACAGAATATGAGAATGCTTTAACTAATTTAAAATTACGGTTGTCAACAGAGGCTTTTTGTTGCAAGCAACGAGTATTTGATTCCTTATTTGCTTTTCACGTTGGTGGCTTCAGCAAAGCCTGAAAGCTGGACTCACTTACCAAAGATAATCTCAATAATATTAACGTCTGCCTTATGTGCCATTTGTTCTGAGGCGGCATGTTCCCAAATCGGAATTATATTTCCGAGAACAGCTTTTTGTTCTCGCTTATTTGAAGTTTTGTAAGTCTTGCTCTATTCGTTTGGTGTCTCAGAAGCAAAATCACAGTCCCCTCGCTGGAAAACGAATCATTTTATCCGATGAAGTTGTTAAACCTATGCCTGGTTTTCTTTTAGGTTGGTTGTCATTGGAATAGATGCTACGAAATTAAGTTTCTTAAACAGGGAATATCACAATGATCAATTCAAGGACATTAAAAAAAGCTCTTCAATTTATCCACCCGTAGATGATGCACAGGTTCTTGTTGAACTTGGTGCCTAAATTAAATATAGACTGGTCTTCGTACACAATTGGTCGATAGAAATTGGATTGGATTGTGATTCCAGATTAGTCCATCGACAATTGAATTGAAAGTTGTAGATTCTGCAACTTGGCTTTGTTTTATTATAAACCAGATCTACTGGAATTTCACGTATACAAGGTGGCCCAAAAGTTGTCACCCGATGTTCTTTGGCTGTAATTTTTTTTTGGAACGAAAAACTTTGGTTCTGCTTTTGGATTATGTTTATCTGATATCTGTCTTAAATATTTTGCCATTAACTCGAAAAAATTATATCGGTTAAATGGCCGATAATGACAACCATTCGGGCCCGATTTGTGGTATTTTCCCTCACTCTTGCCAGAACTTCCGGCGATAGGTAATCGCATTCTTGACGGATATTCTCTTTAAGAGCCTTAAGAGTCTGCGGTTTATTGAATAGACTCGTGACTTCAGAAAACTCCACAAGAAGAAGTCTGGAACGGCTAAATCATGTGACCTTGCTGACCAGTGCAAATCGCCGAAACAAGAGGCTCGTACAGTATGCGCCGTTGCTCCATCCTGTTGGAACCACATGTTCTCCAGTCCCAATTCATCCAATTGAGGAAGGACAAAGTCGTTGATCATGGCTCTGTAGCGCTCGTCGTCCACAGTAGTCGTTTGGCCCGCGGCGTTTTCGAAAAAATAAGGTCCGATGAGGCCTCCAGCGTAAACAGAACACCATGCAGTACTTTTGAGTGGTTGCAATGGCTCTTCGTATACTATATGCGGTTTTTCGGTGCCCCAGAAGCGATAATTTTGCTTATCCTCATATAAACAGAGATGGAAATGGGGCTCGTCGCTCATGATAATTTTCGATAAAAATTTGTCTCCCTCGTTTTCGAGATTCAGGTTAACTTCACCGTAGGTTACATGCACTTGGCGGTCAACAGGTAACAGCTGCACTGTCTGCACTTTGTAAGGGAACAGCTTACAGGCTTTCACCAAAATTCTCTGTAAAGACCGCCGATTGATTCGCAATTGCTTGGTACGTCATCTAGTCGATACTCCGGGGTCTTCTGCGACATCTTCAACCACAGCTGGGATAGTCTCAGCAAAACTGCTGCTCTGGGGCCGGCCAGACCTGGCAGCATTTCGTGTTCCATACTCTTCTGGCGAGCGGCTAAACGTGGTAGTGTTTATCCAGTTGGTGCCGGGCGACTGTAAAATCTGCGCCGGAATTCACACTGCGCCAACACCACCGACAAATTATTCCGCAAAAAAGCTGCAACAATTATTCCGCGTTCTTTAAGAGTATAGCGATTCATGTCTTGTTGACGTGTATTTTGTATCTGTTTACTTCACAAATGTCAAAGTAGAATTGATATTTGCCGCCATTTGCGAAAATTATAGCATCTTCCGATAGGGTGATGACTTTTACGCCACCTAGTATAATCTTCGTCATTCGTCGTGTCTATAGACGTAAGTCCATTGCTTATTTCACATCTTTTAATACTCGACGTGAACTTGTTCAAGCCTTTACTATGCCGAATTTACCTATTTCTTCTTCTTTACCTAGGTTATGGCTGTTTATTGATTCTTGAAGCAAGTGAGATGGTATATTGACGTTTGTCACGTCTGAGTCTACGCAATAGTTTCTTCTTTTTGACGGAATATTGGGGTTCTACTTCGACCCTCTTAACTACTGCGACCATTCAAATCTGAGCCAGGATAAAAGGTAGACCTAATAAAAGTTTCTTTCTGAATCATAAGTTTTTTTTTTCACTGACAGCCGCTCTAAATCTTGACTGTCACTCAAATTCATAACTCCGCAACAGCGTTGGGAAATATTGCAAACTTATTTCAAAAGTGAGTGTGCCCAAACAGTGCGTTTATTGAAAATAAGTTTTGGCCGAAATGAAGAATTGCCGTGCCGGCTATACGCAATTATGTGCAAAAAATTCGTGAGGCTTTCTCGTTGTCGTACGCTACGTACCGACGGGAATATGGCTGCTTTGGCCGAGAAAGTTCAACTCAACCCAGGAACATCGACTCGCCACCGATCTCAACAGCTGAACATTTCACGCACCGGCCTGATGAGAATTTTACACAAAGATCTCGGATTATTCCCTGACAAAGTCCAATTGCCTCAACAATTGAAGCCAACCGACCATCCGCTTCGTTATCGCTTCTCAGTTTGGGCCTTACAGCAGCTTGAATTGAGATTGGTCAAATTTAGTCAAAAAATAGTTTTTTCTGACGAGGTACAGTTTTTACAAAATGGCTACCTTGACAAATAAAATTGGCACTTCTGGGGATCGAAAAACCCGAACGTGATTATCGAGAAGCCAGTGCATCGGCAGAAAGTGACAGTTTGGCGCGGATTTTGAAGCAGTGGTATCATTGGCCCATTTCATTTCGAAAATGCTGCTAGAAATGTCCAAAGGCTTGGACGATCTTTGGTTTCAGTACATGGTGCGCCATCTCACGCAGCCCATCAAACAAATGATCTTTTGCTCGATAATCGATAATCATCTTACCAGCCGCCTTGGCGATGTCAATTGGCCGCCTCGGAGCTGCGATTTGACTCCTCTTAGATGTTATGCGGGCAATCCATTCGTGGTAGAGAGTCAAAAACCGTCAACAAGATCTTAGAAAACTGGGTTCACAGGATGCGCTACTACGAAGCCAGCCGAGGCAACCACATGAATGTAATCGTATTTCTTTTGCTCTTTCTAATAAAGCCCTAACATACCGAAAATAATTGATTTTGGTTCATTTTATTTTATTTTTAAAAAGAAACTTGTATTTGGACCGCCCTGTAAAAGACTCATGCGCTCATCAATCCGTCTCCAGGTATTTGCCGATGCCCACGAGCGATGGCTCATCAATCCGTCTCCAGGTATTTACCAATGCCCACGAGCGATGGCTCATCTGCATTTTACTAACGTAAATGCGTGCCCTAGTTGCAAATACATTTTCCACACTACTCCGGTAGTCAACCACGTTGTTTTTTATTGTACTGCCGATTGTTTCT
Organism: Volucella zonaria; assembly: GCA_963966105.1. NCBI lineage: Eukaryota > Metazoa > Arthropoda > Insecta > Diptera > Syrphidae > Volucella > Volucella zonaria. Next base: position 142,172,854 of record OZ014533.1, on the reverse strand, counting down.
GCTTCTAAGATTAGGTGGTCCCTGAATTGTTGGCGCACTTGGAAATCTCTGTGCTATTTATGAGTCGCATGTTAAATGCTTGCAGCTGGTCTACCTCTAGTATCTTAACTTACACAATCCTAAAACGTTGTCTTCTTTTTCGCTTGAACTCTCGATCTACGCAAAAAAACGAATATTTATCATCGAAAATAGCTTTATAGTTTTTCAAAACACTCTCCATGAAGATCAATACGCTTTTGCATCCGTTCGAAGCACTTTTTATACTCCGAACGAGGCACCTCCAAAACATGCGTTTTAAACACATCATCCGCTTCTTCAGGAGGTGAAAAACGTCGACCTCGCAATTTATTTTTGATGTTCGGGAATAAAAAGAAGTCATTGGGTGCCAATTCAAGGCTGTACGGCGGATAACCCATCCATTCGATGTTTGGAGTGCTCAAAAAGTCACTTGTTTGAGCCGACCTGTGAGAGCACGCATTATCGTATCGCAAAATGATCGGGGTTCGACGGTTACTTTTCCTTATTTCTCCAAAGACTTCTTGCGAACAGACGGTGGTGTACCATTTCGAATTAACCATTCTACGTTGCTTTAATGGCACGGTGGCGACATGTCCAGTTTTTCCGAAGAATCGAGCGAGCATTTGCTTCACAGCGCTTTGCATGCGAACAACTTTTGTTGGATTTGGCTCGTCCTGGAAGGCGCATACAGTCAACTACTGTTTAGTTTCAGACTCATATGCATAGATTCGTGATTCGTGGTCTCTCACATCTTTTGCAGCCCCGCGATGGAATTTTTCCAATAGTTCTTTGTACCAATGACAAGGTCCTTTTTTTGAGCGCTTGTCAAATTATGCAGTATCCAACGCGAAGAAATTTTTTTGACGACCAAAGGTTCATGCAATACTAAACGTATGCGAGTGGAACTAATGCCAAGCATGCTTCAATTTCACGATCCCTGACAGCATCGATGTTTCGTGGTACAACAACCGATTTTGGACGACCTTCACGAAATTCGTCCTGGCGACCACGATTGAATTTCTAAAACCAGTGGAACATGGTGGCCCGGGATGGTGCTTCATCACTAAAAGATCGGCATATTGTTGTTGAGTTATCACTTCGAAAATCAGAAAAAAATCATGTCACGAACATATTCCCGACTTATTTCCATTTTTTGGCTGAGATGAATTTTTCAACGTTCTGAGCTCGTGTACCATTCAAAATGTCAAACTTTACGATGCTAATGTCAGATTTGACGTATCAACACTGGTATTGCGATATCTCTCAATTTCAATAGCAACCTACGTAGTTGGTGGTATATGAAGTTTTATAGGCCCTTCCTGAAGTGAGTTGACATCCTGTTACATCCTTACTCAAAGCTTTGTATTCAATTTCGGCGCAGCAGCAGTTGTTCTTGTATGTAGTTGCAGCTTGCTGGGCCACAGACCAGCCGACTCCTATCATATTTTGTGGTGCAGGAAGTTTGCAATTTTGTCATAAGCGACTACATAAAATCGCAGACTTGTGCTGATAAATCAGAGACAATTGATGCCTTGGGATCCACAATTGACATTAATTTTTTACATAGGGCCACCATTTCTTGAAATAGTGGTCAAATAATGTATTTTATGTATGTATATATATGTCCCGGTGGAACTCTCATTATTCCTTCTTTTTGCCACGTTTTCTATTACCACTATTCTGAATGTGACATCTAGCTCCGTAAACCGAATAAATTGCAGCTAACAGGTTAACTGATCTGGAACTCTGTAGACTAAGAGTCACGTCAATTTGGAAGGATTTTCAAGCGTGACTAGGACGGTCTCTCATTATGTGTGGAATAACACGTCATTTAAATGGCGCCTTAAGCGAAGGGCTTCAAGCGGTCGGTCCAATATGACTCAGTCCAATATGGGCGGCGTTATTCTGGCAATATCGAGTCGAATGTTGGCCTCGAGCTCGTCCAAAGTGGTTGGCTTGTTAGCGTTGACTAAGGACGTAACTCCAGAGAAAATAAGCGTGGTGTCAAATCACATGATCGCGGCGGGCAATTGATAAACGCTCGCCCTGAGATGACCCTGTCGCCAAATTTCTCCTTCACGACTTCGAGCGTTGTGTCGCTTGTATGGCATGTGGCGCCATCTTGTTGGAACCACAGGCTCGAATATATCGATGTTGTCGAGCACTGACCACAGAAAGTCGGTTAACATCGCTCTATACCTGAGACCATTAACAATCACCTTCTAATTTCGAAAGAAGTAACGTCCGATGATGCCACCATGCCATACACCGCACGGATTGTGCGGATTGTGTTTGCTCCAATAATGACAATTTTGCTTGTTGACATAGCCCTCGTCCGAGAAGATGATTTTTTCCGCCAAAATCCAGATCTCCGGCCAATGTTTCCGATACCCAATTACCGAACTCTCCGCGTTGTGTATGGTCGTCCGGGTTTAATTCTTGCGTCAGCACAATCTTATATCAACCTAAGCCCAAATCCAACCGCAAAATAAGTCGGGTTGACTCTCTGGCGATGCCCAATTCAGCTGATCGGCCCCGAATTGACATTTCTGGATCTTCTTCGATACTGGCCGCTACGGCGACTATTTTTTCTTCATTTCGCACCAATTTCTGTCTGGTTGGTGGCTTAAGATTCAAAAGAGTGTACTCACGCTTAAACTTTTCCACGGTGCGACGAATTGCCTGCACACTGAAGCCATGACGACGACCGACCTCACGACGAAATTCACGTTGCTTATTTACAGCTGAGCCGGAATCTCGATAATATTTTTTAATAATTTCCGCACGTTCAGCAGGTATAAAACGATGCAAAATGGAATGGCAAACGTTACTGAATATTTTGACAGCTAGATGTCATTGGTAACTTTGACAGCTGCTTAAACAGAGCAATTGGATAAACTATCATTGCTATCTAAGTAGTCACCCTACTATTAGAATGATATTGAATATAATGTCAAATTAATCATAAAAAGCGAGCTTCCCAGCTGGCCATGCGGATTTGTAGATAATCGAAATCGTGGTAGTTACTTATGCATGTACGAGATTTTCAACAAATACTGTGATATAGCTGTATTCGGAGAGGGCATACATTCAATATTTGAAAAATTGCTCGTTGGCTACTCGTAGATGTTGCTTTCGATTTATTTCATGTGCGAGTACTATTGCAGACTCTTTTCTATAATTCGCTTAAAGTGTCGATTATATAGGAATCTATAATATATAAAATTATTCGCCACCCTAAGAACCTCGCAATATTTAAATATCACACTAGAAACAACTTTGGAGCCAATTTAATTAGCAGGCGTTTAGAATTGTATACCATTACACTTTTGGAAATGTGGGAAATTTACATTGTCACTGTTTTCATTCCTGTAAATCCAAAAATATTCGAATAATTTTTTACCGCTTGCATCTGAGAATTGAAAAATTGTCTTCGTACAATACTGTCACCACCAGATGAGTAATACAGAGATCTGACAAAGCTATTCAAAAACTCGCAAAGTCAGAACTCCAACACAGAAAAGTGACATGTAATACGCGAACGTTTCTGGAACATGGAATAACAAATAAATCGAAACTGTCGTATGGTAAATTCAATTGAACACTCCACAACAGATAAAACATTATTTTGCAGCATAATGTTACTCCATGACCATTATTTTGAACTTGTGTAGAAATACATAAATATATCTGGTCTTATTGTCGATATTGGTATTACATTTATCGAGAATGGTGCTGACATCTCTGGTGTTTTTCTTATCTACCAAAGCAATATTTTGAGCACCAAGAACTCTGTCGGAAAATATTACTGGGAAGCAAACTAGGTAGACTTTTATAGCATCAAAGATGTTTAATTTAAAGAATCCAGTGAGTTATGAAAAAATTTGCATATACAATCTACACATTGTTCTTAAAACATATGAAGAAAAAATTCGTTTATACAGTGTGTCCAATGTTCAAGCTAAAATTGGTACTGCTGAGTCTGGTTAGTGAGAGAAATATAGTCATATGACAAAGGTTCAGAAAAAAAGACACAATGGCAAATAGTAATTCTCCAGGACCACCAACGTTAGTAGCGACGCCAAAACATATGGTTCAAGTTCGAGGCGAAATAACGCTGAATCCACGTGAATCAAGAAGGAAGTTTGGGGCTTCCATTGGAATTAAAAGAAAACCAGGAGTCCACGTTATTTTGCAAAAGAAATTAAAGTTCCGCTTTTACAAAATGCAAATCGTACATGGCCTTGACAAAAGTGACTATCTTGTGACACGAAAATTATGCTGGAGCGAGAACTCTTGGCAACACACTGTTAAGTAGTAAAGCATATTCGCATATCAATGGCTATGTGAATGAATAGGACATGCGTTACTATTTTCTCAAGAACGTTAAAGAACACCATCAAAAACTTTTACATTCTCCAAAAACTCAGCGATTTCTCCTCGAGCGATAATTGATCCTCATAATCTTTAGCGAGGGAGAAACAGTGACTACTAAAGTGTATTGCCAAACATTCTACGAGTTTTTGTTGTAGCTACGTACTTCCCGGCGTTTATAAAAGAACTTTGTGAGAGAGTGCCCCTCCACACACCTTGCTCGAGTTTCGATGGAGAAGTTGCGGAAATGCGGACAGTAAATTAAATTAATAAAATTCCAAGTTAATATGGAAATATACCCAGAGTTCATTGCTCGCCAAACATACACATTGCAACTTTTTCTTATGGCCACTCAGATCAAGGATTTATTATAACAATGCTTGAACGATGCAAACCCTGCAATGAAGTTGTACTTACGATTTGCTATCGTATGTTAGCGAATGCATAAAAAGAAACAGACATCATTTAGACAATATTTTCTTACAAAAAAAAGAAAAAACATTTCTGATACCTGGAAAACTTCAGGAAATTTCGAAATGAATAATGGCAACAGAACAGCAGTTCTGAATGACACGCTCTGACGTCAACTACGAGTACTTTCTCTTGCCAGGTGGAAGCAGATAAAGTTCATCAACCGAATCGAAAATATTCTCGAAAATATGTGTAAGTTCTGCTCACTTAGTTTTATACAGTGCGAACTCATTAAGAAACTTTAAAAGCCGCCCTCCCGGATCTCGTATTCTTATAAATTGCCATATGTATCTGCATGTGTATATGCCCGCATTCTTATGAGAAAATTCGTGTTAGACATTTAACGGTGTATACAGTGTTGCCTTATTCCAGAAAAAAAAAAAAGAAAAACAAAAAATTCGAAAATTTGTTATAGCGCGGAGAATTGCACTACTATTGTATAATTAAGTTCCCTTTTCATTGTTTCTGCTTAAAATTATCACAAGTTTGCTACTTGCTGCCACATTAAGCCACGAGTATTTTGGCGTTCGCTGATTTTCATCTTTCTAAGGGTGTATTTTTATTTTTTATTATTTTTTATTTCTTTGTTGAATCTTTTCTTTTTTGACAAAAGTTTTCATGTTAATTTTCCAACTACACACTCTCAGGCATTGACAACCACTTTGGCATTTGAATTTGCCCACCCAAAAGATCCAACCTACCCCGTATTCACCCTTCAATCCGCACCCTAATTCATATATGCGTGAATAAATATATTAAATTAGAAACTTTGTGTCACACAATAACGATGACATAAAATAAGCGAACTCATTACAAGAGTTAGAAAAAGTTTTTCTCTATAGGGCGAATGCGTGTGTGTGTGTGTGTATGTGTGTCGTTGTGTCTTTATCTCTTGGATGGCAGGGTTTAACTACAAAGACAAACTCTAAGAAGAGATCTTTTAGTACCATAATGAAGACGGATGTGATAAAGAAACGAACGAAGGAGGACGAATATTCCATTTTTCTTCTGTTTTTTTTTTTTTGTTGTTCTTTTCGTTTTTCTCACATACACATGCGAGTGGGAAACCCAAAAATTACGAAAGATACTTTTATATCTATCAGATGGGAATTATGTAATACAAAAGTTTTCTTCTCCTTCCATTAATTCTTTACATGGATGTAAGGTACATATGTAGGCACGAGTTTATGTGTATCTTCGTGTCGAACCAACCGCCCTCTAACAAAAAGAGTTATACAACCCACCCCATCCTACTTTCAAAGTTATAATAGTTCTTCACTATTATATGAAATACGTTATGCTAATGACATGGCTTCAGGCATCTGCGTGGAGGAAAACTTTTCAACACACAGGTGCAGGATCAATTAATGGTGAATGCAACAATTTCCCACACATATGTACGTTAGTTCTACATCAAACAGAAAGACGTTAACTTACATATGAACAATAGTTCAAAAGTTTAGAATTATTAAGTGGGAGCTCACTCCAAATAGCTGATATGTTCGTTTGCCCTTTGAAAAAAAAATTAAGGACTGACTTATGTAACATACATGTATTGTTTTATGTGTACTCGTACTAGGACTTTGATTTATATCCACTCGTGCACTCGAAATATGTCCAACTGACATTGACTACAGTTTACCGGGGGTGATTTGGGGTAAAAGTTAATTTTGAAGCTTACAACTGATCGTTAATTTGTTCCTATTTGTTCCTATTTGTTCCGGTATAGCTAGTTTAATACAGTTTGTGAAAGTTGGAGAATTTAGAAGGGCTCCATTCCCAGTCGCCCACTGTCACCCTCTCTACAACATGATACAACAAAAAAACAATTTCTCAAATTGGCATATGGTATTACAAGTACATAGTCTGTATCCTTTTTTAGAGACGTTTCGAAACTTCCTATGTTTGCGTGATTATTTATTACTAGGACCTGTTTGAAGGGAAGTCATGCATAGCATGATTGATGACTGCTGATACATCGTTATTACCAACCGAAATTTGGGTTGAGTCAATATTGGAAAGGGTAAGCTCGTGACGTATTCGTTGTTTTAATTGCATGTTAGGATTAAATGAAATTCCAAATTATTGTTGAATTTTAGGCCATCCAAATTCTGTGTTTCTACATATATTCTATATTCGGTCTATCGATTGCAGTTCCTACTGTCGATTGTCGTGACTACTTTTCGGTAATTCTGTACCAAATATCTGTCTGAAATATGGTCTAGTCTTCTGGATTAGTGCAGGCAACCAGTTTGATACATTGAGTTTTCGCAGCAGCTGATTTTTTTTTTGCTGGAAATATATCCATTCTTTAAGTTCCGAACTAGATTGCTAGGATTCGGAAGACCTTTAAGCTGCCGACTTGTCGTTTTTTCACTTGATGTGGTCAACCCAATGTTGTTTTCGTGTCGTAGCCCTATGTTCTATTGCACATTCACTTTCACACATCATATAGCATATATGGTGCGTCATCTTTTATTTCGGGTTGTAAACCGTGAATAACTTTGACATTTATTGACCGATTGAGTTGAGTAGACATGTTTTTGAAACGTCAGTTCAGTACAATTTTAACCATGGTTCATGCTTCACACCGAAACGACACACAGAAATAGTGACGCTGTACATTGTGTTAACTCAACGTGCATATCGTCAAAAATATCGTGGCCAACAAGCACCGTCTGACAAACACTATTTGTCGTGTGGTGTCGAATTTTGTTGAGCACAGGACAGTGAGAGATCGTCGACTTGCCGTTCATCAACGTCCATGACGTTCCAATGAACTGGTTAAAGCGGTAAGCGAGAGTGTTGCCAAGCACTCACATATGTCGTATCGTCAACGCACTCAACATTTTGGCGTAAGTGGAACCGCCTTGCGGTGTATTTTGAAGGATGATTTGCATTTGTTTCCATATATGTGGAGTGCAATTGACTCGAAGAATATTGCCGACTGAGCGTCCACGTCGCTTAGAGTACGGCCAAACAGTCGCTTGAATAGGTGATACTGAACCTGGTTTTTGGAAACAAATTTTGGTGACCGACGAGGCCAATTTAACAAGCAAAATTGCAGCATTTGGGGAATGGAGAATCCACACGAGATCCATGAAGCACTATTGCATGACCAAAAAGTGACTGTTTGGGCTGGCGTTTGCGCCAAAACCACCATCATTGGACCATTTTTCTTCAGAGAAGGCGAAACAGTCGATATGAATCGATATCGGTGGATGTTGGCTCATTATGTCTGCCCACAAATGTGTAAAAAAAAGTCTAGACGGTTACTGGTGCGCCGTGCCACACTGCAAATGAAAAAAATCAGTTTCTACAAGTAAAGTTCCCTGGACGTGAGCTGTCAAAAATGGCGACATTGACCGGCCTCCCAGATCTGAAGATTTGACCCCTCCGGATTTCATTTTGTGGGGATATTTGAAAAGCAAGATGTACGCCAAGAAGCCTCAGACCATTGACAAGCTCAAGGCAAACATTCATGCCGAAATCATTTCTATACCGCCTGAGATACTCGAGGAAGTGATGGAAAACCATGGAAAAAGACCAAATAAATTGTAAAGAACCAAGTTAAACAAAAATACCTTATATATGGAAATCGGTTGTTTTTTTTAAAGTTGTTCAATACCGACATACCGACATAAAAAATGGCGCACGCTGTATATGTTATCCAGCTGCGCTATAGGGACTAACATGTTTATAGGCAATTATTGACATGCACCTCGGCAACAGTCTGGTATGGGAGCAGATCATCTAAATATCACATTCTCAATTCAATATCGATTGCAACAGTTTATCCGTTGTCCGCCCTATAAGGTCCAACTGGTGCATGACCTAATGCCACGAGACCGTGGCTTGTGATGAGAGTTCCCAGGTATGACTCTGAACTAGCTTGAAGTCGATCCTTATTTTTATTGAAAAATCGTGTTCAATGACGAAGCCCACTTTTGGCTCAATAGGTTTGTAAACAAGCTAAATTGCCGTTTTTTGAGTATTCCAAAGCAGGAGAGACTCATGAGAATTAATTACACCCGGGCTTTCTTCAGCTGCTTCTAACTACCCAAACGAAGCTGGCTGACGTCATCCTCCACTTATTTGCGTCACCTAAGATGAGATCGTTCTCTACAGCGTCTCTCTTGGTTGGAGTCAAAAACTTTTAAGTGGCCTAGTTATCCAAGCCAGGTTATCTGAGCTTTTTTGACGAAGTCGGCATCACTATTCAGCCCATACTGTTCGCTGTTGAAACGTATCCTTTATTCTCCATTGATATAAGTGTGTGTTGATAGCATATAACATAATTTGTTTTTCCTCTGTAGCCGCGAAGGCCAGCTTTGGCGCTTCTACTTCAATAGTTGCAGATGCTCCCTTAACAGATCGCTGTGTTCTTTTCATTATGTCAGTGTTGTCTGCAGATGCAAGTGACTGAATAGACTTTGAAAGATTGTGTCTCTGATTTGACAAGTAAGATTCGCACTATTCTTTCAAGAACGATGTTGAAAACATCCAATAAAAACGCATCGGTTTGTTCAAATCCTTTTCTAACAATCAAGGTCTCGGTTTTGTGATTACCCACCCTGACGGAGCAGCGTGTATTCTCCATCGTCATCCCGCATGAGATTGGCTGCGGTACCACATAGTACTGTATTGTTCGTTCGGTAACGAGCTACCGAACGGTGAAGAGTCTCTGCCTGAGATACAACACTCGAGTTCCACTCCCTTCGATTCCTTGCGCGCTACTTCCAGTTGTCTAGAACAAGCGTTCTGGCATCCGCGATGGCTTGGTCCTTAAAACAGAGGTTCGGTCTTACTTGTCGCCTCGAACCGGGGGGCTGTAACTAGAAGACCCTCTTTGCTGGATCATTATTGTCCATTCGCTCGATGTCGTAGCGCCAGTGTAGTCGATGTGTTTCAATTTTGGGTTTTACATCCACAATTAACTGATACAGCTCATAGAGTTCGCGGTTGTATCTTCTCCTACATTCGCCCTCCTCCCGCACTGGACCAAATTTTCGACGAAGAATTTTTTTCTCGAAAGTGTTCAATATCTACTCTGATTTCCTGCTTATGGTCCAGCACTCGGCTTCATAGAGTAGAATTAACAGGATCAATGATAGAGGATGCATTTCGTCTTCCGAATTAGAAGTTTTGAACCCATTTGTTCCGCCAAACCGAATTAGCAGTGGATTTCTAGGTTAAGTCATCTCTCTTAAGAATCTCGACTAGGGTGTCATTCGTGGAGTTGATGTTTACTTCGAGGTGGGTAAACTCCTTAACCACTTCGAAGTTACTGTTGTCAATAGTGGCATTTTGTCCTAGGCGGTAGACAGATGGTTCTATGCTTGTGTATGCAACATGTTTCGCCTGTTCTTCAATTGCCGTAAAAGCCCCTATGACGGCGCGGTGGAAACGACCAATGTTGTGGACGTCATCTGCGTAACCCAGCAGCTAACAGATTTGTTGAAGATAGTGCCTCCTCTGTTAACACTATCTGTTCCAGTACTAAATGGAAGAAATCACAAGATAGTGCATCTCCTTGCCGAAATTCGCTACAGTTCGGAGGAACTATTTCCAAATTGTACATTGCATAGCCTGTTTTCCAGCGTCACGCGCTACAGCTGGGTCAGTTTTGTCCGTATCCCGAATTCGGCCATCGTCGTGTATGAATGTTGTTTTATGTGGCTTTAAAATTGGTGAAACGATGGTGAGTCTCAACGTGAAATTCGTTGGTCTTTTCCAGGACTTTTTTCTTAGTGTAAAAATTTGTTCTGCCGCGCTGGAAGCCACATTGTTACGTGCCGATTAGTGTGCTGCAGAAAGACTTAAGACGCTTACTCAGTACATTGGATAGGATCTAATGTGTTACATTTAGCAGGGATATGCCTCGATAGTTCTTACAAGACATAGGATCGCCTTTTTTAAAGATGAGGCTTATAGAGATATAGTACAGTCATCGAGCATGGCTTCATCCACCAATACCTGCTTGATAATTCGGTACATGCATCCTGCCAAAACATGTGGGTAGCCGTAGCTCAAGTGGTATTGGACTTGCTTCCAAATCGGAAGGTTTGGTGTTCGAATTCCAACCACTGAGCCCCAACATCTTTCTTTCTGTCTCTATCTCATTTTCCAAAAAACTTAACACATATTGAGGCATTATAAGTGTATTCATACCCACTTGAGTGTTAAGTAGTTGCTGGAAGTGCTGCTTAAGCACATCTACTATTCCCTGCGCTTCGATAACTAAGCTTCTTTTACTCCTTTTGCAGAGCCTGCGTTCGGAGCTTGCAGCCAGTTGGCTTCCGGAAAAACATCTGGATTTTGTTTCCATCGCAGGCTTCTTTGATATCCTTCAGTTGGAAGACTGCGTAGGCCGTTTTCCTTTTACGAAAGATCTTCTTGTTCTCTCTTCCTCTGGCTCGATATTCTTGTCTCGCTGCACTGGCTTAGGCTACAGCGCTTGCAGGTATGCATTTTCTGTCACCTTTTCCGGTGTACGCACTCATTTCTGAATGAATGATGGTAATACACTCAGACGCTCTGTGTAGGCTCTGGCTTCTCCAATCGTGCTAAGGCATCCAATGTTAAATTTCTTTTTCTGGGCGGTTTGCAGTTTTTTCTCATTGGATAGTCGAGTTCTGAATATGGTTGCAAAAAGAAATTGGTCAGGGTCGACTTTTACAACTCTGAATGTTTGAACATAAAGAATGTCGGTTGCATCCCTCGCATCTACTAGCATATGACCGATTTGGTTGGCGCTTCGACCATTTGGAGTACGCCAGGCTGCTGTGTGGATTCTTGGTATTTGAAACCTAGTGCTACTTGTCACCGTATCACGAGCCGCCGCAAAATCAATTAGCCGGAAGCGGTTATCTGATGTCGTTTCGTAGAGGGTATGCTTTTCGACTAATCCGCCGAATATATTTTCCTTACCGGTTTCGCCATTGAAGTCGCCTAGTACCATTTTGACATTATACTCCGGACGAGCTCCGTAGGAGAAGCTAGGGTCATAGCTCATAGAACTTCTTCTTGATATCGTCTTCAACTTCATCGATAGGGACGTGTGTACGTATTAGACTGATGTTTTGGAATGATGCTTAGATGTGGGTCACAGCCAGGCGATCATATGCGGCTTTGAAATCGATTAAGATCTGTTGTGTATCGATTTTCAAGCCGTAGTGTAGGAATTTGATCTGTGGTAGATTTTCCTTGCCAAAAACCACATTAATAGATCTTAAGGAAGCTTACTTACCTGTAGTTGGGGCGGTTTTTGTTTAGGATCCATCCTTGTTTTTCCAAAAATTGGCCGTAGTTTGCGTTACGGCCAATGACCAACGTTAGCGGGCAATCGGCAGTGAATATTTATTTGAATATATCGACGATATTCCGGACGATTTGTGGTTCCAGCAGGATTTCGTACCATATTGCCTATCCACTTCTTGTGGAGTTACTTAAAGTCATTGGTGTATTCCAATAAACTTCAACATTAGCGTATTACAGTCTTAAATCTTGAAAGGGTGTCCCGAAATCGGACAGATTCAGGTCAAAAACACCCGAGGAAGTCATGTGCAAAACATATGGTAATGAGCTGAACGTAATGAATAAAGACACTTGATTTGGGCCTTATACTTTTCGTTACTATTTGAAAAGTTTCTATAGCTTTTTAGAAATCACTCTTTATATTTGAAAACTAGAAATAGGAAATGTTTTCTTTTTTAGGCAGGTTCTACTCTTATGGAAAATGCCTTGGTACCCCTAACTCTACTGCAAAAATAGTTATTCTCTTCTTTCTTTGTCTTGAAGGCAATTTCCGCTCAAGATACGTCATACATGCGAGGGCTGGCTGATGAGTATCCGGATTGGAAGGTAGGTGGCGCTACTGAGGCAAAATGAGTGTATCATCATTTAGTATAACCTCTTTTAGCCCGCCTGTCAAAATTTTGGCTGCAATCCGACGCTTAGTTTTGTTTTGACACCTTTCCGGCCGAAGGCATGGTCTTCGCCTTCTTTGGAGCGCGTTTACCGGGTAAAACCCATTATTTCGATTTTTCTTTGGTCTCTGCTGTGTACCAATGAATCCATATCTCAACGACGCAGAAACTCCTCCGGATTTCGATTAAACAGGGCCAAGCACGTCTTTGAAGTGGTCTCACGATTGCGCTTGTTCTCCGGTGTGACTAAACGCGGGACCTATCGCGCGGACAGCTTTCTCATGCCCAAAATCTCGTCCAGGATATGGCTAACGCGTTCAGTTGAGATGCCTGCTATCTCAGCCAACTCTCGAATTTTCACCCGGCGCTCCAATACGAGATCATGGATTTTGTTCATGGTTTCCTTCGTAGTAACCGTTTTTGGACTACCTGGGAGCGGTTTATCAAAAACCGACGTGCGGCCACAGGGAAGGTGAATGGATCCCATACAAACCATCGAGAATGGGCTTAATTTCCTCGCAGGTTTTGCCACTCAAAAACAAGAATCGGATTACGGACACTGCTCCTTTTTCCATGACAGGCGGGCTAAAAGAGGTCACACTCATTTATGCTCAGTAGCGCCATCAATCTTCCAACCCGAGTACTCATCAAACAGCCCTCGTATATACATCAGAGGATTGATCACCACTTTTGGATAATACAATATTTTACCGAACTTTCACTGTTAGCTCCATTAGCGTCGAGCAAAGTCAAATATTTAAGGTGCTCCCATAGAAAAGAAGTTATAGAGTCTTGCCAGTCTTGACTTATTCAATATATGTAACATTGTTTAGCTAATCAATAAGGAAGAGTAACCGAAATGGATTTTACTATACATATTTTGTTATTTAGCTTTTTTCGTAAAAACTAAAAATATCTCTGTTTCTATTATCAAGGGAGATTGATATATAGTATTCGTAGACATGAAAATCAAAACAAAAAAATAAATAAATACTCGTACATTTTAATAGAATAGGCAATACATACTCGTACAAGCCAATCATGCACAGCTAGTCGTTTACGCATTCTTGACATTCTTGACATGACATATCTCACTTGACATTTCAAAACTTTCAAATTCAAAAAAATACACTTCAAAAACAAGAACACCGAAAATGAAACTTTTAGTGAAACAACGCTTTTTACACTCTTGTAAGCCAGGTTTGTCTCTCATGCATCTCCGCCTCTAATTTTTTTTTTATAATTCTATTCTTTACAAAAACAGAAATTCAATTTGTTTGTTTTTTGTTTTAAATACCATTAATCGGTATGGCAGTTGGTGTTTTCTTTTCTTTTCTCTCTTCTTTTTTCCAGCCCGATACCGGTAAAGCCGATGAAAAACTCGGTATTACTGTAAGTCTAATGTTTAAACTTCTCTCTTTCAAAATTGTTCTTACCAAAAAAAAAAAAATAAAAAAATTACAAATAATAATAATAATAATTAAACTCAAATTTTGTTTAAGAATTTGATATATTTCTGTTTAATTATAAATGTTTAAAAATAAATTTAAACAATTTGTTCATGTTCGGCTCAAGCAGCTAAAGGCAGACGCGAGGGTCAATGCTTGATATATCTTTTTCAAAATTTTTAGTTTTTTTTTGTTTTGGTTTTTTTTTTTTGAATTTCAGTTTGGTTTTGGTTTTTCGTGAATGTTTTGTGTTTTACGCTTGCATGATCTAAGCTCAATCAGCACTGTTTTACTTTCTACTACTTTTAAGATGAAGTTTTTTAAATTTCTGTGACCTTCCTTCAGTTCTTTTGTTTTCTGAGAAAGGAGTGCTTTCGAAAAGGGTCTATAGGACTTACATACGTAGAGTTTAAACGCAAAACGCATTTGAACCTGGCTACGGCACTTTCATGTGGCAATCGACGTAAGTAATTCACTAAAGAGTGAGCCTTATTTCAATTCATCCTAGTGCTCCTCCAAAAACTTGGAAATTAGCATGATTACTCGTATATAGTAAGGTTATGGTGCCAGGTCTTCGAAACAATTTTTGCCGGTACAAGGACCCGTGATACGTTTCCAGAAATTGATTCGTCGTTTTTCAGTTCAGTCCATGTACCAAAGTTGAGATCCCGGTGATATTCAAAGTATATTTCCTTCAATATTTGCCTGCCACTGATAGCCATACTGAAATTGATGGAGAACAGTTTGAGTGTTTTTTAAACAAGTGTAAAAAGTTCCTGTCTTTAACGTTAATATCCCCAGATGCCTGAGAGTCGTAGTACTTATTCCACACGACTGCTGTAAGTCAGGGCTTATTGATTTCACGATAGTTTAAGAGTTAAGCTATACATCGTTTTGAGACTATGCGTTACTACCCTGTGTTTGTGGCTTTGAAAATATTATGAGATGGCTCAGACCGCCTAGTAGCATTAAGTTTGCCTTGCCTCGCCTTGCATCAAGTCTTTTTTGAATATTGTGAAATTATTCCTAGAGAAGATTGGCTATGCTTAGAATAGTGTGCATGCTATGACACTTTGTGCGAACCTCAATACGCGAAGCTAATTTTCTTGCATCTTACTTATTAACGTAATTATATATGTAAGTAGTAACAATTTTAGCCCTGTCATAGCTAACGCGAATTCACATATTTCCTCAAGCGAGTTTTGGATTGTATTTTGCAATAAAGTTAAATCTGTTCAAAGAATACGTCTTGCAGCTTCTTTCAGCTGAAAAATGGGTCTACCTGACCGTTGATTTGTACAGCCGCTACCTCGAAGTCATCGTTGTCAGAGCTGTCTTGTTGGTCATGTCTTGCTGGTCTTCCGCGTACAGGTGGTTCGTCAAACTCGGTCACGTGTCGTTTATAATGTTGGTCTCTGGTGCACACTTTCGACTCTTCTACACTCATCGCGGACGTCTTGGATACTCCGTATGGAGCAACCGAAGATAAGTGTCGCGGCTCGGTAATTAATGTTATGTCGCAGTATGTCTACCAGGTCCGGTTCGTGCGGTGGGTTGGTAATATGTATTGTCATCGACCGTATGTTGGCGTAAAAATCATCGAATGTCTCATGGGGCAAGTGTTTTCTATCCATGGTCCCGTCGTCCAATTCTAAATTGTTTAGTCAGCTCAGCTTTAAGATAATGGTAGCTGAGCTGTTCATCCCCGCCGATTTCTTCTAAATATTCCCAGTACCATCTTTTAGCCGGGCCTGAAACTAGGTGATGGAACTTTGCTAGCAGCTGGTCAGAAGACACCCCATTCTTCCTCTTCCGAGTTTCAATCCGAAAGACGAAACCTTCCATCGACATTGTTTTGGATCTGCCGTCGAATTTTATACCCCACTTATGGATGGAAGTGTTCATCTTTCGGGCATCGTCGCGGTAGCGGTCTCCTGAAATGTCCTGAACCCTGTCTATCTCAGGCAATCTAGCATTCCGTCGTTCACTGTGAGCGTAAGTCCTGTTATGGTATGGAGGCGATTCGGGTGCATGTTGTCGTTATCTAGTATTGTTTAAGCGTCTGTTAGTCGTCGTCATGTTGCCCTGAAAGCTCGAGACAGCTTATTTTTTCGTTCATGATGGCAATGCTCTTTTCGAACGTTGCCATGATTGCGGTCATCCTGTCGTCGAGCTTCGTCATTATATTGTCCTCTTGTCCTCTGGTTGTTTCTGTCTACGTATGATGTAGTCTTCGTCTTCGTGCACTGTTCTGTCGTCTCTCACTATGTTCGTCGTAGGCGACTTCTCGTTTCATTGGGACTCTTTGGCTCGTCGAAGCTCGTGTTTGTCGATGCTCAAAGTTCTCATCTTCCGAAAGATGGGAGTCAAACTCGTCCCCGGAAATTTCCAGAATCCCTGTCAACACGGGAACCGCCTTGTGAGTGGTTGGTTCTGAGGCTTCGGCTTGTTGTGTTGGTTTTCGCTGATCTGAGCTAAATCGCAGAAAGTCGTGCGAGAACGTCGTGAGGTCCAGGACATTAGCTTCTGCTTCGGCATTTGCTCTGGGCCGCGTGCGTAGGTGGTTCCCCATCCTGAACGTCCTTTTTCCACGGAGATTGGGTTGCTACTCTTAGGAGGCTGGAGTCTGAGCTGTTCCTTTGAGCTCTCCGCTCATCCTGAAAATCGAAACCTCCAGTAGCTACATCGCCTGAAGAACTTTCCCTAGGGACTGCCCCTGTTTTGTTATTCATAACGAAAAAGAAAAAAAAAATTGACACTCCTTACAAAATCATTAAGCATCTGATGCCATTTCAAGGTGCTCCTTTACGTGATGGATTGTATTCAAAAGTAGCTTGAATCTATTCAGCCTGTCATTTTTAGTATGTTAAGTGGCATGTTCCGCTTTTGAACGCCCCTAAAGCACTTTTGGCTTATCTTTCAGCAAAGAATTGTTTGTCAAACGATTTAAATCTTAAAAGAAGGTCAAGTGTCCAAACCAACTTTATAATTGGAAAGCTCTTAGTATATACAGCTTGTATTCTAATTTTCATCAAAACGCATTTTTTTTGGGCAGAGAGCCACAATAACATGAGCTATCAATTTGTCTTTTAACACCTCTATTGATGGGTCTTCCGCCGACATATACTTTCCTAAAACTGAAATATTCGGCTGAAACAGACTAGTCTTATGGTAAATACGGCTACTGACTCTTGTTATCTGATTGATAAATTCTGTGTCTTTACAGACTTTTCAGGCTTCTCGTACAGATTTTATGGAAACACATTACTACTCGTATTTGGAGTATTTTTGACATCTCAATCTTAGCCTTAACTATCGTATCTCAGATGAAGTATGTAGATATTTCTGTTTTAAGTTTGTGCATTACTCTATGGCAATACAAGAAAACCAATTGGAGGAAACGTTTCTTCGATAAGGGCGCGGATGCCGCTGCGGATATAATCACTATCACTAAACTATTCTCTTTGCAATGAGAGAGATCCTTAATCCTTCATCGAACAAAAAGTTTTCAGCCAAAATAAAAGTAGTGCTACGAGGCTTTCAAGCTCAAAGAACTATTTTTTCTGTTTAACAAGACAAACCCGACAGAGGAAAACCGAAAACGAAACTCGAGTGACTGCTACTCGTTTTTTTAAACGTGCCAAGTTAAAATGGAACCAACAACTGAGGCAAAAAGAACTACAATGCAATATCCCAAATGTAGCAAAAGTTTTTGGTCGAACGAAACAAAAACACTTGAAACTCTGCCTCATCCTTTATCGGAGCGCTTATTTATTCCTGGACATTCCAACTGTCAGCTATCTAGGGCAGACCAATCGCTTGAGCATGTCGAAACCTTAATGGGATGAACTAGCATTCGATCTCGTGTAGTAGCAAGATCATTAAAAGATCTAACTTACTTTCTTAAAGTGCCGCTACAGTCCGGGATGGACCTGAGCCTCAACTAACAAGCGTCTCCGGCCAGCTGGACCTTTAGCTAGCTGCCTCCAGTTTCACTAGCGAAGTTGGTTGAGGTTCCTTTCTACTTGCGTGCGCCACCTGAGGCGCGGTCTTCCTCCGCTTCATCCGCTCTACATGACGCAGCCACCTCAATCGTTCCATCTTCATTCGTCTGGATAAGTGAATGTCGCTGTACAGCCCGTACCGTTTGTCGTTGTGTCCTCCTCGACTCAGCATCTATACAGGCTTGACCGAAAATCACCCGAAGAATTCTCCTCTCAAAACAGCCTTGAACACCCTCAACCATTTTTGATAAAGTCCTTGACTCTACGCCATAGAGCAGGGCTGGGATTAGTAAAGTCTCATATAGTCACTTTTGTTTTTCAAAAAAGGTTTTGCTATTCTGCATTGGTGTCGTTAGTGTCGCTGATAGCGTAGCCTAGGTAGACAAAGTCCTAAACTACCTCAAAGTTGTACAATATCTGTCGAGAGTGACGTTCTGTCCGAGACGTTGGGGTTGGTTGTCCATTCTTGTTGCCAGCTTGGTCTTGCTCTCATTGATCGTTAAACCCATCTTCTACGCTTCCATCTCAATACTTGCGAAAGCGACATTAAGCTGCGTTCTTCCGAGTATGTCAATATCATTTGAGTATGCGAGTAACTGCACCTGGTTTTGAAAGATTGTACCTCTTGTGTCGACGCGTGAGTTTTACGCTATTGTTTCAAGAACGATGTGAAAGAAATCGCATGACAGCGCATAGCCTTGTCTAAATCCTTGTTTGACATCAAAGTTGGAGCAACGTGCATTCACCATCGTCATGCCGCACAAACGGACGAGTTTGGTAGGAATGCGAAATCTGGACATTGCTCTGTATAGCTCGTCTCTATAGATGTTGTCGTAAGCGCCCTGAAAATCGATGAATAGGTGGTGTACCGATTTGGAATTATTTCCAAGATCTGCTGTAGTGTGAATATTTGGTCGATGGTGGACTTTCGAGTCCTAAAGCCATACTGATATGGATCCATCAGGTTGTTGACGGACGTCTTCAGGCTGCCATACTATACGGCACATAGGATATTTTATCCTTCTGTAGTTGGTGCAGTTCAGAAGGTCTCCTTTCTTGAAGATTGGACAAATAATGTTGAGGTTCTATTCATTCGACCGCCCATATTTTGCAGATGAGTTGGATACCAAGTCGTCGCTTGCCGGTTTGAATAACTCGGCAGTCAGCCCGTCCGCTCCATCAGCTTTGCTTTCCGTTCGGTTCTGGTGGACGAAATTGTTGGTCTACATCGTCCAGGTTTGAAGGTTCATTCTGCCTGACAGCGGGTATTTGGTTCGTCTTGACTGTGTACGGTCTATCGAAATGCTCTTTCCAAATCACCAGAATCACCTGCGACTCTACTACAATACAAAGTTCCCTTGTTCGTCTTTAAAGGCTTCGGTTCGTGGTTTGTGTCCGTGGCGTTTTTCTTACCTTTTGGTTAAACTTCCGAATCTCATTCCTGGAGTAGCATCTTTCAATTTCCTCGTCCGAACACTTCTCATGCTCCATTTTTTTCCTTCTGAAAAAGCGGTATTCGTTTTTCCTCTTCTCCTCGTAGAGGATTTAGGTCTTCTATGCAGCGCCACTTTGTATGTCTCTTGCCTAGGTGCCTGACGGCACTCGTCTGTAGGTAGGCGGTAGTTGAGTAAAACCCAACACATCAGTGGTGTCATCTCAGACAGCTTTTTCAGAATGTTGTCAGTGGTATTCAATACCTGATGCTGATCCGCAACCGTATCTTGGATACAACAAGGTAATGGTCCGAGTCGATGTTGGTCCGTTTAGATGTTCAGACATCCATAATACTGGAGAAGTACCTTGCGTCGATCACAATGTAGTCAATCTGGTTCACGATTGACTGATAATTGATCAGGAGATCTCCAAGTCGCCGTACGAGTATTCAAATGCAAGAACGGCGTGCTAGCTACAACAATCTTTCGCCCAAGCAAAGTCAATTAACCTGAATGTCTTAGGTGCCGTGTAGGCTATACACTCCGACAGTACTATGAGAGATACCCTCTCTTCCTAGTTTTGCATTAAAATCGCCGAGGACAATTTTAATGTCATAGCTAGGGCACTGCTTGTATAATTTTTGTCCAAGAGATCGAGAAGCTATATTTGGTGTTGTCATTTTTCTCCTCTGTGGGGGCATGCGCGCATATTAGGCTAATGTTGGAAAATTGGGCGTAAATACGGATTGTTACGAAGCGCTCATTAACATGCCTGTAACTCAAGACTTCCTGTCCCCTTCCAACAACAAATACGCATCCAAATAGGATTTCGATAACAATCGCCGTAGTAAATGTCGCAGTTGTTCACCCTCTCTTTTTCGGGCCCATCTTCCAAGTTAAGTAAGCGGATTTAATTATACTCCAGGAGAAGTTGTCGCCTTTTAGAAACATCTTTCAAACCCTCTGCCAAAAGCAACACCATTTCCTCAATATTTCGTTCCGAATTCCAGTTCCGACAGAGGTAGCCTTAATAATACTGGTGGCCAGATAAGTGCGATAGGAACGAAAATTGAAATAAAACAACAACGGTGTGAGATATAAAATTGAATCTGGCTTTATTTTGAAGCCAAGCCGAGCGTTGCGTCGCTTGTAGGTTTTGTTGGAACCACATCTCGGATATATCGATGTTGTCGAGCTCTGACCACAGAAAGTCGGTTAACATCGCTCTATACCTGAGACCATTGACGGTGTCTTTTTCCTCGTTTCAAAAGAAATAAGGTCCCATGATGCCGCTATGCCATAAACCGCATCAATCTTTGTGGATGCATTCATGCTTGGCCGAACACTAGTGGATTCTGTTCGCTCCAATAACGGCTATTTCGTTTATTGACATTTCCAGCGCCCAATTAACGAACTCACGGCCTTGTCTGTGGTAATCCGGCTTCAATTCTTGCGTCAGCACAATCTTATACGGATGTAGGCCTAAATCCAACCGCAAAATAAGCCGGGTTGACTCTCTGGCGATGGCCAATTCAGCTGATCGGTGCCGAATCAACATTTCTGGGTCTTCTTCGATATGGCCGCTACAGCGGCTATGTTTTCTTTATTTCGCACCAATTTTTGCCTGGTTGGTGGCAGAAGTATTAATTGCAATGCTCAACGACAGCTCACAGGATAGTCGAGGATAGACCTTCTTTCTTCAGGAGCTGAATAATTATTTCTTTTTCCAATCTTAAGGTGATCAGACTACTCCCGCACCAATGAATGCATGTGCTTTTGACAGGTCGTCGGAAATCCCACAAAGAAGGTCATATTGTTAGATAAGACATCTTTTAATGAGCCCTTTATTGGATTTTTTTTGTAAGTAATAAACCCTCAGTGTTGATACCGTTATCACTTTGAACACCAAACTGCATTTTCTTCATTCTGCTACTCCTTACTGCTGTGTTCGCTAAAATAAAAGCTCCAACATCCTGTCCAATCGTAAAAAATTGATCGGACTCATTCAATCTTTCTTTTATGTTTAGAGGCTCTAAGTTGATGATGATTACGAGTGACGGCCTGTTGAGTTTTGGTGGAGAGAGAGGTTATTTAAGCAATCAGTAATAGACCGATAGATACTTATTGGTATCCTTACAATATTGCCGAAACTTTGAAAGTAATTGAAGAAAAGCTTCCATAAATTTGTGTTCTCATGCTACTCTTCAGTTTACCTTGCGCTTTTATTAAACGTCCGTAAGGGAAGTTTTACAATATATCGTCGACTTGTCATCTGATCGAATTTTCTGCTTATTTTTCAAGTGCTAACCAGGAGATTTCATGGTATAATCATATGTGTAATCGGCGCCTTTCATTCGGAGCTCCCGTCTGAATAAGGATATCTCTGTCTGGGCTGCGAATTTGATGGTGCACAGCTTGCTATAAAAGTTGCCATTATTACCGACGGCCATAAGATTTATTGGGACGTAACAGTCGTTAATCCAATGTGAAGCTACAAGTCTATGTACTTGTATTACGCAGGGTATTTTTTTTTAATCTAAGAAAACTAGCGAAACGTACTCGTACATCCCTTGCTAAAGCCTAGAACAACGTGGGTTCCTTCACACGAAGAATTGAAATCCCCGCATATTATCATATTTGCAATTTATTTTAGGAGCTACTAATGTAACAAATAAAGCTCATTAGCGTAAACCTCACATCGAAAAGTAGGCTTATTTGCAAATACGAGTACTTTTCGAAAAAAAAAATAAATAAATAAAGAGAATTTCATTATTTCACAAAGTGAATAAAAATCACTCATAATTCTGTTGGAATCCGCGAATAAACCAAAATATTTATTCGAACGCTAATCCTTTAATTAATTAATTTGAACTAATAGTCTAACAAAAATGCAAATATTCAGATGCGCAACAAGCCACCAGCATTGAACCCGATAATCCACATACGGTTCCGGCTATTTCTGCCACCGAAATTAATTTCCATCGGAAAGTCGCTTATTAAGTTAACAACAGACTTTCCCTTCCTCTGCTGTTGCCTTTCATCAAAAATAACCGAAATTTAATTAGTCACCAATCAATGTCGGATCAATCAGTTCCAAAAGCGTTGGTCGAGGGTGTTTGGATGAGCTAATACATATTGTCAGGCTTCAACGGTCCGTAGGTGTAATTGTTTGAATTTTATTCAAACGAGTTAAACACCCTTAGTACCTCTGCTACTATTACCCCGACAATGGCAGGCTTACCTACAATAGAATTGAGATCAGATTTTAAATGTCCTTCTTTGTGTAAAATTCATTAGAAATCAAGTGAGGGTGTTGCGGGGCTGTGATACAATAAGGACATCATGTTGTGAATCCCAAAACCACCGCACTTTGATCTCAGCTCCATGAGCAAACATACGAATATGGTATGTTCGCACTATGCTGCAGAGATGACTATTTGTGTTGACGTTTTCTTGATAATTTTACAAACCAATTCCAACTTCGCTTTGACAAAAAGGAAAACATATCCTTCCTTCAATTTGTTCTGGTAGAGGGTGTAGAAGAATAGCAGGAAGACACCCTCCTGGTGTCCTTGGCTTTTTGGGAGCTCAGTGTTTGATGACAGTGTGGAATTCGTCGTAATGCTATGTTGCCACCCTGCTTGGTTTTTTGGCATTTTTAATTAGTCCCAGCTAACGAAGGACAATTAAATCGAATCAAAACCGGAGCAACGTTGTGAATGAAATAGCAAATAATCAATTTCAAATGTGGGCTGGGTAAATTGTTGGTTTGGTTTGGTTGGATTTTTGTGTTTGTTGTTTTTTTTTTTGTTTTTTTTTTGTCGGTAAATAAAGTGGGCGGACCAACAAGGACGACTTTTCGTACAACGACAACGACAATGGCAATGGCAATAGCAACAGCAATGGAAAACGGCAAACGGCAAACGGCAACGATAAAATGACGGCAGGCCCGGGCGGCAGTGGTGGCAATATGGAAATGTTGAGAATGGGGAGTTTTGCAAATTTACTGTTTGTTTGTTAGCTTTTAGAAATGATGATGTGGGGATCCTTTTTGGGCTAAAACTTTCTTTTGCTTCACTCGTTTTATGTTTCTGTCTTTGTTTGACTTCCAACCATTCTGTCGCACAGGAAGTATTTTCCGACTGGGAACGGCAGACAGGGTGAGCACAGAGGAAAAACGACTAAAGAGAGAGATTGATTCATATGCAAGGATACACATCGAGTATTTCTAATTTCGTATTCGTATCGTGTTATCCTAACTCTGCCTATCCTATTTAGGTTTTCGTTTAATTTTATTGTGAGTCAGGTTCCTGAGATGATTTGCTAATTTGCTTCAAGCCTATGCTGACTTGGATGGATTTGCAAAGAATGTAGACATATATCATACATCCATGTGTATTCTCGTACGAGTACATATGTATCTATGTAATAAGACGTTTGTGTTTGCATATATTGACAATGTGGATAAATAAAAATATTTCTTGGAAAGAAATAGGACCGGAGGCAGTGTGATTTGTTACTTTGCATAGCAAAAACGATTTCTATGTAAAATGGAAATGTGAAAAGAAAAAAATTTTAAACGATGAATGTATTCGTACTGTTGTGCCAGCCTTTAGGGATTTTACAATTCTTGGTTTTTAATCTTGGAGATCTAGAAATACTTTCAGATATACTTCTTAGGAGAGACTTTAACAAATTGGGGTTATGTTGATCCCTAAAACCGTGGTTTAACTCCTGTGCTGGTAATTTCGTGCTAAAAGATCAATGAATACATGTTTAAGGATAATGAAAACCAAGTCAACCAATCTGTAATATAGAAATGTCTGTACAGAACAGGCTTAGCTTGAGCTTTGTATCATAAGCTCTTCTATGTGCTGAATTCGCCAGTGCGACAGCCTTGTTACGATAGAGCATTATTGGACTGTTACTTATAGTACATATGAGAACTAATTCAGTTTTAAAAGTAATCAGCTTACTCTTTAGGGCAGCTTATCAGCTGTTAAAAGTTACGTAAGTTTGTTCACTTTTTGAGAGCATAGCATATCAGCAATGTTTATGAGCTGTTTGGTCCAGTTTATTGGAAGATGCTTCTGCTCTCTGACTCATTCCGGTTCCACGTCTACTGAAGGTGAGGACCCTTTTGCCAACCTGAGATATTGGAATTCACTGCATCATGTGCTTTGCAGAAGAGTTTTCTTTGCTACTTAAAGTGTAACCAATCCATTGCTACTTCCTTTGACGTAAAGTGACATCTCCATAGGCTTTCATATGGAGCTGTTCACTTGAGATGTGATTTGGCCAAAAGACTACTAGAATTGCAGCGTTCATTTTTACATAGTCCATCCAAATAACTCACTGATAAGTTCTGAATCGTCTGCTGATGGTGCATAACCCAAAACTCTTTTTTTCTTTCCGCAGTACAGCGAGGATAACATTGCTTATTATTACCAAACAAAGAAAAGTGCAACCATGTTATACACAAATTTCGATTATAAACTCATTTTATGGCTTACTGTTGACTAGAATGGTAAAGGTTCTCCAATGCTCCGGCTTATGGATCCTGTTATATTTGTCATGGTTTACGCTTGCGAAAGCCTCTTTAAAGTCCTTCCAATCGTTGAACTTCCAAGTGAGATTGCATTTCAATTTATAAACCCCTCTCCCGAAGATAGATACTTTATAAGACAGATCGTGGCCTGCGTAGGGAATTGCTCTGGAATGTTCCAAAAGGGGTAAATGTGGTTGATACGGGAAAATCGGGACCTGAACCTGCTTGTCCAGCATCGAGATTATAATTAGAAGAACATATTTACCACCCAAGTTTAAGCTGTCTGCCGTTCATTCTCCTTCTCGGTCCTGATGCAAAAAACTTACTCAAGGATGCCTTTAACGCTCAACGTATTGTTCTTTTTAAGGGGGCCCCCTTCCAATTACCAAAGCTTCGCCCATTTATGATGCATTGTAATAATAAATGGAGGTAAAGCAGTCACTTGTCTTATCGTAATGTTTTTCAGATATTAACTCCACTGAAGATTACTACAATTTGAGCAGTTACAAGCAGCCGGTCATAAGCTCCTGTTGGTTGGCGGGACTGCCGGTAGTCCCTACCAGGACTTAAAGCTCGGTACCTTGGAAGTTAGGCTGACTGACCTTGAAGACTTAGGCCCCCTAGTAGGAGCGTCATGATGGCTATGGTTTAAATCTAAAGTCGCAGGAAGGTTCTTCCACTTGTGGTTGACCCGATGTAGAGTTGTAATAAGTACTGGGTTCCGTAATCCTAAGATCGGCAAATGGATCTAGGTCGGCCTCGACTCATACTAAGGGTGGAGTTTGTGCCTTCAACACAGGTTTCTCTTTGGTATTACACTACTAATGTGGGTAAGTGCTACACTTGGCAGACGTATCCTGGCTTCCATGTGTGTACGGGTATCCCGTGAACTTAAGTCATTTACTGTCAGGCTGTTCTACTTAAGAACCTAAATTGTGATTGCAAGCTCTGTACGAAATGGTCTTCGAAAGGTCCATTTTCAATTTAAGACCATCGTTATGCTATCCAAATGGTTTAATCCCACCCTACTCCAGCTCTTGATCTGGCCCTCATCTGGTATCAATAAGAAACTGCGAAGGCCCAAGGCTTACGAAATACGACATACCATTGCACCAATTTTCTACAATTTCAGCCGTAGGCTAGGTCGTCGGATCTTAAATTGCAATGCGTTTCCATTCTTCTCACACGATATGGGATTGCGATTGGACAATTTTAACTCGGAGTTATGTATGTTTTTCAATCCGTTCTTTAAGTATCTGCTGTAAGATAAGTCCGCTTTATATAACCTCCAGCAGCTGGCTTTGGAATTCCAAAATTCGGCTTTATTTCGCTTTGTAAAAGTAGAATTCGGCGTTATTTCATGGCACCTGGACAAGTATCTACCTGAATAAGCCGGTTGATTGGTTTAAGAAGACCCTCGATGAAGTCCACGTGGATTCAAATAGGCCCAATCTGTTGCAACTGAAAAGGAACAGATAGGTCACACTAACTCCTAAAGCCAAAGGTAGAGGATGACTCTTTATGATACAGTGCCAAGTTTATGTCTACATTTGTAAGTATAGATACGATTCCTCCCAGTAGATTCAGTCTGGTCCAGCTCTGACGAGATTAGTTTAGCGGTGTTGCATTGGCCGAGCTTGTTTCATATAAGGCTTACCTTTGCAAGGCATCAGCATGGGTAAAGTATCCTAATTTTTGTATGCTATTGTATTTACAGCCATATCATGTCATTTCGGCAGCTTGGAAATACTCTGTGACACCATAATGAATTGTTACGCTACAAAGGATGGTTTTGAGCTGTTTGGCTATCTTCTTAAGAGTTACGTGACAGTCTTTCACTAACTTTGATCTGACATGAGATATTGATAGCTGCTTACCGATTTCGTATTTTTGTCAGCATAACCCAGCAACTTGCCGTGTCTTACAGAATTCTGAGATGTAGCCCTGTTATCACGTCTTAGAGCTAAATCCCTATGACTATTCCGCATAGAATGTGTTCCCGGATATCTTGTACACACAAACACCACTGGATAAACCAGCTCAATCCCTCACCCTTCTATGGAATATTTTCTTCTTCTGGCTTGGAATTCGTCCTTGACTGACGAGTCTTAATGTTTTTGCTTTCGATGGCTTGTTAGAACGGTCTAGAAGAGCTTAGGAAAAGCATTAGTTTTCCGATAATTTTAGTAGATAACTCTTCAGGATCATTGTGGAAGTGTCTACTTAAGGTACTGTGCCCGGCAGGTACCGGAAAATGTGTAAGAGATTTCTAATTTACATATTTGCATCTACGACAAAAGGTGTTACAGGGTACGCTCACCTTTGCTGGATGACCAGTTAAAGGCCAGTGACCGGTGGTTATGCCTATTAGGTTATGTAACTCTGGCAGTATCTTGTCTTAATCTGCTTGGTGGTTCTACTGTCCTTACTTTCTTATAACTGGGTCACATTTTTCTTGATATGGTGCAGGGTGTTAGTCTATTCCAGCCTTGGTTGGCCAGCGTGAGGAAGTAGTGATATATGGCCAGTTTTTCCGCGATTTCGTTACCTTCAATGAAACTGTGTCCTTTAACCCAGACGATGGTAACGTTTGATTGTGAGTCAAAGAATAAAGATTGACATTGTCTGAATAAAGCTGAAGACGTAGTAGCTGAATTAATATCGTTAAGGACAGTTTGGCTATGGGTGCAAATGTCAGTGTTTTCTGTCAAAGCGAGTTACTCAGTAAAAGCCAAGCCTCTCTAATTGCGAAAAGCTCTGCCTAGAAGATGCTAGCAGAGTCTGGTAGATGGAAAGATAACGACACTTACAATTTATCTGAGAAAGTGACTGCGCCGGCACCGCTGTTAATTTTTAAGCTATTTTTGAAGATAGTTGAATCGTAGTCTTTGATCACCTTTCCATTTTTCCATTCCTCTCTAGTTAGGAATTTTACTGAGATCTTTACAAACGGTGTTGCATAGTCAGTGAGAAAAGCAGTCGGATTCTCTGAGCCGAACTGCCCTAGATGCTGCTGTATATTCTATAAATAAGTGGATAGGCACCAGGTTCAGGGTAACGGTTAATGCGTTAGACTAGCTGCTCTTTATATTTCTTACTGGTGGTTGGCCACTAAGCGTTCACACCGTAGGTAAGATTTGGACGTATTATGGCTATGTACATCCATATGTTCGTTCTCGGTTGAGGGCCCCATTTTTTGCAGAAAATTTAATTATAGGCATAGAAAGCTATCCAGACTTTCCTAGCCCGCTGCTCAGTATCTAGCTTCCAGCTTCGCTTTGAGTCAAGCATTATGCCAAGGCGTTTGACTCTGATGCACAAATGTTATGCTTGACCATTTACTTGGGATTGAAGATTGAAGTCTTGTGTTTTGGATTTTGTGGGACAAAAACTTCATTTTAGTGTTAGCTGCACAGACCCCAAGGCCATAGCTTATGGTGGACAATAAACAATAGTGAGCCGCCATTCCATGAGTTGGCTTGTCACAGAAAGGAACTTTCTTGATACTAGAATTGCCACATTATTCGTATACGCGACCTTGGCCATAGTCAATAACAACTTGTACGAGTACATGACTATGAGCCATAGCTAAGAAGAACGGTCTTTGTGATACTCTTGTGTCCGAATCCTATTTGTTAGCATTGACATAATCCTTCGGCTGATAGAATCCTCTACACCTAGTTCGGTAATGGCTTCCGAAAAAGCCTCGATGTATAGGCTACCTTATTTGCATTCTGTATAGTTTGGGGGCTTCTTTTGCTGGCTGTCTCCGTGAATTTACTTTTAAGATAGACGTGCTGAGATTTGTATAAGGTGTTGCGGATCTCGGTTTCCATAACGCGCTTCAGTGTCTTAAGTACAAAAGAGATAAAGCTGACGGGGCTGAGGTCCTCCGCGTCCTAATGCCCTCACTGAACCACTTTTGGAATGAAATCCACTCAAGATCCCCTCGAAAAGTGTGACACGTAGTTTAGTAACAGACAGCTTTTGAAGATAATTGCCAGCTATGGGACTGCTGGATATATCGTTCCCTGTTGGAAAAAATTACTGCGATGGGTGGATTCCACCCAGGATTCCGTAGTAGAAGTCTTCTGTCCGCTTCAGAAGGGATGTCCAACTATTACCTTTTCTACAAAGCCTAGTCTTTCACATTCAGAGATCCGGTGGATTTGCAGTATGTTCTTCAAGAGTGCCTCATAGCGCTATCATTTTACTACTGACTGTTGGCATCGTTTAGTAGACTCGACTACATATTTAATGATCCTGCTGGGCTCGCATTTTGTAGTCCTAAATGAGTGGTAAATTCAAAGGGAACAGTCTTTCGAGGAATCCTTATTACCATTTTGTGTTATTCAAATCTTATAAGTAAGTCTACTTATGTACGAGTATGTACATATTTAAAAAATCAAAAAATAGTCGCAACACCATTAGTTGACAAGCAAACGCTTGCTATTCAGCCCCGTCCCGAAATTAGCCTCATCATTAACCTCATTGCCTTCATATCCCATTTTTTTTGTTTTATTTGAATTTTTCATTTAATTTCTTTATTTAACTCGTAATTGTTGTTAATTTAAAAAATTTTTTTCTTTATTTAAATTAATTGCCAATCATTTCATGTGCACAAATTTTAACTCAGAGATAATTTTTTATAATTTTTTTTTCATTCAAAAAACAAAATATAACGAAAAAAAAAATTTTACTTAAAAAGTTCGCTCTTCCATTGGTGGTGTGTGTGTGTTTGTTTTTTTTTTTTCGTTTTGCTTTTGTATAGGTGCCGCCCACAAATCAAACCAAACTCGAGGGCGAGAAGGTGATGTTCTCATGCGAGGCGAAAGCCATGCCTGGTAATGTCACCGTTCGATGGTTTCGTGAGGGCTCACCCGTACGTGAGGTGGCCTCGCTAGAGACGCGTGTCACCATTCGTAAGGATGGCTCCCTTATTATAAATCCAGTTAGTGCTGATGATTCCGGACAGTATCTGTGCGAAGTATCAAATGGTATTGGAGATCCGCAAAGTGCTTCGGCCTATTTGAATGTTGAATGTGAGTACCAAGGATATTTGCATTTGCATTTCTACTCAATTGATGTTGTTGTGTTTTCTTGTTTTTTTTTTTTTTTTTGGTTAGATCCTGCCAAAGTGACCTTCACACCAACTGTACAATATCTACCTTTTCGACTAGCCGGTGTCGTTCAATGTTATATAAAATCGAATCCACCCCTACAGTATGTGACGTGGACCAAAGATAAGCGTCTCCTCGAGCCATATCAGACCAAGGACATTGTTATTATGAATAACGGTTCACTGTTATTTACACGCGTCAATGAGAATCATCAAGGCCGATACACTTGTACCCCATATAATGCTCAAGGTACCCAAGGTTCCTCCGGTCCCATGGAGGTATTAGTGCGTAAGCCACCAACATTTACTGTTGAGCCCGAGTCGCTGTATCAGCGAAAAGTGGGCGATAGCGTTGAAATGCATTGCGATGCCATCGAAGCAGAAGGTACACAACGACCCACAATTAAGTGGCAACGACAGGACGGTCTTCAATTGACCGAATCACAGAAAAGTCGAGTGAAAATCAATGGCGGCAATATAACGATTGAAAATTTAAGACGTGAAGATTTTGGCTACTATCAATGTGTGGTTTCAAATGAGGTGGCCACTTTAATGTCGGCAACCCAGCTGGTCATCGAAGGTACTCAGCCGCATGCGCCGTATAATATCACGGGTAAGGCGACCGAGTCTTCGATAACGCTGCAATGGATGCCCGGGTATAGTGGCGGCCAAGAATACAAACAGGACTACACGATATGGTATCGAGAGGCTGGTGTATCAGATTGGCAAACAATATCTGTTACACCATCAGGTAGCACTCAGGTTACAATCAATGGCCTGGCACCGGGAATGACATACGAATTCCAGGTGGTGGGTAGAAATGCTCTCGGCGATGGTATGATGAGTAAAGTCATGACAGTCCGGACACTTGGTAAGTTTCTCTTTTAAATATTTCAAATCTAATTACAACTACTTGTATTTCCCTCTCTTAAAAAAAAAAAAAAAAGCCAAAAACATCTCTTATTCCCACTTTTAACTATTCTGATGGTATCTTTCAATTGTTTGTTTTAAAATTAAAGATGCCCCAGCAGCGCCACGTAATGTCAAGGCTGCAACTCAACCTCCAGATCATGTGTTTCAACTTATGCCAGATGAGGCTGGTAAGACACGAATACCCAGTGACAAATGATTACGAACGCAATTAATCATTTGTAACTAACACTTTTGTTATAAATCTAACACCGAACACTGAGGGAGATGAACCTTCGTCAACCTCTTGACGTATAGTCGTTTTCAATTCATCTTCACATGACACATTCTGGCATGCTTTCCATATACAAATACACCGAGACACCCATTCATTTGCGAATTATTCATTATGGTTTTAATTTTCAAACACAAAACTCATGATTCAAATTGTTTAGTTTCCAAAAAAAAAAAAACAAAAAAACATCAAACAAATCTGCTCATTCCTTTAATGAATGGTGCATGCTTTTAGCGGAATGCTTTTCTGTTGTTTACATTCATTAGCCTTGCTTTGGTTGTACATCACTTTATCTACATGACAGCGATTTTTATTTCATGCCTCATCTTTATATTATTGCAAATATTGTACAATATAAACAATAATCCATCACGAACAGCTGATGTCTAATATCTTGCCAGACACTTGAGTGTCAGGATGATTGCAATTTTTGAATATTTTAATTTTTATTTATTTGATTTATCTGAGAGATCCTTAGTGCTCATCCATCAGTGACAGTGGCAGTGGCGTTTTAGAATCTCCAACCCTGACGACCTTTAATGTGGAAAATAATGATATCGTCTGGCTTAATCGACGCCTAAGCACTGTCGGGTTGGTCAAGTACGAGTATATGTAAAAACGACTTCAAAAAAACTCAAAAAGGAACAATCATCTTAGAAAATTTTGAAATGCAAAGCATTCTGTTTGATTCCTGGCCTAGAAGTCTTTTCCATTGTTAAGAACTCCTAAATGTTGGTTTCTGAAGACACTAGAGACTAGTGTCCATCCTTAGGCCTGCTAATTAACCCAGATTTATGGTCATGCAGAACTTACAATATCCATGAGCTCTTTAATCACATGCTCTGCAACGCAACGCAGTAGTGACGCTAAAAACAATCCTACAAAACACTGTGCCGACTTTTGGTCTTACGCCGTACGTGTAACTATTTCACTGATTTAAAATAGAATCATCCAGATAAGGATTTGAATCTCAGATAATTCTTCAGACCAATTTTGATTAAATCTTGTCGAAGAGCAGGACACTCTCAGAGCAGGTGACGACAGTCCTTGTTATGCACGAAACATGCACCTTTACGACTAAGCTTTATTAATGATTTGTCCTTGTGAAAGATCATCCATCGGTTCCTAGGTACCCAGCATAGGGTCACCGTGTTGTATAAGGATACCTATTTTTCGCTAGCTTTCCTGGGATTTATCTTGTTACTGCGGAGTATAAAGCCTGAATGTCTGCCTAGCTTTCTGAGTGCACAGTAACACCCTCACCGAAAATATTGTTCTCTGCAAGGGTCTTGGCAGCCTGAGTAAACGCTCTGGTTTCAGCCTGTAACATAATACCTTGATCCCGGAATGTATTCGCAAAATTGGAAATACAAGTTTATTATGTCCATCAGTGCTTCCTGCGATTTTTCCATTACTTCCTCTCGTCTGCTGAAACGCGTTCCCCGTTGTGGTTTTTTAACTCGATTGAACAGAAAGAAGTCACAGGGAGCCAAATCAGGTGAATTCGGTGGCTGTTGGATGGTATTTGTTGCATTTTTCTTCAAAAAATTGCGAATAATGATGGCACTGTGCGATGGTGCGTTATCATGGTGCAAAATCCACGAGTTTTCTGCCTACAATTCTGGTCTCTTTCGGCGAATTGCTTCACGCAAACGTCTCATAACGCCCAAATACGAGTAATACTCTTTGTTTACTGTCTGGCCTTCTGGCAAAAATTCATGATGCACTACACCGTTGTAATCCAAGAAAACCATCAGCATTGCCTTCTTTTTTGACTGAAAACGACGTGGTTTTTTTTGTCTCTGCTCATTTGGTGAACGCCATTCACTTGCCTGATGTCTGGATTGCGTGTCGTACTCATAAACCCACGTCTCGTCTCCAGTAATTATCCTTTTGATGAATATGGGATCGGATTCAGCCTCGCAAATCATCTCTTTTGCGACGTCAACACGGTCTCTTTTTTTGCATGAAATTGAGGTCTTTTGGCACCAACTCTGCTGCTACACGACGGAATAGCATTGTTCAAGTCCTCCGCTATCTCTCTGATGGTCAATTTGCGGCTATTGCCCAATATTTCTTTAACTTCATCAATGTTTTTGTCGGTTTTCGATGTCAATTGTATAAGGCCTGTTCTAAGGCACTGATTATCACAATCCCAC
The DNA here is from genome assembly GCA_963966105.1 of Volucella zonaria. Taxonomy (NCBI): domain Eukaryota; kingdom Metazoa; phylum Arthropoda; class Insecta; order Diptera; family Syrphidae; genus Volucella; species Volucella zonaria. Next base: position 142,139,148 of record OZ014533.1, on the reverse strand, counting down.
CTTCTTCCATCTAAGTGCAGTCTTAGTGGCCGCATTTTTACAACAGATGTCGAACGGGATAAAACCTAGCATGGCCTCCACCACCGCTGAGGGTTTTGTCCACACTTTTAGATCATGATACGGGCTGGTCTCTGCACTTGAGTGGGATGACTTACTTAGGTGGAGCTACAGTTCGGTGTGAACCTGAGCCTTAACCAAGACCCAGTTAGTCCGGTCTTTAGCGAACTCCCTCCAGTTGACCATTCCATGTCGGTTGAGGTCCCCTTCTAATTGTGCGCGCCACCTAAGACGAGATCTTCCTCTGCTGCGTTGTCTCTCTTGGTTAGATTTGAAGACTCAACGGGCCGGTTTATTGGTGTCCAGTCGCTCTACATGGCCTAGCAATCTCAGGTACTGATACGCAGGTCGATGTCACTGTACAACTCGTATGTATAGTACGTCATTGAATCTTCTCCTCCAAAGCCCGTTTGCATTGCAAACGGGACCGAATATTTTCCGAGGGATTTCCGAGTCCATGATCGAGGTCTTATATAGAGTCTCCTAGGTCCTCATTACTCAATTCTCTTCTTAACCCAAAGAAACGGCGATTGGCAAGAGTGATTCTTCGTTTTATTTCTGCTGAGGCGTTGTAGGCAGAATTTATAGCAGAGCCAAGGTAGACAAAGTCCCTTACTACGTTGTCCAATTCGCCGATGTTGTATGTCCCTCGCTATACAGATTTTGGTAGCTTCCGTTTTAAGTCTAGGGAACGGTGATTGCCCGCTGAGTTCTCCCAATTATGTCGATATTATTGGCGTATACATGTAGTTACATAGACATTTGGAAGATTGTGTCTCCAGTGTTCACTTGTGAGTTCCGCACAATTCGCGCTCTTAAAATCGATGAAAAGATGTTGGATATCGATTTGGACTTTTTGAGTTTTTTTCCAGGATCTGCCGGAGTGTGAAGATTTGGTCGATTATGGACCTTCCTTGTCTAAAACTGCACTGATAGGGATCAGTGATGTTGCTGGGGAAGAGTTCCAGACGTTCACACAATATGGCAGATGAGATCTGGTATCAGATATTGAGGCGACTTATACATCTATAGTTGGCTCAGTTGAGCGTTTTTTTTTTGTGTTGATCTCGATCAAATGGTGCTGAGATTCTATTCATCAGGCACACATTCTTGTGACTAGATCTAGGAAATGCGTTGGTGCATGCTCTCCCCAAAGTCATTTCCAGCAGCTTCCAATATCTTGGCCGGTGAGGCGTCAGGTCCAGGTGATTCGTTGGATTTCAATTTAGTTATTATTATTATTATTATTTGAATAGCCAGAGCATCGAAGGCCTTTGGCTATTCAGTTTAGTTATTGCTATCCTTATTTCGTGTTGGTCAGGTGGACGGCTGTTTTTGCTATCATCGTTGTAGTTGAATGGTCTTTCTGCCTGACGGCGGGAAGTTGGATTTATTCCCCGTTATACAGTCTGCAGAAAAAGTTTTTTTATATTCTCAGCACCGACTGTGATTCTGTACGGGTTTTATTGCCTGTACACGTTCTTTTTACCTGTTGGTAAAACTTCCCTAAGTTATTCCTGAAGTACAACCTCTCAATATCTTCGATCGCGCACTTCCAGTGCTCTTTTCTCTTCTTCTGGAGAAGTCGATGTTCTTCCCATCGGTTCTGTTCGTAGAGCTCACGAAAACCTCTCGTCTTTCGTTGCAGCACCGCTTTATAGGCTTCTTGTTCAGCTGTATATGCTTGCCGCCATTCTTCATCAATCCAGGGATTTGTTGGTGGTGGTGAGGTGAAAACCAGCAGATGAGTTGCGGCGTCGCTAATGGCACGTTGCCAGTATTGCCATTGGTCTTCGATAGTTGATAATGGTGGGATAGGAGTTGTTGAGAGTTTTCGAGATACGCGTTCTTCGAAGATACTGGCGGTGTCATGCGTTTGCAGCTTTTCTACGTTATATCTTCTCTGTGTTGTGGCACTTGAAAAATCCGCATTCGCAACTTGGCTGCAACAAGGTGGTAATCTGAATCAATGATGACTGCCCGGAAAGGTCGAACGCCCAGAATACAGGAGGCATACCTTACGTCTATCGCAAAATTATCAATTTGATTTAGTGTTTGATGATCTGGAGACCGCCATGTCCCCTTGTGTACATTGAGATGAGGAAACCTTGTGCTTGCTATTTATATTTCGTCCAGCTGAAAAGTCGGATTAAGTCCTAGAAACAGTCCTATCGTAATCAACTGTCTCTGCAAGACTCAACTACAAGTGTTTGAGACTTTTACTTTGATTTCCTGCACTTTGACTAAGTTTACGGTGCATCTTGTATATTCCATTAATGTATCTCCAGTTGTGACAGTGAATAGAAAATGGACTGCAGCTCATCACACACTGAAGAAATATCTTCATGGGAGCTGATATCTATGAGTAAAATCGTTCATCTTTTCTCACTGCCAACTAGGCCATGTTTTCTTGAATATACCATATCGTTTTTCGCTCAGAATTAATGTACGAATACTTGTAGCCTTGAAAATATGTCATCTTCTGCCTATTTAGAGTACTTCTACAATTACTAGCTGAACTTAACATATTTAACAATTTACATATAAATCCATCATACTGACCTTAATGAAGGCCCTGGTCCGTATATCATAAAAGTTTGTACGATTGTTGTAATGTATTGGTTCCTTTAATCTTTTATGAACTAATTTGTTAATCGTGTTGCATTTCTCTTGGTATCTAAAGATGGATCACATCCTTCTTGTGTATTTCATAAAGGAAGCACTTGCAAATGGTCCACCATAATCCGTTTCGACTGTGTAATAAATATAAATAGCTCTAGTCCCTACTCCCTCCATTTACTGTGTTACGTGTCTTGTCCATTTGCATACACAGAAGAGCACTTACAATTTTTTACTGACATCGAATGGCAGCGAATTTTCGAAGGCGGAATATTTCTTTCTCAGAGTCTGCAATTACTTGCTGAACAAGTAGTATTCGAACCCACACTCAGATGCCTAGTAGTCGACAAACTTAACCACTGCACCATCAGAAAGTGCATTCATAATAGAGAACATTGGTTTTAATATTTGGAATTGCTGCGAGCTTCCTCTCAAGGATTAAAATTGTTGGTTAAGGCATTGTCAATCGAATTATCAACAAACCTCATGGCCGTCATAAATCAAAATCATGTTTAGCACTCAGCTTTAGAGATAGAAGCCTGCGTTTCATCAAACTGAAATAGCGCCATGTTAAGAATTTCCATTAAATCGTTGAATTAGAAGGGTTCAATAGAAGAAGAATCAGCCAAAGTATCTCTACAATTCCTGTTGAGCTTCCAGGCTCTTATTTAAAAAAAAATGCTCATTTAGTTTCAAGGTGTTGGCTTTGAGTTCTTCAATTGACTTATTTCAAAGAAATTAGGTCTATTGATGCCTCCTGCCATCGTTCCATTCATATTGATGACAGCTCGTTTGTTGACATGTTACAGAATAACGAATTAATAAAAATAAAACAGGAAACCCCGTACCTAACAACGATATTTCGCCGCGTTGCAGTTGTTGTTCTCCGCGCTATCCATTAGTTATTAATCGCATGTCCTTCATACCTTGTGCGCTGAATTGTTTTACTTGCCTCGTAGCAATGCGAAGCTATTGCTGCAAATTACTCGTACATAGCTACCTACGGTTGGACTTCTTCATTAACCCTTACTCGTATTTAGGTTGTGTCAGTTTTAAAAAGTCGCCAATGGTCCGGCTCAGTGGCAATCATTATAAGTTGTCTCACCAATATTGTCGGCATCTATAAAAAAAAAGCAAAATTTCTTCTTTCCTTATGAGTGTCTAGTTTCTACACACTCCTACCACATTGACCCGTTTCCCGTTGGTGGTGGTATAAGACTTTGACTTCTTATGGCCTCCTTGCTTCCTTTGCTTGCTTTTAATTGTGCATCTTCTTGGTTTATCTAATGCATATACTCGTATCTTTTGCGAGTTACCACTTACGATTTCAGTTGACTGAACATTGAACCGTCTTGTGTGGTTTCGTCCATTTGATTTTTCGATTGACTGGCTATCCATTCGGCGATATTGACTGGTACTAAACGTCAATCTTCATCACTTCCTTGTGATGTCGGTTAATTTGGTTTCCAATCAATACATTTTTTGTAGTTAGCACAATTACAGCCGTCTTCAGTTATAATAGAACTCGACGCTTTATTATGCATTGAATCCTCCCCATGTCCATCTTACTTAGAGTAGATTAGATGGACGACTTTTGTGGCATACCAGGTGCCTGCTGCCTTCCGTAAGAGAGTTGTCCTTAATCACAGAACACGGTTTTATTTGGTTATTTGGTTTCTGTCTATTTAGGCCTCTGTCATTTATGTGTTATGGAATAATTGTACGTATTTACCTAAGGCAACACCCGTAGAAGGTCACCCAACGAAAGGTGCCGTTTAAAGTTTAGCGTCATTGTTGAACTGTCAACACCCAACTAATCGCACCATTGCGATGACTTTTGGTAAGTAAAAATTAAGAGGTTACTACTCGTAAATATGGATCGATGCACACTCGTACAATGTGCTAAAATAGTGAAAATTTACTACAAAAACAGAAACGTTTCATAAAGGTCGCACTCCTTTTGCTCATCATCAAGCGCCTTTTCGAACAGCTATAGTAAATTTAATCGATTAATTTGAAGCTCCGCTCAGGCTAGTGATATAAAGACTCAAACTTAGGTTTCTCCGGCAAGGTCAGTTGAAAATATCGCCACCGTAAAATTGAGGGTGTGACTGAAAACAGGTGTGTCCATTTCGAAACGATCACAGGAATTGGGCCTATTTGCAGCCACTTTGCACCGCATTTTGCATAAAGATCTTGACCAAAATAGTTGTAAGGTCCAGTTGACATAAAAATTGAAGCCAGCAGAACACGCACAATGCCGTACTTTCGCTGATTGGGTCCTTGAAATGAATGACCAGATCATGATGAGGCTCATTTCTATTTATCTGGGTACGTAAACAAACAAAACTGTCGCATCTGGGGCTCCGAAAACTCAAGTGAAGTAGTGGAACATCCTCTCCATCCATAACGAGTGACAGTATAGTGAGGTTTTTGGGCTGGCGGTGTCATTGGGCCATATTTTTCTCGAAAATGATGCTGGTGCGATCATTTCTGACAGATGCTGTCTGACTTTTTTGTGCCTGAAATTGTTGATATGTACGTGGACGACATTTATTTTCAGCAATACGGCGCAATGTTCCACACAACTGATGAAACGACCGCTCTAACGCGTGACAGATTTCCTAAACGTGTTTTTGTTTTATGGTTTGCGCCAATGGAAGTGGAATCTTCTTCAAGATACTAAGAACCCGTGTTACCAGCATGAACGATTCACGGGATATTATTCCCCTTTTTCCTCGTGCCTACGTTCTAAACCACATCCTGCATACTTCTACCAATCTCCCCGTGGAGCTACCGCTAGGTATTACTTCACGGGGCTGGCAAGCAATTCATGCTACTCCGGTGTTTCTATTGTATTTGTTCGTTGTTCGGTTGGTTCTGCCCCTCTTCTTTCGGCTTCTATTCTCCGTAGCTCGGTCTGTACAGTTTTTACAAATCCGCAGATATTTATTTAGCCAGTATTCTTCCGACTTTGCAATTCTGGCAGATTTTGTCTCCATTACGCGAAGCGTCCGCAGAGGAAATTTGCGTGCTCCTGATTTGGAAGCTCGGGACAAAAGAGGGGGTTGTCATGGCCAAATCTGTATAGATACTTTCGGTATTCGCCATGACCAGAGATGAGCCGCGTAAGGAGATAGTTGCAGTTTCCTTGGGCTCTGTTCATCCATACATCGATTTTGGAATCAAGGTATGAGTCCATCTGAACTTTGTGGCACTATCCCATCGAGATTGCTACAGGGCTCTAGAACATACCCTTTCTTCCTCTTTCATTCTCCTTATTGCCTTGGCATCAGTTGCCATTGAGGTTTTCCTGCGGTAAATTCTCCTCATCTCGTCCGCTAGGATGTCGATGGGAATCATTCCAGCGATGAAAAATGCGGCTTCATCCGAGATCGTCCTATAGCCGAGTCGGTATACCGCTGACAGTTTCCGGCCTGTTTCTTTCCTTCTCAGCGTATCTGCCCAGACTGGTGCCGCGTATAGAATAACAGAGCTAACCACTTTAGGTAGGAAGATCCTTTTTGCGTATCCAGGTCCGCCAACATTCGGCAGTATTCTGGAGAGTGCCGCTTGTAGCGCTGACGCTTTTTTCCTCACGTAGTCCACATGTTGTTTGAACCGTAACCGGTTTTCTAACATCACTCCTAGGTACTTCACCGCTTCCTTCGATCGGATGTTCTGGTTACCGACTTCAATATTGATATATTTTACGGTTTTCCTGCTTATAATAAGAACGGCTTCTGTTTTTTGTTCCGCCAGTTCGAGACCCGCAGATTCGAGCCACTGCTTATTTGAACTATGGCTGCGTTAGCTATATTGTCTGTGAACTCGATGATACTGACTCCTTCGGGCAGCCTTAGTCGCAACACTCAGTCGTACATTAGGTTCTACAGGAGTGGACCTAGCACTGATCCTTGCGGTACCCCAGCGGAGAGGGTGTAGTATTTAAACCCTTCATCCGTGTCATACCGTAACTTCCTGTTCGTGAAATAGTTGGCTATTATCTTTAGCAGGTAGTAGGGTGTTTCCATCCTTGCAGTCGACAGTGTCTAGTGTCACCACCGCACAGTACTTTTTTGAGCTCCACCTCCAAGAATGCCCTTCTATGGCTGAAGACGCCATGTCGACCACTGTTTGGATAGCATCGACCGTGGAGCGTGACTTTCGAAATCCAAACTGGTGGTTTGAGAAGGCTCCCTTCTCCTCTGCTACAGTCAGCAGTCTGTCGTATATTATACGCTCAAGGATCTTTCCCATTGTGTCTAGAAGACATATTGGATATTGGCGATATGACGATGGTTCTCCTGGTGGTTTATTTCCCTTGGGTAGTAGCACTAAGTGTTGCAACTTCCACCGTTCTGGGAACACTCCCTCCTCGAGACATTTTTGCAATGTTGCGATGAAAAGATCTGGTTTTATTCTAGCAGCAGCCTTTAATGCTGTGTTCGGAATACCATCGGGTCCAGGCGCTTTTTTGTCTCCTACTCGATTAAGAGCTCTCTGCAGTTCTTCCAGTGTAACGGCTGGGATATGTCCTATTTCTGTTTCCCGGGCGACCGTGACCTTGTTGTGTATATTTTGGGGAACAAGTGAACCACTATGGTTATCAGAATTTTTTGGCACGTGATTTGTGGAGACCTGCAGGATTTCAGTTTATTCATAACCATTCTGTATGCCGTGCCCCATGGGTTGATATCCGTTTCGTCGTATGTACTTTTGAAGCATCTTGATTTGCTCTCTTTGATCGCCTTGTAAACTCCCGTTTTGCCTGTTTCAAGCTTTCCAGGTGTTGTTGGAAGTCATCTCTCCCTCTAGACCTTTGGACTTTACGTCTAGCTTTTAAACACTTTGCCCTGAGTGTTTTTATTTCCTCGTTCCACCAGTAGCATGGGGCGCCTCTTCGGTTTGCTATTTTCCTTGGCATTGCCGCATCACAAGAAGTTACGATATTTTCTGTAAGTTGATGCGACAAGCTTTCGGCTGATCCGCTTGTATCTGTGCTAGAGCTATTCAGCATCTCCTCGAATGTATCCTTTTCGAAAAGGCTGTCCTTCCATTGTGGGCCCCTAATGGACGTGTGATTTCCCGAAATGGCGACTTCAATTGGCCGCCATATTGAGCGATTTAACATCATTAGGCTTTTTTTTTGGAGCTATGTTATAACGTCTACGCCAATGCGCCACCAGTGATTCATGCACTAAAAGGAAATATCAGAGCTGTTATTCCCTAAATACAGCGCAATTATGCGAAAACGTGATGAAATGAATGACTATTTGGAGGCAGAGCCGAGTCGGATATGTGGCAGATATTGTATTCCTCAGAGATTGTACCTTAGGCTAAAATAAAAATATCGCCACTTTTCATAAAAATGCTGCATTTCCTTTTGATTTAAAACGGCACCCCTTGTTGAGCATAACAAATTTTGGCTTAATCTTGGCCTTTCAATTAAAAACAAATTATCAGAACCCCCTTCATCAATAAAGAATTTCGAAATAGCAATGCGAAATGACTAGGTAGGTACTATGTCATTCTTGAACTCTCAGAGATACCCACATAGGTTATGGACTCCCTTCGATGGCCAATGCAATTTAATTGTAATTTCTACTTTGACATTGAGTCAAAGTGCATCAACAGGAAAACCAACAATACGCATACCGAACTGACATGTGAAAATCGTTTGGCAATTAAAACATCATAAATGCATTGGAAATTTCAATTAATTATTTTTTCCAAAGGTCAACACAGCCAGCAAATTGCACACTCCACCAACCCGGCAGTGGCTGCATTTTCATCATTTCCGAAAGGCCCTTAAGTAATTACGCTAAATTATTAAAGTTAAAGTGACCCACATATGTCATACAAGGCCTATTTATAAATTTGTATACCTATACGTATAGGCAATATCCTTCAAATGCCATGCTTTATTTATCCATCAGTTTGCAGTGCCTATGGCATGGTTTTTGTTTAATTTTTTTTAATTTTTTACAACAACGAAAATAAACACCGACCTACCGACGACGGTATGCAATGCACTATTTTATGCAAATGCATTTCATTCTTCACATCGCTGTTGTTGTTGTTTTCTCAAAGAAAAGTAAGTAAACCGCAACGCTAATTAAGGAGAATAATAATAAATTCCATCTGCCGTATGAATAGCACTCGTATACGAGTACGCGTACGAGTACGAGTACGAGTAAGAGTACGAGTTTGTGCAAAAGTGTACAACAAAATAAATAATAATAACCGAAAAGGATATGCGAATCAACAAACAAAAGCATAAAGTTGAAGAAAAAAGAAAAAAACAAAATAAAACAAAAAAGTTGTAAAAGAATAGTGCCAAGGTTAGCAATTACCTACCACCCTATGTATGGTACAGGCAGCGATTCTAAAGCGCTCTGCACACTGCTGCGTATACGTAATGTTTGATTGTCACGCAACCTTGTGCAATTGCAAAAGAAAACGACGTCTATTCTTTCCTTCGTCCTAGTTTCCGTTTTTTTTTTTGTTTTTTTTTTTTACTTTTTCCTTTTCTTTTTTTAAGTTTTCCCTCTTTACCTCCTCAGTTTTTCCGAATAATTTTTTTGTTTTGTTCCTCTTTCGTTTGACAATTATTTGTGTTTTTGTATGATTTTTGCAGACACGGTTTTAGAGTTCTATGAAATGTACTTTCGAACCGATTCAAATGGCTCGGCTATTTATTATCCTCCGAAACTTAAACTAAGAGGTATACACATACAGCCACATTTATTCAAATACAATACAAACACACTCACTTAAGCTCTTGCACATTCATTTGTAGAAATCTAGAAATGTATCTATAGAATTGTTGGATGTCGTACGTACGAGTATGTATCGAGTTTTTGAGTGCCTGAGTTGTGAATTTTTAATTTTTTTGTGTTTTATTTTTGAGTGGATTTATATTTTTCAATTTTAGTTAGACACGTACTTGATTATAGTTTTTAGTGTGAGTATGGGATACACTTGGAGTGAGAAACAAAATAAATGAACCAAATATATCAAGTTGGCAATGCTGCGTTTCAAATTAAACGATTCGTAGTACGAGTAGGTAGTTTGGTAAGCATAAGGTCGTTTTCAGTGTACTTTCTCAGCATCTGGTCTTACTAACTACTCGTAACTTTCCCCAAGAAACAAAGAGATAAATACTCGTATTTTATACTTATTTCTTCGCAAATTTAAAAAAGCTATCTGCCATAGCAGCCGAGGAGTTGACTCTTAAATTATCTCGACAATAAAGGACAATACGATGGTAGTCCCAGAAGTATCCGACCTAACAAAGAAAACACAAAAAATTGGGGAGAAATATGTTTATATCTCTACTTAGTCTCCTTTACAGTTCAATACACTTTTCCCAGCGATGTTCAATAGCTTCGATACCCTGTTTATAGTGAGAATCGTTGAGCTCTTTAAAATAGCCATTAACTTCAGACTCTATCTCTGCACTGTTGGCAAATCTTATACCACGAAGCCATTTTTTCAAGTTTAGAAACAGAGCTAAATCCGGTGAATACGAATACGAATACGAATTCGAACTTTAACTCATTGATTTTGGCCATCGCGGTGACGAATGAGTGAACTGCTGCATTGTCTAGATGAAACAAAACTTTTTTCTTCGCCAAATACGACCGGTTTTTTCCTGATTGAAGTTCGCATAATACACGCAGTTGATTGTTTTTCCTTAGTGAAGATAATCGATGAAAATTATCCCACGCGCATCCCAAAAAACTGTCGCAATGACCTTGCTTTCTTTGGAGCCGATTCTCCCCTTTGAGTCCATTGTTTTGACTGTTCCTTCCTCTCGAGTGTGAAGCGATGTATCCATGTTGAATCCATGGTTATAAATCGACGCAAAGACTCGGCTTTATTGTTGCGAAACCTCGCCAAACACTCGATTGAAACATCCTCACGACGCTGTTCTTATTCCATTTTTTCAGTTAACATGCGATGTACAGCGCTTCTTGAAATGCCTTCCATATCTGCTAGTTTACACACTTTCAATCGACGGTCATCCAATACCATTTTGACAATTTTTTTCAACATTTCTGGTGAACTCACCTCATTTGGTCGACCAACTGGCAACTGGTACGGCCTCGCTTAAACTTTGGCACCCAATATTTTATTGTCGTAAACGAACGAGCAGACTTCCCCAGAATAGAGTCCAGTTCCGTTTTGACGTTGATTAGATTGAGGCATTTCAAATGAAAGTACTGTATCACATAACGATGACCAATCTTTTCCATATTTAAAAATTCATTGAGAGCGTTCACTATTGATGGCTGCCGAATAGATACTAAACAACATAGCGTCGTCAAACTTTAAATTTAAGCTTTATAAGGTTGGTTCTGTCTAAAATGGTCATTCTTTTTAAGCAACAGCCGCCATCTATACGTCAGGTTGGGTTCTTTTGGGACCAACCTCGTATGAATACACTATCCCGCTGCGCGCTTCTTATGTCAATGTAAAATCGATATTATATGCGTCCAAGACACCAAGTAATGTTGGAAACAGAGCCTTCTACCTGAACTTGCAAGAAGGAGCGTACAAAATACATAATTATGAAACGAAACAAAACGAGAACAGAATTTTTGCCATCTTGAGAGCTGAATACCTGGAAAATGTGGCTATAAGATTGGTAATTTACCATAAAACTTAGAGTATTATAAGTTGACAATAAGTGATCCGAAAAATAAATATTTTGGCACGACTCCGATTTGCTTTTAAATGGGTCATTTAGAGGAGAATGCTTTTTATTGCTCTTTATAGATGGCGGGCACGTAGGATAATCAACCTACTAATACGAAGAGTACCATAAAGGAAACGGCCTCCGAATGAGAAACTTAATCACAAGGATTAGTACTTTTTGGTATTTATTACTAAATAACGAAACCTGATGAGAAACAACGATGAGATGAAAATGGCGGGAAAAGATCGAAAGCAAACCTGTTCAGCGGAAATAGCGAAAGCAATTACTTAAGGGGGCAGTACACATTTATTTTTTTGAAAAAATCGATTTTCAAAAACATCCAATTCTTATAAAAGATACCTTTAAAAATAGTGTACCATATGTTATGTAGGCCATATGGCTATAAGTATAACCAAACCAAACATGATGTAGCCTAACAAAATACGAGCGCCCGCCGCTGTCTTTCGGCGGTTTTTCGACCTGGCTGGAAATTTTTTGATCCGATCGGGCTGAAATTTTGAGGGCTTATTCTGCACATGTGTAGTTATGGTACGAACTACAATCATCGAAATCTGTTGATATTTAACCCCTTTTTAACCTTTATTTCACTAAAAGAAAGAGGTGAAAAAATTCAAAAGTCTGCCATTTTGTTTTTTTCTCCCAAAATACTTGTTTGTAGTTCAGACGATAGCGGCTGGCTTAAATTTTAATATCCACTTTGAATTTTTTGTTTCAGAGCTGGGATTTTTTGCCAACCGTTTTTTTAGAAGGTTAATTTCAGGCACCCATATCATGGCTACACCTGGCTTAAAAATTAGGAAAAAAAATTGTTTTATGTAGCTTGAGGTATTGACTTTTATATGCAAAAAAAATAGTACATTAAAATAAATGTTACTATAAAAAAAAATCTTGAAAAAAGTGTAATAAATGTGTACTGCCCCCTTTGGGCACCAGACCACAGTGCGTGCGCGACACGAGGGTGTATTTTTCATAATTTTTTTCGAGCAAACAATTAATGGTTTTTTTTTTATTGATACTAATATTCAATATATGTATACATATGTAGAAGACACTACACAATTTTTTTTGTTCGAATCTTGAAAGAATAGCTTGCGTTGTACGCTGCTTCCAAAAGGACTCCGACGAAGTTGCTGCTTGGTGGTTGACACCAATTATGCCATACGGTTCTTCAAAATAATACATAAAAATTTATTTATAAACTAGACATATAGGTTTATAGCATCACTTAGGACATTTAGATAACTATGATAAATAAAAAAAATAGTTGCGGGCCAGCGAATTTAATTTTCCATTTTCACAGAAAATTTTCATCGTTTATGAAAAAAAAAATAGAAGGATCCCTTTATAAAAAAAATACCTGAGTGGTGCCATAGAGGCTGTATTTTTGAACGTTTAAAGACTTGGTACATGCAAATCGAATGAGTAGTTTTTCAAATATGTTGTCAACCAGGTTGAAAAACGTAGTTTCGGGAACACATGATACGAATCGAATCATAGATACAAATGGTACGACTGCCGAAAAACAACTGACTCTTTCGTGTCGAATTCTTCTACGCTTGAACACCGGGTTTCTATTCTATTCAATAACACGAATTTCACAGCTCTTCCCTCCTAGCGAATACAATATATTAAGGTGTATAACGGTTCATAGGGGCCAACAAAGGATGGGCATATAGCAAACCAGTCTAACTTGGAAATGTTTCACATAAAACGCCGCATTTCCATCAATTTTACGAATTTCTTTACTAAATGTGGGTAGAGCATTCTTAACAAACGCATCTTTCAGAAAATTAAAAAAAAAAATAAAATTTTACCGTGGTCTGGTGCCTTAAGTTCAAATAACGACTTTTTCCAATATGCAGGGTGTACCCTAATTCGTCAAAGATAAGTTGGGAGATGATTTTTGGGTATATTCTAAGAAAGGAATCATTCTACAGTACGGGTCTATCTCCAATGTTGACATCATTTATCGAGGTTTTAAGAAAACGCTTACTTTGGTGTACCCTGACCCATGTTAGCGGAAATTGCTCTGTCACTACTAATGGTAGGAGTTTTTTTTATTATTTTATTGTTTAGAAGAAATACTAGCCCTTGTAGACGCACTACCTTGAGTCTTCAGATATCTGATTTTTAAGCCTGTTCCATTTTTCTTGGCCATGCCAATTTTTGACTTTGAGGTGACTTTTCTTCAAAAAAGCGTAATAAACATAACGTTTTGCTATTTTTTTCTTACGAACGCCACAATTATAAAAAAAATCATCGACAAGTTTGCAGAAAAACCCTAAGATTTTATGATACTTAGGAAAACCTGCAGCAGTTAAAATTTATAAAAAAGGGTTTTTTTCGCTTCAAACTCCAAAGGCTATGAATAAAAAATAATTGCCAGCTAATTTTTATTTTTTGTGCGTACTAAAACAATTATAACAGGCTCTTAGTGTGTCCTCCTTGGTCTTGTGGGCATGCTACAGCCCGTTTTTGGATTACACTGCGAATGTTTATTGATGCTAACTGCTGCCTTACTTTTGATGACGCTTCGAGAATACGCTCTTCCAATTCACTTAAAGTTAATTCGTGCGGTTTGCTAAGAGATGGCGTAACTTGTGTTATTCCATTGTTATTATTCCATTGGAACATGCGTTGGAAAGCTACTGTCATTGTACGTCATTTCAGTATATGTCATTCATTTGAAGCGTAAACAACAATAATTTTTTTTCACTCAAATATGTCAAACTTTGCGCCTGAAAAAGTGTTTTTGCTGGGAGTTCTTCTTCATTAGTTTAATATGAAGAAAACTGCTGCCGAAAGTCATCGTATTTTAGTGGAAGTTTATGATGAACATGCGCTAGCTGAGCGAACGTGCCAAAAGTGGTTTGTACGATTTAAAAATGGTGATTTTGGCTAGGAAGACGATGAACGTCCAGGACAGCCAAAAAAGTTTGAAGATGAAGAACTGGAAGCATTACTCTATGAAGATTGTTGCCAAACACAAGAAGAGCTCGCAGGAAATTGGGTTCCACATGAACTCAAGCCGAGAGACGTCGAAAGGCGGTTTTGCATGTCCGAAATGCTGCTGGAACGCCACAAAAGGAAGTCATTTTTGCATCGGATTGTTACTGCTGATGAAAAATGGATCCATTACGACAACCCCAAGCGCAAAAAATCATATGTGAAACCCAGCCAACCAGCCAAATCAACAGCAAAACCGAATATCCATGGCGCGAAGGTAATGCTCTGTATTTGGTGGGATCAGATGGGTGTGCTGTATTATGAGCTGCTAAAACTGGGTGAAACCATCAGTGGACAACGCTACCGAACACAATTAATCCGTTTGAAGAGAGCAGTGGCCGAAAAACGCCTGGAATATGCGACCAAACACGAGCCAATAATTTTCCATCATGACAACGCTCGGCCCCACGTTGCTATTCTGGTTAAGAACTATTTGGAAAACAGTGGACGGGAAGTCTTACCCCACCCGCCTTGTAGCCCAGACCTTGCCCCTTCTGACTACCATTTGTTCCGGTCGAAGCAGAACGCCCTCACTGAAATTTGGTTCACATCAGAGCAGAATATCAAAAATTGGCTTGATTCATTCTTGGCTGCCAAGCCGGCGCAGTTCTTTTGGGATGGGATCCACAAATTGCCAGAAAGATGGGAAAAGTCATAGCTTCAGATGGGCAATACTTTGAATAATACTATTGTACATGTTTTTTTTTTAAATAAACGTTCAAATTTTGAAAAAAAAAACGCACGAATTAAGTTACATACCCAATAGCTTCTTCGGTTGAATGAGCGCGTTCTTTTATTCTTCTCCATAGAAAAGAATCCAATAGTATAAGGTCTGGAGATCTTGCACTTCGCTGGTCCATTTCTTCCCATCCAACGATTACCGTACTCTTCATCTAGCCAATTCTTAACCTTATGACCATAGTGGGCTGCAGCACCATCCTGTTGGAAATATGATGAAGCTAGTTGAATCAGTGTAATGTCCTCCAATAGCTCTGGTAAATCATTTCGCATAAACTCCAGATAGTTTGTAGGTGGTAGTGTGAAATGGGCCGATTAACATGTTTTCATTCACACCTGCTCATATATTGACGCTGAATTTGTGTTGAAATGATTTATGTCTCCTTGTATGTGGATTGTATGAAGATAATGAAAATTTTTGATCCAATATTGAGATTCGTGCTTTCAAAGAAGTCTGCTAATAAACTAATTGTCATCCCAGCTCCCCTCCAGCCAGCAGTTAGAAAACTCAAGTCTCTTTTCTAAATCATCGGGAAGCAGTTCTTGCACAGGTTGTATGGATAACGATTTTCTCCATGCAGCACATTAGAAATTTTATGTCTGGAAATATTGAATTTCAAAGCTAAGTTGATGGAAATATCAGTTGTAACATCTTCCAGTATTCTCACATCAGCCGAAATTTTTCTTACTTGACGAGCTCCCGCGTTAAGTCGTGTATTTGAAACTGATCCCATGTCTCGAAGCCTTAAATACGTATTTTCAAATACTTCAATAAGAAGTCATCGGTTAGGATAAAGTTCATTGTATCTTTGTCGCGCTCTAGTTGAACTTCCATAAACGTATTTTTAGTTTGTAAACGCAGACATTTCAAATCAGCGTTTCTAAGAAACTGTAACCTTGCCGTACATAACTAAGCTAATGGATTAATCTTTTTTTTTCTAATCATCTTTGTTCGATAAATTTTCCAAAAGACCTTCATACGCAAAACCTAACTCTTTCTGAGAACTTTTAAGGAACAGGATAAGGAAATAAGGGTTTTGACAGGTAGTCAAGTAAACGAGCACTCTTCAAAACTTTTTAGTGGCTATGCAATTTTAAAAAAAATATTGAAAAATTATTAATTCTTGCAAAGAATTGTCAATTGTTATTAGAAACGTTGGTAAAAATCAGAAATTTATTTTCGTACCTGCTGCAGGTTTTCCCAAGTATCATAAAGTCTGTGGGTTTTTTCTGCAAACTTGTTGAAGATTTTTTGTATTATTATTGTCAAAAAAAAAATAGTAAAACGTTATGTTTACTACGCATTTTCTGAAGAAAAGTCACCTCAAATTCAAAAGTTAGCATGGGCAAGAAAAATGGAACAGGCTTAGAAATTGTATATCTGAAGACTCAAACATGGTGTACATATTATTTAAACTCAGTTACCGAGGCTAGTATTTATTTTGCAAACAAAGTCATAAACAAAGTTGCTAACATTAGCATTAACAGAACAGTTGCCGTTACCATGGGTAACCAAAGTAAGCCTTTTCTTAAATCCTCAATAAATGATGTCAACATTAGAGATAGACCCTTGCTGTAAAACGATTTTTTTCTTAGAATATAGGTGTAACCAAGAATCATTTGCCAAATTATCCTTGACGAATTAGGAGACACCCTGTATACATAGAAAAAACTAATTCCCGCGCATTATTATTCACCTGTGTGTCGAGGACAAGAAGAAATATCAGGTTTACGGGAGCCGAAGATGGCAAAGCAATAAAATAAATGGATCAGCATTTGGACCCTCCGAAGTATTGGCGAAAATCGAAAATCTTTTCCTTAAATTACTCGCGATCTTATTTGTTGTTGTTGTTTATTATTATTGATTCTCAAAAATCAGTATGCAACCTCATTGGTAATGTTATTACAATTCTTATTTAGCAAATCATTAAGAGAATTGTTAGAGGCATTTAGTGCTCAGTTAAGAATAGTGATAAATCATCGTTTTAAGTATTTCTGTGTGGGGTGGGAAACATTGTATTAAAGGAGAAAATTAAATTAATAATGTTGAGGAAAAAGTAATGGGAAACAAGTTTTATACATTTACATGATGAAGCGCAACACAATTTCTCAATTTCATGATGATTATAATTCAAAAGCAACAATTTTACATTAATTAAAAAATTTCTTTAAAGCCCTGATGGTCCGTATATCTACGGAAAGGGTGTTGAATAGTGTGCAGGATAAAACAGAGTGGGCGATTTTTTTAAGCTCGAAGACGAAAAGGTGGAATGCTAACCATGGTACTTGTGCTGCTTCGAAGGTTATGAGTGCCATTGATTGGACTCTGATGATAACCACCTCTAATGAAGAAAACTTTTAGGACTTTGTAATAGTAAAAGTGCCTTACATGTACAATTTTTAATTTATTAAATAACCGTAAGGAGTTGGCTACACGAGACGAATAGCATATTTTTCTTATAACGGATTTTTATAATATAGTTATTTGTTGTACAAATAATATCTCATTCTAATCTGGAGTGGTAGGTCCGGGGATTCTTTAACGGCAAGACTGAAGTACGTGAGTTTAGTCTTACTGCTAATTATCAACTTGTGTTCCACAAACCAGAGCCTTAAATAGTGAACATATTGGTTAATTTCAGCAATGAGGTTAAATTTACCGATAAATAGAAGACTAAGCATTGAGTTAATATATGCATTAAGAGTAGTAAGGGACCTAGTATAGAACCTTGTGGAACATCGAGGTTGACACTTTTAGATTCTCCACAACTTTTGCCAGTTTCTACTCTTTGCATTCTGTTTTTAAGATACGATGCAAATCAATCTATTATAAAGCTCCAAAATCCTATACGATGCAATTTACTTAAAAGAATTTTGTAATCTACGAGTACCGTAGAAGACTTTAATTCTGTCTACAAAAATCTTGTCATCAAACCCCTTGTAGATATGTTGGAAAGAAGCCAGACAGCTTTCTCAAAGACTTTAGATGTTACAGACAGCAAGGGAATCGGTCTGTAGTTCGCCTGTTCTTTCCTGCTTCCCTTTTTGAAAATTGGAATTACCTACAGTTGCCTGTTTTAACAATTTTGGGAAGGTTCCCGATAAAATATTTGAATTGAGAAGGTGGGCTAAAACATATACTCGTATGTATCAAGTTTAAGGCAATCTCGTTCAAAGTAGGACTACAAATTCCATCATCACCACAAGAATGTGAGATGTTAAGAGTGTTAAATATTTCAAATAGTTGAAACCTCGAAATGGGGCGACAACTCCGCAGTTTTTGGTGACAGAAAAATGCCGATTTGACCCATTAGAGCCATTTTTTTGGCATTGAAACAAGCATCCTATTATTTTATGATTTACGAGAAGTACTTGTGGATCAAAATTCTGCTGATGGTGTAGGCATATAAAAATGTGACCTAATTAGAAGTGCGAGTATTTGTGTAAGTCACCATATCAGAAAACAGACCGATATTTGTAAACTGGAAGCACAGCACATCAGCTGGTATTGCCATGAACAAAGATATTCTTCGGGCATTCCATTTGGCAGCAGATTTTCTGTAAATGGCAGACTACAGAAAGACGTTGTGAGTTGTTTACAAAATGAATAAATGCCAACATCGGTGTGATATACGCTCATGCTCTCATAGAGGAAATAGACGAGGATTATATCCGTCACCTGATAATAAAACAAGCACACATCCTATAATACAGATATCCGAGAATTTGAGCGACCCACGCAGACTCAGACCACTACCTACTTGCAGGCAAAGTACGTCTAAACATATATAATACGCCTGAACAACATAGAAATATGAGTGTTGTATGAAGACTCAATCGCTACACACACTACAAAACTGCAGAACCTTTGCGGATCACACATCCTTCAGCCTCTTTTCAAGCATTTACAGCTTACATCAAGTAAACCAACGTCAGATTTTCACTTCGCAGCCTTGCTTAGTATCGTCGGTGTTTGTGTTTACTGTGTTTGTTTGTAATTCTAACTAGGGAATTCAGGGTGGACAGCCCGCCAATATATGCGGGCTAAAAAGTAATTACTTTTCTGCGTACGTCCACGTCTGTAAGTATAGACCAGCTGTTTTGGCACTTAGTGAAACACAGGTGGATCCCCGCCTACACCTCTCAGATCACTCTGATCTGAAGCTACCTGGCTACGAACTAGTGCCACTATTCTTTCCTCACCGCGGTATCGCCATTTGTGTGCGTAGTGATGTAGCTTACCAAGTTCCACCACAATGTAGTCCCTGTTGCAATCCGGAATTCAATTCCATATGATTGAAATTCCATATCCGTAAGGAAATTATACACTATTGTTTTATTTGCAAAAGCCTTAAACTGGACAGCAATTTGAACTTTAACGAGTTTGATGCGCTGTCTGACTCCATACAAAGAGTTGTATCTCTATATCCTCAATCCTCATACTGAAATCATGATTACGGGCGATATCAATATATGGTACACAATTCTGGTTGGCTTCGACATTCTGGACAGACAACACCCAAAGGACGGTGTGTTGAGATCTTCGCTGCGGAAGACAACTTAGCCCGGCATGTAAGTGAACCCACGGCAATGCCAGACGTTCATAGTCATACCGCCAACGCCTTGTATTTGCTTTTAACTTCGACCCAAGGTCGATCCGATGTCTGCTTTAGGCTTATCGGACCACTATGTCATACCAGCTTAATTTCTCGTATACCGACCACGCAGAAAAAATGTCTGCTGGTTTTTCAAAAATATTAGAAATGCTGCCTAATCCTCCATCTGACGCTCATTTATAGTAACATTTCAGCTGTCAGCTCTTTGGGCAAGGCCAATCTGCTTGTTGCACACTTTGTAGCCAGCTAAACACTTCCAGATTGTGCTTTGTCTCCGCCTACACTTAAATGAGTCGAATCTTCAATGGGACGAATCCACTTTTGCACTCGTGCCGTACATAGCGAGAGTACCTAAAGAACTTAACATTCACAAATCCGCGGGTCCAGATGGTATATATCCCTTTCTTCTGAAGAGGTGTTCTTCCACGCCGGCAAAATCACTACGTAAACTCTTTCATCAATCTTACTCTGCAGGATTCTTTCCGAGCAGATGAAAAACGGGATTTGCCCAGCCCGTCTCTAAAAAAGGCGAATCTTCTCTATCTTTCTACAGACTCACTGCACGTACGTCACTTCTGTCCAATATCATGGAAACTTCTCAATGACCGCCAGTACGGTTTTCATAGCAACAGGTCAACTGATAATTCGATGGCATATCTCACTTGCCTTCTGGAAAGGGCAAGATACTTACTCTTGATATTTCTAAGACATTTGACAGAGTTTGGCATCGGGCTCTTTTGTCGAACATGCGTGCTTTTGGGATCGATGACTCTTCTTCAATGGATTAGAAATTACCTTTCGGAACGTCAATTCAAGTTGTCTTGGATGGTTTCAAGTCTGATGTTCACAAAATAAATGCTGGTGTGACCCAGGGCTCCGTTCTATCTCCGACACTCTTTTTAATTTTTATCAATGATCTCTACTTCTAATCCAATATATTCCTTTGTTGACGACAGTACTCTCTGCTTTTCATATTCGTTTCCGAACTCACGTCCCTGCTCTTCGGCTGTAAATGGTGGAACGGCAGCGTATGTTAAGCTCCTTAAATTCAGATATTAGCAGTGTAACCAATTTGGGGAAATTTAATGCTTCCAAAACACAATGCTGTCTGCTGCCATCGAAGCGAAATTTAAATACCCAGCCATTATCCATGAATGGCACTTGCATCGTTGAAACTGAAAAACTTTCCATTCTCGGTATGTGTTTCAATGACAACTTCCATTGGAGTGAACACATACTCGAAGTCGCCAAAAATGCTGCCAAATGTCTAGCTTTCATACGATATAAGAAATACTTTTCCGTCTCTAGCGTCAATATGTAAGGCAGTTACCCACCCAAAATTAGTGTACAATGCCCACATCTCGTCAGGTACCCTCAAGACATCTAGTAAAGATTTAGAACCGTACGATAAGTGACGTCAATATTGTGCTCTTAATTGATGCCCTCGAACATCGACCTAATGTCTCCTGTCTCGTTTTGTTCTACCCCTATTTTCACCACCGGTGCTCCACCGAAATTGGCAGCAGCATTCCGCCACTTTCAACCATAATACCCGTCTGGGTACGAATGCGCATCAGTATATCCACACGCCCACTTTCCTAAGCCATACAACTCGCTTATGGAATGCCCGCCGAGCTTTCTATTTCCTAGTCATTGTATCTTGCAAACATTTAACACCGACGTACATCGGTACCTGTTTTTCCTTCGTCGACGGGAAGTCGTGAGAGTTTTTAATGCAACCACATCAGTCCGTGCAATTATTGGCATAAGCAAAACGACGTATAAGCGTCGACAGACAGGATGTCACTTCAGACAGATAAATATATGTATAATTAGGAACTTTGTCTAAATTGCCTCCAGTAAACCAAATGACATCAGTGCTAAGGTCAAACTAAGAAGAACTCTTCGCGATTGTTATTTTCTCGAGCTAGGGAGGATATGCCTCCTTCTTTCAACAACCAAATTGACCGCATTCATCTCAATCCTTCTTGTAGCCTTGGGCTTTGTCAAAAATTGATGAGGTCGTCCTAAGAATTTTTGAGAGAAGAATTTGTAGGGGATGTTATGTCCGAATTGCTGCACACATGATACCACGATTAACCGTATGGACTGTATTGACTGTACGGCGACATTGATTAGTCATAAGAACCAAATGACTACGAGTACAATTGCTAGACATTTTGATCATACCATAAGGAGTAGAGTTTCCTGAAGCTGAGTTCAACCTGAGTTCGGCATAGACTGAGTCCTTGTAATGATGACTAATTGCAACATTTCATAAAATACGTTTGGTCCTCGCATTCATCGTTGGCACTGGGAGTAGAACAACAACTAGCGTCCTTAAAGAATTTCACATCATTTGTTTTTAAAATCTTTTCTAATTTACGTTCAGCGCCGTCAAGAATAAGATTAGAAAAAACACACGCAAAAAAACAAACATAAGACTAAGCCGACAAGGATAAGAACAAGCCAATTTACACACACCCTCAAAGACAACAACAAAAAAAAAAAAAAAAAAAAAAAAAAAAAAAAAAAACAACAGAAGAAGGATTTCTTTTTGTGTTTTCAGTCAGACAAAACATCGTTGTGACAAGTGTTATAGTGTCCTTTTGGTAAGAGGGATTTGCATAAGCACACAACCATCATCAACCTCTTTAGAGGATGGCATGGAATTGAAGAAAAAAGGAAGCTCTTTTCCTTCTGATGTTTGTCCTTGTTACCAACACAAAAAAAAAAAAAAAAAAAACGAAAACAAGCATAAAAATAAATAATAAAAATTAAGTGGTTGGCAAGGCGAATACTGTTGTTTTGCAATACATTTTTTTGTTGTTTTTACAAGTGTCCTGTGAAACTTAAACTTACACAGGATGTTTGTCTTATGTATCCGCAGCTTATGGTAATAACTCGTGACCTTAGCCTCAAATTTAGATTTATGATTAAGTAGTCTGTTCCTGTTTTCCTTTCGCTGTTCTTCATTCTGCCTTTTTCAGTGTTGCTTGTCCATTGTCATTGTCCTTATTCCATGTTTCAGCGGCATTAGCACATACATACTTATACTCGTTGGTATGTACATACTTATAGCGGTAATTAATTTTTAACACGAATTTCTGTGTCATTTGCATGCAAGTCTACTCGTCTCGTTCTCTTTTGTAGCATGTTTTTAAGAATAATTTATGACTAAGTGTAGGTAAACCTGATTAAAACGACCCCCAAATCCTTGGTCCTTGTTTTAGTTTCTTTTTTTTTTTTTTTTTTTTTGTTTTGTTTCCTCTACGTTCTTGAGATGGAATGGAAGAAAAAACTTTCATTAACGAATGGCTGGTATAGATAAGCACAACCAGCAATTATGATTCGTGTTTGCTTCTTTTTTCTTTCCAACCACAATAATTTCCCCAAAATTTCCCTAAAACGTCGACGGTGGTTAGAATAAAAAAGGGGGCGAGGCAGGATGAAGGCAAAAACAAAGGAGAAAACAAAAAAATATACAAAACTTAGAAAGGGATAACAAATTGGTAAAATTGGTAAAAGTTAGTTATTTATGGGAAAAGTTTAATTAAGCAATTATGAAAATTTTACTCGCCGCTTATTAAATTATCATCGCATGAGCGGAAGTCGAATTATTGTGCACTGGTATGCGTGTATCCGCTGCGAAAGAGTGTAGGAAAGAAGGCAGTGAATTTTTGCTGCTTTTTCTTTTCTTCCTTAAAAAAGTTTTGTTTCCATTTTGGCATTTGTATGTTTCACAAATGTACTGTGTCCTTGTGCGGAAAAATTTGAAGAAAAAAAAAAAGTGTAATTCTCCGAAATGAGGTTCCCCGAAACGACATTCGTTGGGTAGCTGAGGTGAGAGAATCAAATTAGGTCAGAAATATGACTTAGAAATAAATATCAACGAAGCAGAGCTTATTGAATTCGTTAATTATAAGAAGAAAAGGTAGGTACCTACTCGTACATACTTTCGTTCTGTGGGGGTCCCTGGCTGTGACCTTGTTTAAGTAATGCCTTTTTAGACTTCGATCGTTAAGATGACGCTAGCAGTTTGTAATTAAATAGAGCTAAGGTTTGAGTCGACATAAATTTAATGGGAATGGTTATTATTTGGTTCTACTTCCTCCGGAACGGAACTTTTAATTTGCTTCATTTATTTAAACCTTAAGAAGAGAATTCATTTCATTTGGGGGGGTGTAAGGAACGAACGGCGATATTAAAGATGATGACCTTTGGTAGTAAATATTTGCTGTCAAATTGATGAATTTTCATAACGGACATCTGAAATGCGAGACACCTTTCTTAGTTCGTTACTATTGGAAGCATTTCATTATGAGAATAGCAGAAACCGGTTCGTAATCACTGCTCTTCATCATGCAATATTGATGGTAACCCATTAGCTGGGTTCTGAACGAAATAATGGCCGGAAATGCCTTTGGCGATAAATTCATGGGATTAAATATATTTGTCTGGATGTGCCATAAGTTTAACGAATTGCGCTATACATGTTTCAAATGGGAAAATATCAAGATAACTTGTTGTTGTATACAAAGATAGTAAAAGTTCAAACTAAGTATTAAGGCTAAGTTTTAAGGATCAGTGCCCTTAAGCCATAGGAAAAACTCCAATCTAAGCACTAATTCTGGGTGCGCCAATCAGTCCAACAATCCCGATTGGACCACTACCATATTGCACCCAAGGCACGTCTACAGATATCTCACGTGGCATACCAGTACCATACGAAAGAAACTGCTAGAACCTTTGCTAATCGTGTATCCCTAAACTTCCGGTCAAGCCCATTGCAACCTAGATTAACTGATCAAGATCAGTTGCATTGATACGAAGAAGCTGTCAAAAATGTCGCAACTGATATCCTAATTTTGACTCGAAAAAACTCCCCTATGAAGTGGCGCTGCATAGAAGATCAAGAGCTTGTCGTGCAGTCTTCTCTACAAAATAAGAGGGAAGAACATCATCTTCTACTAAGAAAAGGAAAGAGTAGAGAGCGGAATAATCGAACAAAGGGAGTGGTGCCATTATAGGAACAAGGTTCGGAAGTTTCATCAAAATATAAAAAGAACATGTTAAGCCAACAAGGCCGAATAAAAGAGCGATGTAGTTTTTAATAGAGTGACAATTAGTGTTGAGTACTTTGAGGATGACCCAAACTTTGCTGTCGGTCAGAACGAACCATTCAACCTAAACGAAGAAATCCAAGATTTCTGCCCATCCGACAAAATTAAAGTAAATAAACAATAGCAACACCCAAACATAAATGTGGCCTGCCGAGCTCCAATAGGAGCTGTCGTAATAGCGAGAATACGAGTAAAGCAACTCATTTGCATAACTTAATCAGAGGAACGTATGAACATTCTTTGTCATATCCACAAAAATGAGGACAATCTAAACTGCGCAAATTATAGCGACATCAGTCTCTTTGAAATCGCGCACAAGATCCTGTTTTTTCAATAATCTGATGAGCCCCTATCAAATCAGTTTTAAGCCCGTTAAGTCCACAGTTGACCAAATATTCACACCACAGCATATCTCTGAAAAAACCTAAGAAGTTCAGATTGATAAACACGACCTCATTATCGATTTCGTGGTCGCATATGACGACATCTATAGAGACCAGTTATGCACAGCCTAGTTTTGGCATCCCTGCAAAACCCGCAAGGATAATGGGGAACCCTCGCTCGTTAGAAAAAATCTCACCAAAACCAAAGGCTTACACAAAATGATGGACTCTCATGGAGTCTTTTACTTAAACATTATTCTTGTTGAAAATTCGTAAACCGACGCCAGAGGCAGAACACAACGAGATGTGACTTCTGCGCTTGACAGTATAAAGCGGCAAAAATGCATTTAGCTGTGAATGAGATCGAAACAAGTGTAGACAGCCAACAATAAGGGACGGACAACATCGGTTAATCAGGCTCTTAAAAATGAAATCTCATCAAAAATTAGGCAATTTGCCTATGAAGGCGTTGCAAGGGACACTAAAGTGACTATGTCAGACCCTCATCATTCCAGTCCTGCTTCATAGGGCAGAATATGGACTTTTGCGAAGGCAGATAAAGGTAGGTTTAGCCTTCTTGAAAGCAGATTTCTTGGACCGATTTTTGACGCTATTTATATTATGTCCTTGGGGGAGGATATATAACAGCGATTTTTACGACCTGTACAGTGGCATGGACCTGGTCAGAAAAGCGCACTTTGGTCTCCTGAGATGGTGCCGCACACAAGTGGAAAAGGACCTCAACCATCTTGGAGTGCAAAGCTGGTGACAATTGGCCTAAGTCTGCGCTGTTTAGAGAGGTTTTTTGGTTGAGGCTCCAACAATCTGGTCATCATTCATCTTCTGGCCATCTTCTGTAAGTTCCAACATATCTTTTCTAAAGTGACACAAAGTCTAGGCCTTTATCCAGTAGCATCTTAAATTGATGGTTTCTTTTTAACTTCAGAAGAAAATTGAGCTCTGTCACCATACCTGTGCAATACATTTTGCATCTTCCTTCGCCAGGTATATTCTGATGATGCCATCTACTTAGATACGAGTATGCATTTTCTTGGAGTGAAACTTCAGATTTTCATTATCTGTGGATAAAGTTATTTACGATGTTTATGTTGAACACGACATTTTCCAGCTGCTGCTCTGTGCCCTTGGTGTCATTTTTTGTGAGATGTACACCATTCAAGCCAACGAAGTTTGCAGTATATTTCTTTACTTAACCGTCTTTCCAACGAAGCTCAGTATTTGGGTGTCAACCTGGATGATAGACTTTTTTCGAACTAAACATTTCGCATCTAAAACCGGCCTGTTTATCGTGATGTAAAGGAACTTTCAGCAAAACATGAGTCTAGTCACCGAGAAGGACCCATTGCATCCAGTCAGCTATGATAAGGCCAATTATTTCCTATACTGCAAGTGTCCGTTGGAACAAGCTTTCATAGATACGACACTGCTATTTTCACCAGACTCCGAATGACTAATTTTTCGGGCGCATAAAGGTTTACCTTGTACGCCTCTCTGTGCTATTGACGCACTGCGCTCTCAACGTCATTTTCCGTTTAATGGAAAGTAGCCTTTGGTACAACACGCATTGGAATTTTGATGACTACTATTTGACTCTGCTCTTATGGGCATGCTATCTATTGCAATCCTTGTACTCCGGCATCGACCAGAATCTGAGTTGGAAAAGGCAAGCAGTTGCGTCTTAATGGATGAACCTAAAATTAGTCTAGGACGCAGCCCCAGTAAATTTTTGGACAACGGCAACATTAAATTTCAAATCAAAATTTGCGGAAATATATGAAGTCTTGATGGCAATGAACTGTATTGTTCAGAATTGGTGCAAGTATCAACATGTGTAGCGAAAGCGTCTTGAGCTGCGCTTAAAGACTTATTGAACTCACTCATCACTTCCTGGCTAGCTGCAAGACTTTCCTAAACGATGTCGGTAGAATGAATTTTTTTTTTTTTTTTTTAAAAAGAACTTAACACTCAAGAAGGTATTACTACTCTTAAAATGCCGGAGCACGTGTTAAGTTTTTCGGAAAATTGGATAGAGAGAGAGAGAAAGATTTTGGGCTCAGTGGTTATTTCGCTCCATGGGTGGCATCCAACATTTAATGGGGAGACTAAATTATTAGTGTAAATTGGACTCAAGTTGTATTTAGGCAACCATTCATCTCACAAGATTTTAGTTGCCTGAAAAAAAGTCTTTCGATCACGGCTGGTATTGAACCCCGAACCGTCCGATTGGGAAGCCAACACACTACCACTTGAGCCACGGCCACCCACTTAGTCCCAGACCACAACAAAATCACGGAAAATAATGCCAGGGAAGGTTTAATGAAGAGCTTCTCAGAATCCGAACCTGCCTTAGGACTACAACGGTTAGAGCTTCCATCGACAGTTCTATTTCGTGAGCATAACTGAAGATGGCATGGCTCTCCAAGATACCGACAGAACAAATAATGCTTCTTGATGTCTCTAAGAGATCATTAACTTTTCTCCTGTCCCTCAGTAGGAAAGACTGTACATTGTGGGCGGTCCTGGCTCAAATGGTAGTGGACTGGCTCCCAAATCGGAAGAAAAAAATTGTTTACTGGGGCAGCACGCTTTAGCTAAGCAACTAAATGTGCTAGACATAAATGATATAATACCCAGCGATGCTAGGTGTGCGTGTGATGAGGGCACCATACATTACTTCCTTTGTTAATCTCCGGCCTCATTTACATCAGGCTAGAAGTGTGTACTCGGCATTAAAGTGATGGGCGCTGGTACTGTAGGCTCTTTATCACTAATGCCATGACTCATCTTTCTATGAAAGACATTGCAAAATCCAGTAAAAGGAAAATGCAGGGATTACAATGGACTAGTTGTTTGCTTGATTGCTCTGGAAGAAAAGACATCGAAGGACTAGTATGCACTTAATTGTTCCGCACATCTTGCTCTTCTACTACTGCGGTTTGCGTTAAGTTGCGTAAAGACAAGAATTAGCGATATGCGATCACGTGTATTCTTCTATATAGAAAACCATGGTTCCTAAATTATATTCTGAGGTAGGAGCCCATAAGCTTAGACCATTGGTATAAATTTTAATTCTAACAGGTATTGGCAGTTTTGCATAAAGTGAATACTTTCATGAGTACTCTCTATTTTGATAGCAGTAGCCCTTCACGCTTTTAGAGAATATTTAGCATTCCATGGGAAGATAATCGGAAGGTATGATTCACCATCATTTCTTGGTCTGTAGTTGTACAATTCTTATTGAAGGTAGTTTTTTTTTTATTAGCATTTAACACGCACTTTCATTTTTTTAAGCATTGTATCTTCAGTTTTTCTATTTTCTTTTTATATTTTGCAAGGCTTACTATACATACTATTTACTTATTTTAAAATTCACTTATAGTAGTTATACAATATGTTGCATGTTTTTTTTTTAAATAAACACATTTTCATGTATGAACTATATTTAAAAAAATATCTTAATAAAATTTACTTTTTTTTAATAAAATTTTTTCTTTAAACTAGGTCCAAAACCAGGTCCACCACGTAATCTAACCGTTACAGAAGTATCTAATGGCTTTCTAATATCATGGCAATCACCACTAGAACGTGCCCATATCGTTAAATTCTACACAATTAAGTACCGTACCGATGCCCAGTGGAAAACGCTTAATCGTGGTCAAATTCGACCCGAAGAAACGCAATACTTAGTTAAGAATTTAGTCGGCGGTCGTACATATTATTTTCGTGTTCTAGCAAATTCTGAAAAAAGTTACGAGTCCAGCGATGAAGTTAAATTTCCGGTACCCGCTCGTGTAAAGCATAAAGCAATTACAGCCGGTGTCGTTGGGGGTATCCTGTTTTTTATTGTTGCGATCATTTTATCGGTTTGTGCCGTAAAAATTTGCAATAAACGTAAACGACGAAAACAGGAAAAAGGTAAAACTAACTGTTACTCTAGGCTAAAGTAAAATTTAACAATTTGATGGCTTATTATCTGGGATGCTGTTGCTTAATTAAAATCTAACAAACATTTTCAAAAACTACTATTCTACATCCTAGTTATAAAAAAAAAAAGACAAAACAATAAAAATCTCGTACAACTTTGTATTTTGAATGAAATGAAACTAGTTTTCGTATCTAAGACTAGAAACACTTTTTAACACAAAAAAATATTAATAGAATAAAATACTTAGGAGTCTTAGTTAAAAGTTAAAAAAAAAAAAATCAAAAAACTAACAACAATTTTCGGTCGCACTTTTCGACAGTACTGTAAAAGCTTTTAACTTGCTTCTTTCTTTGAGAGCTGTTTGATACTGCTAACTTCTGTGTTTGCTTTCTTCTTTGGTATTTTGTTTGGTGTGCTTGATGTAGAATGAGTGTTTGCCTTATGTTCTTTAAAAATTAAAAATAAGAAAAAAAAAACAATATATAACTCTATTAGTTTAAAAAAAAAAAGAATTACAATTCTTGGTAGATGATATCAAAATTAATTCTGATACAGAATTGCCCGGTAAGATCCATGAGGATTATGACCACTAGTGCATTGTGCACGTAAGCTGCTCCGTTAATACGTTAAAACACATATTCCTCTTGGAATTCTTAATAGGTAACGACTTGAAACTTGTGAACAAAATTATCACAGCATGCTGTGACACCTTGTTTTGCTATTATGTGATTTCAGACTGAAAGTCTATCAGCCTCTGGTTTCAACTCCTCTCCGTACCAGCCTCCCATGTCTACGACTTTTGTTTTCGAAGACGTACTTTCTCCCAAATGGGATATATGGTATGCTCTTGTGCTAAGAACAAATTACTGCAACTTAACCCTAGAAACCATACCTTGGTTTTTGTTACAATAACCTAAGTGGGCTTTCTGTACACCCCAACAACTGTAAGACGGTATTTTAAAAAAACTTAAAGCGCAACCAGGTTTTTTTTATTATTATTTATAAATTATATATTTTTACATGGGAAAGAAATTTTAAACCACATACTACTCCCATTACGTTAACAAACACGTAACATATCATATCAATTTTCGTAAGATACTTTGATTTTTAAAATGTTACCAGTATATTGTATTTTGAAAGTCGGTTTTTTAGGTAAAAATTCGCAACTGCATGCTGCTTCCGTGCGGTGCTCTAAGCAAATGTGCTTTGGCAAGTACTGCACACATCTTAGACTTGTTGTCCTTTACTCTTGGACACAAAAAGCATCGTCTTTTTATTTTTCCCGGGGCCCGAACCACACAGGTGGTGGTTTGATCCATAATGGTGGAATGCGCTCTCAACAAAGAAAACCCAAGGAAAATCTACAATAGGCAGCGTGTTAAGTGCTGCCACTTTCGGCTGCTCGGCTATGATTAAAAGAAAAGAATCTGTGGCAGTGCAAATCTCAAAAAAAAAAAATACCCAAATGTGTCTGTAGGCGCCACGCAATCTTTTTGGTGATGAATTGCGAAACTTTAAAAAAAGGATGAAAAAAAAAACACAAAAGTTAAAACTCACGTTATAAACAGCGATTGTTATAAATCGATTGCATGGTATCAAAAATTTGCTGGTCAAGGTTAATATCATGGCAGTTAAAGCTACCGGAAGGGAAACCGCTTCAGAGTGGGCCGCTATCTTCGGTCTTCCCGAAAGGTAATAAGAAATTTTTTCTAGCGGGTGGCGTGTACGCTTTATCTTCTCTTTGTACTTAGATGTTGTTTGGTAACCTTCTTCCATCGTCTTCCTGACTCTCCCTATTATTCCCTGATCCTGTCCTGTTTTCCCTTGATTTTCCACTTGTAACTGTTTTTTTCTTTTTGTTCTCCTACTTAATTTTTCTAAACTAACTTTTCTTTTCTCTTTTTTTTTTTGTCAGTTTGCTGTGTTTTTTTTTTTGCTAAACCTCTATCGTTGTGGTCAACCAAGAAGGGGCCGCCCTAATTCAGCTTATGTCCACTCAGACCATTGGCCACACACACACACATTCATTCGTAGCGTTCTTAGCGGGCCCAATGTCTGGCATATGTGTACAGCGCTCCGCTACTTAGCTGGAGAGTGCAACCATGTCTTTGAACACCGCTAGACCGTTCTTTCTTAAACCCAAGTGTGCCACTTTCACTACCCAGGTCTCGGGGAAATTTCCGAGTTCTGGGAATTTCCTTTGGCCTGAGTGAACATTTCCCCTGAATTGTCTTGGGTTCAAATAACCTCTTCTTTCCCCGAAATTGATCCCAGAGATAAGTCGAGGTGATGCATTTGAGGCAAAGACAGGGGAACCAAGTCAGGATCTATGGGTCTCTAGGTAAAACTTTTAAAAGGGTGTTTGGCCTTTGTGACGAAAGAACAAGGAAGCTTTTCTCAAATTAGTTGACAAAAAGGTGGACCCGGTAGACTTCCGTACAGATTTTTGGGGGAAAAGGGAATATCAGATAGCGTCCCACTCTTTACACTGGTTATGTTTTTTTTATCATTGTACAATTTGTTATTATTTTTGTTTTGTTATTGTTGGTTTCGGTCTTGTGTTTCGTTTGCTCCTGTGTTTTTGTGCAGAGTTGCAGACCGTCCGCCTGGCCCTAGGCAACTGGTGTGGGTTGCAGGTGTTTCATTTAGACAGAGGGTCCCAGACCGTCCATCTGGCTTTAGGTGTTTAGTCCAAATAACATGAACGTCAGCCACATGTTCAGAGCGTTGTAGGCAGTGTCTTTCCAGGGTGGACTTACTGGTTGTCACCTCCGAGGAGCGTAAAGGCAGAAGTCCGGGATTGGAAGAATCCGCAGGTGCCTTCCACAAATACGTTCCTTCAAAGCGACAACGGATACAACAGACAAGGTGGGTCAAAAAGTGATGGGGTTAGGAGCTGAAGGGATGGAGCGGAATGCCTTGGCTCTACTCGATGCTGGAGACTACCCATCAGGAGAGACAGAACAACACGGCGGTCGACAATTTCGAGCTGGACCCATTCTCGCGCTCTTGTAGCAGGCCGCCCGTCTGCTCTGTTGGTGGCTTTGACCGTCCGTCCTACCTGTTTATGTTGTCCTTCCGAGA
Source organism: Volucella zonaria (assembly GCA_963966105.1). Taxonomy (NCBI): domain Eukaryota; kingdom Metazoa; phylum Arthropoda; class Insecta; order Diptera; family Syrphidae; genus Volucella; species Volucella zonaria. Next base: position 142,106,848 of record OZ014533.1, on the reverse strand, counting down.
TACTGAGAGAGTGCACCGATGGCTGATGCGCCTATGGCTGCCCATCACTTTCTCAGGATGTTGGAGGAACAACTATTCAGAGGGAAAAGGTTCGAAGTGATGAAGGCGAAAGTTTTCACGGGAAAAGAGCACAGCTTGTTGTGGTAAATTTTACCGCAGCAAGTGCTCGAAATTTTCATCTGCTCCTTCTGTAAGCCCTTTTGCAATATTTGTGCTCAAACTGATATTTACTTTTTGGCCTAACCTCTTTTGCATATATGGTTTTGCTAGAGACAGGCCCAGATTGTATTTTTTTTGTTTTTGTAGTTGTTTCAAAGATTATACAACACCATCAAATCGATCATATAAAAATTATTTTAGAGGCCATCTACGTGTTTTACTCACAACAGAATAGTTGTGCGCAAGTTGATCACAAGTGACAACACCTTTTTTATATTTTCCGGTCTTTTAGCTTGTGGGCCAACTTCTTTATCTTTATGCTGTGGAGAAATAAGAAGCACTCATTTTCCTTTTGTCATATTGTTTTTGCGAATTGCGAAGAGGGCACTTCTTTTTTTCTATTAGGCAAGAATGATAGGGGCACTTTATTTTTGCGTAATGTTCCACCAGCAATCAGGTTATGCTGGCAAAGCATTACATCGACCAATTGTATGGATGTAAACCAATTGTCCATAGTTAAATTTCGGCAAGTTCCATGAATCCTTTCACTTATTTTCCGAACGAGCTGGAGCGGTATAGGATCATTTGAACTCCTAAACTCTTTGCCAATGTGAGGAATAGTCGAGACCACATAACAGGTGCGAGAATCACACATTGTTATGATCTTAATGCCATACTTATCTGGCTTTGATGGAATGTAGATTTAAAAAGGACAATTTCCTCTAAACCCTAACAGTTGCTCGTCTATAGTGCAGTACTCATAGGACGTGTAATATCTTGACCAATTAAAGCAACATTTTTCCCAGATTAATTTAATTGGAGAAAGTTTGTCTGCTCGATCTCTAGTGTCTCTGTCATTGAATCTTATACAGTTAACGAGCAATTCAAATCTGCACTGTCCAATAATTGCTTGAAAAATTGGTGAGCATTTAATGAACTACATCTCACGTGTGTGTAGACTTAGTAGACCGCACAAATTTCATCAGTGTATGTGTCACCCATAATCTTAGAAGTTGGAGCAGACTTTGAAGAGGTTGTTGAAGCAGACGTTAATGCAATCTTTTCTCTTTGAATACAGATCTCAATGCTTGTCTGGAGAACAATAATTTCCAATATTGTGGAATCGAAAAGGTGTTCCCAAGTTTCAACCTCAGATCTTACAAATTCGGCAGCATCCTTACAACCTGGCACTTTAAGGACGACGTTTGTTGAAGCGATTCGGCCATTGGATGAACGGGATTCTGTTGTCCATCGAAAGCTTTTCTTTCCAAAACGAACTTCAGTGTGATGTCTACCGTCTGGACTTTCATCATTTTCAGAGTCACTTGCAGAGATTTCTTCGTCCTCTTCAGATTCTGCCTCAACATGATCAATATAAGATTCAATGCTAGGTTAAGGCAGAGTTTTGACAGCAAACTTAAACCGCTCCACTGATTGCTCGAACGATGTTGATGCTGCTTGACTTTATACCATTTGAGGGCTGACGTGGTTTGTGGGCACTGTAAGCGGTGATGGTGAAGTGAGTTCTAGCGCGAGAGGTGATATAAGGTCCATTTCTGTGGTCTACTAACAGCATTCAAGGTAACATCTGAGTTATCCAAAATAGATGATGGACTTTTCGCATCAGTCTTCATTCATAAAACGATTTGAATCAGGATCACAACGGATCGCCTCTGGTATTATCTCATTAACTGGGACATTATACGTTGGTTTTGATTTGTCATGATTTCGATCCAGTATTTGGTTCTGATGTCGGCGCCAGTTCCCATTACCTGTTTCGACCAAGTACATCCTTCTTCCAAGAGTGTTTTTTTTATAATACCTTCCAACTACATTCTTTTTTGAATACACACTGACGTGTGACCAGATAGCAATAAAAGTCCTTCCAATTGCTATGTTTCAGCAACTGTCAAAGTTACCAATGATATCCAGCTGTCAAAATATTCAGTAAAGTTTGCCATTTCATCATTCATCGCAAATGAAAAATTATCGAAATTCCGCAACGTGAATTTCGTCGTGAGGACGGCCGTAATAATGGTTTTAGTGTGGACGCAATTCTTCGCACCGTGGTAAAGTTTAAGCATGAGTACATTCTTTTGGATCTTAAGCCACCAATAAGACAGAAATTGGTGCGAAGTGAAAGAAATATAGCCGCCGTAGCGTCCAATATCGAAGAAGACCCAGAAATGTCGATTCGGCGCCGGTCAGCTGAATTGGGCATCGCCAAAGAGTCAACCCGGTTTATTTTGCGCTTGGATTTGGGCTTAGATTGATATACATAAGATTGTGCTAACGCAGGAATTGAAGTAGGGCGACAACACAAAACGCCGTGAGTTAGCACTGGAAATGTTGGCCGGAGATCTGAATTTTGGCCAAGAAATCATCTTCTCGAACGAGGCCCATTTGTAGCACAGCGGCTATGCCAACAAACGAAATAGCCATTATTGGAGCGATCACAATCTACAAGTGTTCGGCCAAGCATGAATGCATCCACCTTATTTCTTTCGAAGTGAGAAAGGAGACACCGTTACCGTCAATGGTCTCAGGTATAGAGCGATGTTAACCGACCTTCTGTGGTCAGAGCTCGACAACATCGATATATCCGAACTGTGGTTCCAATAAGACGGCGCTACATGCCATACAAGCGACGCTCAAAGTTGTGAAGGAGAAATTTGGCGACTAGGTCATCTCACAGCTAGCGCCCATCAATTGGCCGCCCGCATCATGCGATTTGATACCACTCGATTATTTGCTGTAGTCCTTAGTCTACGCTAACAAGCCAACCACTTTGGACGAGCTCGAAGTCAATATTTGACACGCTATTGCCCGACCAACGCCGCGAAAAATTGGACCGAGTCATCAAAAATTGGACCGCTTGAATCACTGTCAGCGAAGCCGAGGCGACGATGTGCTTTCCCACACATAATGGCATGAGCCATTTAAAATAAAGCCAGAATAAATTTTCTTTGCACGGTTTCATCTTTACGCGATTTTCACTTACCAACCCAGATTCGATTTGCGCGACCGTGTGAAATGAAGTTTTTCTCTCAAGGAATCATGACGCGCCATAGTTTTTCTGGCGACAGATATGCACTTGCACATATGTCGGAATTTTATATCCATGTAATTTAGTCAGTTGTGTTTTCTGAGTGACTGAATCCGCTAGTGCAGCGTAAATTTGTTTGTTTGTTTGTTACAAATTGTGAGTTATGGTGTGTAAAATGAACAAATTTGTTCTTCCTGACAACTTCCTGTAGAGAGATAATAAGATCGTTTCTTATCAGATCATTTATTGAAGAATTTCAAAGACTGTATTTATAAGTATTTATATTCTATATTTGACTTTATGTTGTTATAAGTATTGTGATGTAAAGATATATTGGGTATATAACTTAATTCGTGCGTTTTTTTTTAAATTTGAACGTTTATTTAAGAAAAACATGTACAATAGTATTATTTAAAGTATTGCCCATGTGAAGCTATGACTTTTTCCATCTTTCTGGCAATTTGTGGATCCCATCCCAAAAGAACTGCGCCGGCTTGGCAGCCAAGAATGAATCCAGCCAATTTTTGATATTCTGCTCTGATGTGAACCGCATTTCAGTGAGGGCGTTCTGCATCGACCGGAACAAATGGTAGTCAGAAGGGGCAAGGTCTGGGCTATAAGGCGGGTGGGGTAAGACTTCCCATCCACTGTTTTCCAAATAGTTCTTAACCGGAACAGCAACGTGGGCCGAGCGTTGTCATGATGGAAAATTATTGCCTCTTGTCTGGTCGCATATTCCGGTCGTTTTACGGCCACTGCTGTCTTCAAACGGAATAATTGCGTTCGGTAGCGTTGTCCATTGATGGTTTCACCCAGTTTTAGCAGCTCATAATACAGCACACCCATCTGATCCCACCAAATACAGAGCATTACCTTCGCGCCATGGATATTCGGCTTTGCTGTTGATTTGGCTGGTTGGCCGGGTTTCACATATGATTTTTTGCGCTTGGGGTTGTCGTAATGGATCCATCAGCAGTAACAATCCGATGCAAAAATGACTTCCTTTTGTGGCGTTCCAGCAGCATTTCGGACATGCAAAACCGCCTTTCGACGTCTCTCGGCTTGAGTTCATGTGGAACCCAATTTCCTTGCTTTTGAATATATCCAGCTGCTTTTAAACGTTTTGAAATGGCTGCTTGGGTGGCACCCAAAGATTCTGCTAGCTCTTCCTGTGTTTGGCAACAATCTTCATAGAGTAATGCTTCCAATTCTTCATCTTCAAACTTTTTTGGCTGCCCAGGACGTTCATCGTCTTCCAAGCCATAATCACCACTTTTAAATAGTGCAAACCACTTTTGGCACATTCGCTCAGATAGCGCATGTTCACCATAAACTTCCATCAAAATACGGTGACTTTCGGCAGCAGTTTTCTTCATATTAAAGTAATGAAGAAGAACTCCCCGCAAAAACACTTTTTCAGGCGCAAAGTTCGACATATTTGAGTGAAAAAAAATTATTGTTGTTTACGCTTCAAATGAATGACATATACTGAAATGACGTACAATGACAGTAGCTTTCCAACGCATGTTCCAATGGAATAATACAAGTTACGCCATCTCTTAGCAAACCGCACGAATTAAGTTACAGACCCAATACATGGGGTTAAGTGATCAATGTAGGAGCATCCTGAGAGTGGAACCAGTTCACACTTTTCAAAGTTATTCACTTTTTTTGTGTGAAATCCCGGTACTAGCCGAAAGCGCTCCAGAAGGATAAAAGAGCTTTATGAAGGCTTATGTTAATTACCAGAAGGCTGTTGTGGGAATTCGTTAGATTATAAACGAATTACATATTTCAAGCGTTAGAAGTACTTCGGTTCATCGAAATGTAGGTCTATTTGGTTTGTTCAATGAATCCCAATCAAGGGCGAAAAACTGGCTCTTCTCAGTAGAATTCAAATTACATTAAACAAAAAATTGGACAATATTTAAAAGTGATTTACGTTAATAAATCTCCAAAACCAACGAATAATCACATTTAACTAATTGAATGCACAGATGTTGTACTCGTACAGTCGGAAATTGGTAAATATTCATTTGGGTTCCCTTATCATATTTTGCTTTTGAGTAATTTGCAATGCTTGTGAATAAAATTTGCATAACCACGCAGCATCTGTAATCTGGCGACAGATTGCTTTTAAGATACCCCTACCCGGGTTACGTAACAATCATTATCAGATGACAATCTTTCCACGTGCCTTCACACAAACCCTACTGGTAGGTTGGTAGATACAATGATTAAAAACCTCTTCGTCCACGGTTCAATTTGTTGGGCAATATTTTCCTTCCAACCACTTCTGTCAGTCAAATAAATGAACACGAACAAAAAAATTAAAACAGAGAAAAAAAAAATCGGCCGATTAATGTTTTACAATTGATTAACACTCCTGCCTTTGCCCGGTGCTGATGGTACTTTAAATTATTTCGATTCAATCCTATGTTAATTAAATGTCACAGCTGCTGGCCGAAATGGCTGATTGAAAAATCTGTACACATCAGATGGTCGACGAGCAAGCCCGCCAACCAACCAACCAACCAACCAACCTCGAATTTAATTTAAAATGCAAAATGTCGAAAAATTCTCTTTTTGACAAAATCGACGCAAGCATTGTAACGTATATATGTAGCTAGCCAGGACAACTGTAGGACAATTACGAGTCCACACAACTTTACATTGTTTTGTCCATTTGAAATTACGGTTGGATAAGTGGGAAAAAACATCAAAGCACTCATTACACTTTTGTTTCCTTTTTTACTTTATTCGAAATTATTTTTTACAAATTGGCAAAGCAGAGGTGTATGGATGAAGGACATGCAAATAAATTGTATTGTAGTATAATAGTTATTTGGAAATGGTGTCAATTAATTTAGAGACCGGAGAGGGTCTGATTAGTATGGATGTAATCACATTCCAGAAGATTTTCCCTCAACTTGCTAGCACTTGGGCTTCGGAAGCATTTCAAGCTGTTCTTTCCTTGCTTGCTATATCCTTTATTTTCATAAGCCCAAACTTAGGTCTAAATAGACGGGTCGTCACTTTAAAACTGACACAAATCCTTCTTTTCTTTTTCTCGTTTAACCTTTCAGGATTATTCTCAACAGCGGCTATTCTATGGAAATACTCGTTATACGCCTTTGAAAGTATTTTATCTCTCTTCAACGCAGATTATCTGGTTTTCTTTGCATTTACCTAAAGCTATCCGGCTGACGTATCTACTTTATTAGGTGAGAGGATTGCATTGTGTGGAATTTCCAAACACGAAACCCACAACGCCTTCTGCACCTAATCTTGGCGACACTCCCGTCAGGCATTACACCACAAAGAGGGCTATAGCCTTATCTTATACCACTGGCTCCTCTGTGCTTTTATTCCGCTGTGGCTCTGTTCTCAGTATTTCTCATAATGCAAAAGTTCTATTCATTTCATCCCAGTTTTCCTTAGAATTTTCAGGTGATACTAACCAGTGTCTTAGCTTCGACTAGTTTTTTATCTGCAACATATCACATGCAATATGACGTGCTCCACGTTTCCATTAGTCTCTGTGCAGCTCAAGCAGGGTGGAAAATTGACATGCTTACGCGAATGTTTTTACGCCCTAAAGTATCCGTGGACTGTTGTCATCTGGGTTATGTAAAGGCTTAGCCCTAGATATTTTCGGTTTATCCATGATTTATTATTGGATACGATTTCATTTGTCCTTCTGCCTTTTTCATGGGAGTTCCATATTCGTTTACATTCAATTAGACTGATCACTCTTCGTTGTGTATATCACATGTTTTCACATTTAAAACTCCGTCCAATTCCAAAATGTGAATCGGATACAATATCAGCCTCATCATATAACATTGTTCGAATTGTATTGATTGCTCTAAGCGCGTTGGTCCTTTATTCTACCTCGGTCTTCTGTCTGTAGGTTTTAATTATCATGGTCTCTCCTCATAGCGGCTATTAATGTAACCACTATGTTTTCGTCCACCAATATTTGGCATTATATGTTACGCAGTAATCCTGACGTAGTTTAATAATAAACTGGGGATAGAGCAAACGCCCCTAAAGGTTACTACGATTCGACCTGTTACAAGCGGCCGGTCATACATAGGTCTTGTTGGGTGGCAGGACCACCGGTAGTGTTCATTGGATAACATGGGGGTCAGGGCCCTCCGGACTTCAGTCCGGTCCTGGCTTGAAAGAGGTAGAACCGCTAATGGAAACGGATCATCATGCTGGCTGTGGTTTAAACCTAAAGTTGCAGTAAACGGCTTACATTTTAGGTTGAATCGATGTGCTTAGAATTGCAAAAAGTGCTAGGCGCAATGACCATAAGTTCAGCAAGAGATTTTAGGTCGGCCTCGATTCAAACCGAGAGTAGGACTTTTGCCGTCAACATAGTTCCAACTTGGTATTACTGAAACGCGACAAGTGCTGGCCAGACGTCTATATCTTAGCTTCCATGGATGTACAAGTATGAGCATCACGTGAACTTGGGTTTTTCTTAAAAGGTATTCACGTAAAACACACAGATGTTCAGTCACCTTTCCACCTTTCCTACCTAAACGACATATATTGTGGATGTTGTCAAAAGTTTAGACTTGCATCTATAATAACGCTAAGGTACTTTACCTTTGACTTAAAGAGTATAACATGGTCATCCAACCTTACCGGTGCTCACTCTCGTTTATTGCTGGCGAATACCACTTACATTTTTATTTGCTTAGCTGAAGCTTTCGTCTGCTACGACCTCAATAGCAATGTTTTCAGTGAAACTAACATTTCATTGCCTAAACCTATGTATTTGTGAGAAAATAGTCTTCCAATATTTTTTTATGGTACTCGTTTGGCCTTAAATGATCATGCGATTATAAGCACAATTTAGAAAATCTCACAGATTTACAACTACCATTCTTGCTAAAACCCATGGAAACGTGATTGGACTTTTAATATACGAGTATCTTGAATGGTCCGCTGTTCTTCGGGAGTGGATTCGAAGATTTTGCAGATCAGAGCATTGGTGTTCATTCGGTCTACATGACCCAGCCACCTCAGTCGTTTTACTTTCACTCTTCTGGGTAGGTCGATGTCGCTCCTCCACTCAGGCGGGAATGAAAATCACTCGCATAAATTTTTGACCATGCCCCTGCGCCATAGGACAGGAGTGGGATTAAGATCTTACATAGGATCACTTTTATTGTTCGAGAGAGGGCTTCGCGATTGGCAATATTTATTCGTCTTTTGATCTCAGTGCTATAGCGGATCCTAGTCAATCAAAAGCCTTCACTACCTCAAAGTCATATCTGCAGAGATTGACGTTCTATACGAGACGTCGGTGTTGGGTGTCCTTTCTTGTTGACAGCATATACTTGGTATTGCCATTAAACCCATCTTTGCCGCTTCCGGCTCAATACTCGCGAAAGCGCCGCTGACGTTAAGCTGCTTTTTTCCGACTATGTCAACAACATGCGAGTAATTGGACGGACTTTTGAAAAGATTGTGTGTCCTGTATTGGCGCCCAAGTTTTGCATTATTCTTTAAAGAATGATGTTAAATCATTTTTTTACATCAGAGGGGTCTCGGTGAGTTCTTTCTATATCATCACCCTGCACAAACCGACGAGTTTACTCTATATTGCTTATCTCTATAGATGCCGTCATATGCGGCCTTAAAATCGATGAATAGCCAGTGTGTATCTATTTGGAGTGCATGTGTTTTTTCCAAGATCTGCTGTATTGTGAATGTTTGGTCGATGGTGGACTTTCCTTGCCGAAAGTCAAACTGATATGGGCCAATCAGGTTGTTGACGACCGACTTCAGGTGTTCACGCAATATGCCAGATAGGATCTTGTAGATGATGTTAATAGGATGCAGGCGCAGTTCATAGCGCCTCCTTTCTTGAGGATTGGACAAACAAAGCTGAAATTCCACTCATCGGGCATACTTTCGTCCGACCATATTTTACAGATGAGTTGGTGTATGCCATCGCTTGCTGCTTTGAAGAGCTCGGGAGTCAGGACGTCAGCTCCAACGGCTTTGTTGTACTTAAGCTCAGATATGGCTATCTTCACTTCATACAGGTCAAGTCGACGGAATTGTTGGTCTACATCGTCCAGGTTCAAATATTCATTCTGCCTGACAGCGGTATTTGGTTCGTCATCGCCGTTATACAGTCTACAGAAATGCTCTTTCGAAATCCTCAGCATCCACTGTGATTCTATTACTATGTTCGACTGTTCGTCTCTACGGGCTTCCATTCGGGGTTTGTGTCCATGGCATCTTTTTCTTACTTTTTGGTAAAACTTCCGCATCTCATTCCTCAACCGTGCTCTTCTTGTGCTCCTTCTTTTTCCTGCTGAGAAGCCGGTCTTTGCCTTCTACCTTCTACCGTAGAGCTCGTGAGCAACTCTAGTCCTGTTATGCAGCGCCGCTTTGTATGCATCTTGTTTATCTGCATGTGCTTACTGACACCCGTCGTCAAACCAGATGTTTCGTTGTGGTGGCCGAGTAAAACCCCGCACATCAGAGGCGACATCTCTGATGACTTGTTGCCAATGTTGGCGCTGGTCCTCAATACTAGATGCAAGCAGCTTAGAACGTCTTAAGGCATTAAGCAAAACTCTATAGGAAAAGGATTGGCGATCTCTTGCTATTGTAGCAGTTCGTAGTCAAACTTCCTCCCAGTATACGAGTATTCTGTTGTCTTTACGATGTTCGAGATATCCGCTACCGTACCTTGGCTGCTACAACGTAACGGTCCGAGTCCATGTTGGCCCCTCGGAACGTTCGGACATCCATAATACTGTACAAATGCCTTGCGTCGATCGCAATTTGGTCAATCTATTGACAGTGGATTAATCAGGACATCTCAAAGTCCCCTTATGAATATCGAAATGCTGGACCCGCGTGCTAACTACGACAAGGCTTGGGCCCCCCGTAAAGTCGACAAGCCTGAATCCGTTAGCGAGGGTGGTGTCGTGCAGGTTATACTTTCCGACAGTAATACCAGAGATGCCCTATCTTCCTAGTTTTACATTAAAGTTTCCGAGGACAATTTTAATGCCATAGCTGGAGCATTGCTCCTAAGTCTTGTCCAAGAGCTTGTGAAGCTATCTTTGGTGTCGTCATCTTTCTCCTCTGTGGTGTGTGCGGGCATATAAGGCTAATGTTGACAAATTTAGCCTTAATTCGGATTGTTACGAGGACCTTTTTAACATGCCGGAAACTCAAGACTTCTTGCCTAAGTCTGTCTCTATCAATAAATCCGCACCCAAATAGGGGCTACTTTTGCCGTCGATAACAACCGCCGTAGTAAATGTCGCAGTTTTTCATCCTCTTTTTGTCCGGGCCATTGTAGTGCATATGTTGGGTGGCGCTAATAGCTTTGCAAAAGTTTAATGCCTCTGCTAGTTGTTCGGCTGCACGTGGTCTTTTAAGGGCCTTGTTTTTGCTTAGTAACTTATGTTTATTTTATTTTCCATGGCCGGGCAGTTACCCCGGCGGCATAAGCCCCATCTGGAGGGCCAGTTCTATTATAGAGACTGCTAAAACGAGGGATGGGTTAGGCCGGAACCAGCAACCCATTTGGCGATGTGAGCGCTGCCGTTAGTCCATTAAGGGCTCATCATCCACTAACTCTTTTCCAATACCCTGACTTAGTCTCGGAAATCCTTTCCGGCCTAAGCTCCAAATATGTCGGAATAGCCCAGAAAAGGTCCTATTTACTTTATTCCGGGATTTTACTTCACTGTTGATTCGATCTGGAGAATTCATCTGCTGTCCCATTTATAGTGCTGCTATTATATTCTTGTCTGCTGGTGCGCGCTCGCGCTTTAGGTTTGGCAAGTCGAATCAGGATGGACATCGAGCAGTACCCGATGGTTACCACTTGGAGGTAAAATAAGCAGAATTGGCATGCGGAAACAGTTACAGCATTGGGTATCGCCAGGTTTACACCTCTCAATGCCTACCCTATTTCTACGCAGCCAACCATCAAATTTCCTCTCCTACTAAGAATTAGTCAGTTATATTGTCTTTGTATCTGTAATTTGATTCGAAGTTGGGCATCAATGATCAAGCACCACAATTTAATCAAGGACCTCAAGAACCAAGCTATGTACCTTTAGGTTCCTACTGTGTTCTGATTGGGGTCTCTTTTTATCAAAGACGAAATCTTTTTTATTTCGTTGATGTTGCGGAATGAAGCCGAAGATTCTGCATCCCGTAGCGAGATTGTCCACTCGTTCAACATGTCCTGTCTGCGTAATTTATTAACTAGATCGATATTGCTGTAGAACTCGTATAGTTCGTCGATGAATCTTTTCCTCCGGGATTTGTCAATAAATGTATTCCGTAGACTGTTTTCTTGATATGACCGTATTGTCATCTGCGTATTGTCATCTGCGTTGACATAATTTGGCTGTCTTACCCGGAAGAGACAGGGACTGTCAGGATTCATTCTTCGTTCGGGTTAAATAAGATGGAAAGTGTGTCTGGAAAAATGTAGAATGTTTCGATACAACTCTCAGGAATTGTCATAGTATTACTCGTACTTAAGCAACAATAAGATGGTAATTACTTTTCTCAGATGCAAAATTTCAATATTCGAATATTGTCTGTTTGGAAGAATTTGTGCATGAAATTGTTTGGATTTTTTTGTTTTGTTTTTGTTTAATGTAATTGCTGCTTCTATTTGTAAGTTTTCATATTGCTTATATATGGATTAAACATATTTAAAGACATTTTTAAAAAAAATTACAATATTAAAACGAATCAGCCACTCTAGCAACTCATTTTTCAAAACTAATATTCAAATTAGGATACCGCTAATACTATAATGTTTATCTAATTTTTTTTTACTTTACTGTTACTTATTCTTCTGATTTGATGTTCATTTTCGATGAATAAACGTTTTTTGTAAAAAATTCACGCACAAAATTGGTAAAATACCCCATAACGACAAACCTCATGCAATGATAGTACAAATAAGAAACATTTGTGAGTTAGTTTTCCGATAAAAAAAAAATCCGTATCTGGAAAACTCATCTCCAAATTTGGAACGAAGAGAAAAAAGAACTTACAAAATTAATGATGCTAAAATCAGTTAATATTTGGTCAAAAATTCGGTAGGTAATTGGGGTAAGTGTACGAGTAGTTTACCAGTCAAATAAATGTAGGACTTGTAGCCAAAAAACACCAAATATGTACTCGTAGTTCTAAAACAAAATCAGAACAAAACACTCAAAATAAGGCCATTCCGAGAGGAAGGATCACAATCAGATCAAACAAAAACAAACATAGTTTTCCAAGTCAATTTTGGCGCCAATTCGCTTTAGTGTTGCATGAGTTTTAGTTAATTGATTGTTGTAGACAATTGTTGCACTAATTGATTGGACTTTAAAGTATTTTGAATTTCAACACATTTCATACATCCATGTCCTTATTTTTCATACCAACTCATTCATAATCTGCGCAAATTGTTTCGACCGGAATAAATACTTTTAAATCAGTTCTCCCAGATACTCATAAACCAGGGGAGATATGGGACTCAAGCGCGGTCTGTGTCTAACTATCAAATACACACTTCAAGGTGGTTGAAATCTACTTCCACTTGTGACGGCGCTAAGGCTAGGTCTTGCCCTACAACGCCATCCTTTCGGGTAGGGATCGAACGCACTTAGGGTCGGAGCGTTAATATTTGTTCAATACACAAGTTCTACACATCTCAGGGGACTGAGGCACACCTTTCTGCGCAGATCAATGCTGTGGTACATTTCATACTCCGTCAACGAAAACGGGACCAAAGATCGTTTGAAAAATTTAGGATATCCTCATCCGCCTTCGATCTGTATGATTAGGGTCTCATAAATCTAAATAGAGTTCCCATAGTACTTCCTGACAAGGGTTTATTACTAAACTTCTTTCCTAAATCAAACAGAGGCATAGCAATTACCAAGTGTAACTCTTTTGGCTTTAACTATGTGGAACTTCTTTTTTCATTGAAGTGTTTTAGCCTGTTCGAACGCAAGTTACTATTTTGAAGTCAAAACTTATGCTTGCAGCAAACAAGAACATCAGTAAAATTTACACGATGTCGAGACGCATTACTTTGGTCTGTCAGCATAATAGGAAATCATGTCATATACATTTATGCTTTTGTAAACCCAAATTTTGATAGAAGAGTTAACCGAAGCGTCAGCACGTATGTTCAGCATGGTTATGAACGATTTTATTCATTGAGTCTAGGGTCCCAGAGAAGACAACCTTTCGATTGCGACTAGAAAAATCTGGTAAGGCCTAGATAGCAACTTGACTGTCGGTTTATACATCGATATTTGTACCATGCTATATGTACTCGTTCATGACTTGGGATTGCCTATCAAGACTTAAAAAACAGCCACATGTTTATACTTAACTAACACTAGATGCTCATATTTGATTGATCTGCAAGTAGTTGAGATTCGGACAGATCTATGGTATTCTTCTAGTCAGTAATGAGCATAGGGAAAGGCGATTTTATACTTTCATAGCAACCAGTTCTTTCTTGCGTGAATCGCTTTAAATTAACAAACCTACATCTAGAGTTTTAACTAATAAGGTACAATTTATAAGATGAACATCAAGAGATGGAGATTTAAATGCCGACGATGTCCGAATTTGGTTTTTCTGTATTTCAGTGTGTTCTGTGAGAATCGAACCCTGACGTCTGGGTGAAAAGTAAAAGGTATTAGTATTACTTGATTGGATTTTTTTCCGTGCTCATATTTTGATGCAACATAAATTCATAGAACTTTCACCGATTCGCCAGCACCATTTATTCCAGAATTCTGATATCATTCAGTAGATCTATTTTTCACTTAAAAGATATTGGTAAATATTTTAAAATTCTCAGCCGTCCTATTTTTCCTTACTGCCTGCCTGAGTGCATCTTATCAGCTCTATCAGTTTTAGGGCTAAAATCTTAATAACAAACTTTTTGACATTGATGTGGGTCTAAGTGTCCAATGACAACATCGTATGAAGCAATGTCAAGGGATAACACTGGATGACCCTGGGCCTCAACTAACAAGCCTTTCCAGTTAGTTAACTCGAACCTTGTCTAACTGCTTCCGATTATGCAATCCAAGTCGGTTGAGGTCGGTTTCACAAGATGGCGTGAAAGTTGTCACCCGATGTTCTTTCGCTGTAATTTTTTTAATGAATGAAGAACTTTGTTCCTACTTTTGGATTATGTTTATCTGATGTCTTGAATTTTTTTCCACCAAGTCGAGAAAATGATATCGGCTAAGTGGCCGCCACCTAAATTCCTGACCATTCGGCCCCGATTTGTGGCATTTTCCAGCACTCTTGCCAGAACTTCCGGCTATAGGTCCTCGAATTCTTGACGGATATTCTCTTTGAGAGCTTTAGGAGTCTGAGGCTTGTTGACATAGACCCGACAAAAAGAAGTCTGGAACGGTTAAGTCAGGCGATCTTGTCAGCCAGTATGCACCGTTACTCCATCCTGTTGGAACTCCACGTTCTCCAGGCCCAAATCATCCAATTGAGGAAGAAGTAAGGCATTGAATATGCCTCTATAGCGCCTGCCATCCACAGTAGTCATTTGTGCCGCGGCGTTTTCGAAAAAATAAGGCCAGATAACGCCTCCAGCGTAAACAGCACACCATGCAGTAACTTTGAGCGGATGTAATGGCTCTTCGTGGGTTATGCGCGGATTTTCGGTGACCCAGAAGCGCTGATGTTGCATATTCACATATCCACAGAGATGGAAATGGGCCTCGTCGCTCGTGATAATTTTCGATGAAAAGTTGGCTCCCTCATCGTCGAGATTCACCATGGCTTGAACGTCGGTTACACGTTCTTGGTGGCCAACAGCTAACAGCTGATGCACTGTCTGCCCAATTGCGTGGCATGTCGTCTGGTCGATACTCCGGGGTCCTCTACGAGATCTTCAACCACAGCTGCGATATTCTCAGCAGAACGGCTGCTCCGGAGCTGGCCTAACCTGGCAGCATCTCATGTTGTCCCATACTCTTCTAGGCGAGCGCTTAAACGTCGTAGTATTTACCCTGTCGTTGTCGGACCACCGGGAATCGACAGTTGCCGCCATTTGCAAAAATTATAGCATCTTCCGATAGGGTGATTGTGCGCCCCACCTAAAGTGACGTCTTTCTACGCTGCGTTGTCCCTCCGGGTTAGATTCGAAGGCTATGCGGGCCGTAGCATTGGTATCCATTCGCTCTACATATCTTATCTATCTCGCGGGACTGATGCGCAGTTTTCTGACTACGTCGATGTCGCTGCACAGCTCGTATAGTTCGTCGTTGAATCTTCTCCTCCAAAAACGAGACTGAATATTTTGCGAAGAATTTTTCTCGCTTGGCGACCATGGATATTTTCATTCACCTTCAGTAGAATATATGCTTCAGCGAGGTAAATTAGGATTGGGATGGGGCAGAATTAGTTGCCTTAGCCCAAAAAAACAACGATTGACAAGACTGATGCTTCGTTTTATTTCTACTGAGATGTTGCTGGCAGAATTGATAGCAGAACCAAGGTAGACAAAGCACCTTACTGCCTCAATTCGTCGATGTTATGTTTGTTTTTGTTGACGGCATACACAATACTTGGTTTTGCCCTAATTTAACTTTAAACACATTTTGGCGGCATGCGTTTCAAAATCAATATCATCGGCGCACTCTTGCCGTTGCACAGAGTTTTGAAAGATTGTGCGTTTAGTGTTCGCTTGTGAGTTCCGTACAATTATTTCAAGTATGATATCGCCCTATGCTCCAGGAGGAGTTAAAGTGTTGCTCCTAACAGCAGCTTCCGATATAAAAGAAGAGGAGAAGAATGATATTAAATAAGTCACATTTTCTAAAACCTTTGACATAAAAAATCTCGGTTAAGTCGTTGCCAACTTTGACTGAACAACGAGCGTTGTCAATCGTAATTCTGCTTGGCAGGGATAATAAAACTAGACATGACTCCATATACCTCGTCTCTATAAATGCCCTCTGGAGTTTTTAGCAGGAAGCGTAAAGATTTCGTCGATTGTGGACTTTCCTCGTCTGAAACCGCATTGATATTGGCCAGTCAGGTTTTTGCGAAAGGTTTCAGACGTTCATGCAATGTGACAGATAAGATCTTATATCCAATGTTGAGGAGACTTATACCCTTATAGTTGGCTTAGTTGAGGTGGTCTTCTTTTTTGTGGATGGGCAAATGATGCTGAGATTCCATTCATCAGCCATACACACTTCTGGCCAAATCTGAGAAATCTGAGTTGGTGTGTGTTCTTCACAAAGTCACTTCCAGCAGCTTTGAATACCTTGGTAGGCAAGCCGTCAGGTCTAGCTACTTTGCCGGGCTTAAGCCAAAACGAATTGATGACCAGGTGGACGTCAATTTTGACTACCATCGCCTAAATTGAATGGTCTATTCTGCCAGATGGCGAGATATTGGGCTTCGTCGCGTATATACAGTCTCTAGAAAAAGTTTTTTACACATTTTCGGAACCGACTGTGACTCTACTACGAATTTTCTTTCATCTTGTCTACAGGTTTCGATAAGGGTCGTGTTCCCCTGATAAGTTCCCTTGATAAGGGAACTTTCTTCTTCTTCTGGAAAACCACTTTTCCGTTTGTTTTGGTCGGAGAGTTCAGGAGCGGCTTTCGTCCTTCGGTGCAGCATCCTTTACACGCTTCCTATTTAGCTGCATGTGCTTATTGGAATTCTTAATTAAATCATGAGTTTCTTGCTGGTGGCATGGGAGTTTTTGAGAAATATCGCAATATGCGTTCGGCTAAAAGTCCGCCGGTCTCTACATTATATCTTCTCACAGTAGTTCTTCTTTGTACTGACGTGTTTGCAACTTGGTTGCAATAGTATGATGATCCTACTCAATGTTGGCTGCCCGGAACGTTTGGACGTCCAGAATACTAGAGGAATGCTATTCCAAAATGATCAGTTTGATTTAACATTTGATAATCCGGATACCGCCATGTCTGCTTGTGTATACCGAGATGAGGAATCCGTGTGCTTACTATAGTGATACAATATTTCACCTCGCCGCAAAGTCAACAACCCAAAGTCCGTTGCCAGACGTGTTCTACCGAATATGTTCTCGTCTTCTATTCTGGCGTTAAAATCACCTGATATGATACGAGTATGTCTTGTCGAGGAGCTTGTGGAAACATTCTTTGGTGTCATGATCCTTGCATTCCATGAAGGCATGAGCTCATATTGGGCTTATGTTAGCGAATTCAGCCTTGATGCGGATTGTTATAAGACGCTCGCACGCGTGTCAGAAGCTCAAGGCTTCTTGCCTAAGTCTGCCGTGTATGACAAATCCGCACCTGAATAAACGGTGTGTCTGTTCCCTATAGCAATTAGCATAGAAGATATCAAAATTGTTCATCCTCCTTATGGCGGTGGTATCTGCGTGATAACAGTCAAGGGCCTCTGCTAATGGTTCGGCGACACGTGATCCGAACATTCTACGTACAGAGTCGAAGGTTGTTGCTCTTTGCCAGGGTCGTGAATCCATTATTATCCCTCATTATCCGAGGTTATTAGCTGAGTCGTCACATTTTTTTTATTTCTTCCGTTTAGGGTTGTGAGGCCTGAGTAAGGATTTGCACACGCTATTGCCGGGGGCAATAGGTCCAAGCACTACGCTCTGAATTTGATTGTTGCACTGCTGGCCCAATCCAAGATACAGGATAGTCAGCAGTTTTTCGATTTACCCCATTCAAAAATTTATGCATAGAAAAGTTGTCTGATAAACACAAATCAACAAAGTTAAATTTCATCCATTCACTCAGAGTGTTCGCTTCATTAGAACGACATCACTACATTCACACAAACACACTTCATTAAAAGTTTAAACTTAAAGAAAAAGAAAAACGAAAACAAAAATAGAATTTAGTAAACAAATAAAAAAAAAAACAAACAACTACTAGTTGATAAAAACCAACCTCGAAAGTTCTACTTAACTTTCAAGGACGGCATCATCAGCATCCTGGACCATCAAATTTCCATAACTACTAATCCGAGCCGTGTCCTAATATATATATTTTTGTGTGTGTGTGCTCCCCCCATGATATGCTATATATACTTTCGTATCCGTATAATCGTACATACCAAAAAAAACAGAGCCAAAAAAACAAAACAACTAAATGCAATAGTGAATTAAAAGTAAACAATTTTATAATTTGAGTTCATCTTGTTTATTTTTATTTTATTTCTTGTTTTCTAAATAGCGAGAATGAATTTGAATTTAAATTTGAAATTTTAAAACAAATGTGTGTACTTAGATAGTAAAGTAAAATTAATTAGTATTAAATGCCAAATGAGTAATGAGTAATGAGCATAAGCTGTGCTAGATTCTAACTAGTAATAACAATTCACGTAATGACGCAGATACTATAAGTACTAATTCCGATTATGATGATAGTGGTGGTGGTAATGATGGTGGTGGCGATGGTAAATATGCATCCCCTATAATTTGTGTATGTAAATAAATGTAACTAAAAAAAACATAAATTAAAATAACCAACCAACAGAGTTTGCTTAAATTTTCCCAAAAAAGAAAAATACACATTTTTTTTTTTTTGGGAAAAACAATCTAAACATGTGTACGTAAATATAAAGTAGATACCTACTCGTTATATAGTGAATGTAATGGTGGTGGAGTATTTTTGTTTTGGATGTTCTATTAGCAACAGAATAATTGAGACAATACAAAACAAAAAAAAAAAAGATACATGTAACAAAATGAAAATATATATTTTAAGGATGGCCAATGCTATAACCAAATTAATTTTAGAAATAATTCGATTACAGAGTTCAACATGGTAGCTTGCAGGATAACCGATGCCCGTAATATTGCTGCCAATCGTACGGGCTCTAATTCCAGTGGTCAAGTGCCTTTAAAAAAGTGAGTGCGATTACCTAACTCTCCCCCAGATAATGATTATATGACAATATACAATAGAATAAATAATCCAATTTAAATTTACCGCAGCAGTTGATAACAAATAAAATATTAATAAACTCTCTTTTTTTTTTATTTATTTTTTTTCAATATCGTTTTTTTCCTCATTTTCTTAATTTTTTTTTTTTTTGGTTACGCATTTAAAAATGAAACGAAACAAAAAAAAACCAAAAATCATTGAAACAGGAATGATTCCGAATATTATCGGGATTACGAAACCGTTTTTATAGTTCCAGGCCCATCATGTCATAACCAAAATCGTAAGCAATTCATTATCCTAGTAATTCATTGTGTCATATCTATGTCATGTGTCATGTCAATAATATCCATGTCAGCGTCACAAATGTATTATTTTTTCTTTGTCCTTCTTTAATCCTTTAACAGAGTTTGTGTTTAATTCTTTTTTACCATTATACTTTTTTTTTTTCTGTGATGTACGTAACATTTCATTTCGTTGAGCATGTTTAAAATATTCAGTGCGATTTTTTTTTGTTGTTGTCATTATTAGTTCCTCTAAAAATATAATAAGGTACATAATACCGCATACATGCAATATTTGTGTATGTATTAATATATTTTGAGCTTTATAATACAAATATGTATATTGTTTATTTTTTAATATTTTTTTTTGTATTAACCCATTTAAGTTGGGGGTGATCACAATACCATCTCCGATGCGCATTCTTGTCCGATAACCATTTAAATAACCATTTAATGCTAATACCGCCAATACCCTGGACCTTTTACTATCGGACCGCTGCGCCGCACAGAGGAGTATTTGCATCAAAAACCTGGCCAAAATTATTTTTCGTTGTTTTTGTATTGGGTATATAACTTAATGCGTGTGTTTTTTTTTTCAAAATTTGAACGTTTATTTAAGAAAAACATGTACAACAGTATTATTCAAAGTATTGTCCGTCTGAAGCTATGACTTTTTCCCATCTTTCTGGCAATTTGTGGATCCCATCCCAAAAGAACTGCGCCGGCTTGGCAGCCAAGAATGAATCAAGCCAATTTTTGATATTCTGTTCTGATGTGAACCGTATTTCAGTGAGGGCGTTCTGCATCGACCGGAACAAATGGTAGTCAGAAGGGGCAAGGTCTGGGCTATAAGGCGGGTGGGGTAAGACTTCCCATCCACTGTTTTCCAAATAGTTCTTAACCGGAATAGCAACGTGGGGCCGAGCGTTGTCATGATGGAAAATTATTGCCTCGTGTCTGGTCGCATATTCCGGGCGTTTTTCGACCACTGCTCTCTTCAAATGGATTAATTGTGTTCGGTAGCGTTGTCCATTGATGGTTTCACCCGGTTTTAGCAGCTCATAATACAGCACACCCATCTGATCTCTCCAAATACAGAGCACTACCTTCGCGCCATGGATACTCGGCTTTGCCGTTGATTTGGTTGGTTGGCCGGGTTTCACATATGATTTTTTGCGCTTGGGGTTTGTCGTAATGGATCCATTTTTCTTCACCAGTAACAATCCGATGCAAAGATGACTTCCTTTTGTGGCGTTTCGGACATGCAAAACCGCCTTTCGACGTCTCTCGGCTTGAGTTCATGTGGAACCCAATTTCCTTGCTTTTGAATATATCCAGCTGCTTTTAAAAGTTTTGAAATGGCTGCTTGAGTGACACCCAAAGATTCTGCGAGCTCTTCTTGTGTTTGGCAACAATCTTCATTGAGTAATGCTTCCAGTTCTTCATCTTCAAACTTTTTTGGCTGCCCAGGACGTTCATCGTCTTCCAAGCAATAATCACCACTTTTAAATCGTGCAAACCACTTTTGGCACGTTCGCTCAGCTAGTGCATGTTCAGCATAAACTTCCACCAAAATACGGTGACTTTCGGCAGCAGTTTTCTTCATATTAAAGTAATGAAGAAGAACTCCCCGCAAAAACACTTTTTCAGGTACAAATTCAGCTTCAAATGAATGACATATACTGAAATGACGTACAATGGAATAATACAAGTTACGCCATCTCTTAGCAAACCGCACGAATTAAGTTTAGAAAATGAATATTCACACATTAAAGTACAATATACAGTACATTCTCTTTATTTTAGATATGTTCAAATTAAATGAGTTAGTTAGTTAGTTACTTTATTTGTGATCAAAACTTAAATTTGTATAACAATGTTTACGATTCAATGTTTAGATACGGTTTTATATACACCTTACTACTGAAAAATTATTACAATAATACAATTAGACAGAGAAAAAAATAACAATAGATTTGAAGGAAAATTCACAGTTAGAAAACCTTCCTTAGAATGAGTACTCCGCTTGGACAGAGAAGAGAGAAGAGCTTCGGTGAGAACCAAAAACACAGCTTATTAAAAGAATAAATAAGTAAATAAATAAATAAATAATTAATTAAATAAATAAATAAATGAATAAATTAGTAAGGAATAAATAAATAAATAAATAACAAGTAAATAATTGCATAACACAAATAAATAATTTAAAGGAAAACAATCATAGCAATAAATAAGTTAGTTTACATTTAAACACTGAATTATTTGGATAATAATTTAGAGGCTCATCATTACAAAGGTAATTTTGAAATCAAGTCGTTGTCAGATATTAAACATGAAGTGTTATATTTTTCATGCCGTCTAGTGATTCTGTCGATGACTTTTTCCAATTTAGTTAGTTTATGTAGTTCTTCAGTATAGAAAAACCCGTTAAGATTTAACATGGTTTTAAGAACTTTATTCTGAGCTGTTTGAAGCCTAAGTATGTGACTTTTGGCACACTTTCCCCAGACAGGACACCCATAAAAGATTATAGATTGAAAAATGGCCTTATAAATTAAAATCTTGTTTTCGTTGCTCATTTTAGAGTTCCTACAGATAAACGGATATAGTGTTCTGGTGGTAATGTTAATTTTTCTTATTGTTTCTTGAATATGTAGCTTAAAAGTCAGTCGTGTATCTAAAGAGATCCCAAGATACTTGGCACTCGATCTCCACTCAATGTTATTGCCATTAAGGGAACGATTGTGGCTTGGAAGGAAACAGGCTTTTCTTTTTCGAGTAAGAAAGAGAACCTGAGTCTTAGAAGCATTTATTTTAGTCTTCCAATTATTATAGTATTCTTGGACTATGTTTAATGAGGATTGCAAATTGGTTACAATATTAGAACCAATTGCATCAGACGAGTAGATGCAAATATCGTCCGCGAATAAGGCAAAATTTGAGTTGGTAAGTCAGAGGTGTATAAATTAAATAAAATTGGGCCAAGTACTGATCCTTGCGGTACTCCAGCTTTCACTAGGTTTGCCCTTGATAGTGACCCATTTACGGAGACCCTAAAGCTACGACACGTCAAAAGGGACTGCGCTATTTTTACAATGGACAAAGGGAAGATATATCTTATCATTTTATGCAACAAAGCTTGATGCCAAACAGAGTCAAATGCTTTTTCGACATCTAGTAATATTAAGCCAGTGCTTTTTCCAGCTGTAAATTAATTTTTTATATTTTTCGTAATGCGATGTACTTGATGAAATGTGCTACAAAAAGGCCTGAAACCAAATTGTTCTCTGGGTAGAATGATGTTCGCATCCATGAAGGCAACGATTTTATTTTTAATTATTTTTTCGAAACTAAATTTACTAAGACAACTTAACAGACTTATTGGCCTATAGCTAGAAGTGACATTCGGGTCTTTACCAGGTTTTAAGACGGGTACAACTTTGGCATTCGGAAAATACCCAAGCAGAAAGCAATCATTAAATAGACGTTGGAGATATTTAATTCCCGCGTCAGGAAGATGTTTGAGACATGCATTTTTAATCTCATCGAAGCCAGAAGCTTTGCGTGTTTTTAAATTTGCTACAACTTCATCTTTAGATACAAAATTAGAGTTCCTGTTGCAAATGTACGAATTGAGAATACCCATAGACTGTTTAACTGAAAATTTAATACTGGGTGAAGATTATTGGTGATCAAATGGTTATCAACAAATCCTATGGCCAGGGCGTTCGCCTTATCCGTATTTGAGATCAATATTGAATTCCCTATTTCAAATGCAGGTATGTGTACATGTCTTTTTTTTATAACTTTAATTATGTTCCAGAATGGGTTACTGCCTTTTTCCAGAACCTGTAGCTTTTGGTTCCAACAGTTATTTCTAAAGCTATCAATCGAATTTTTTACAATCTCGTTCCATAACTTAAGCGATGTGAGAAATATTTCGTTCCTCGTTCGCATCCATAGCGATCTCTGTGAATTTCTAATTTTTATGAATTTTATAATATAGCAAGGGAGAGTTGTAAAGCTTTTATGGGGAAGAGATTTTTTAGGCACAGATAGATCTACAGAATCAGAGATCAGTTTGGTAAATTTTTCAACGGACTGATCTTAATTAAAATAAATGGCGAAAAGTTTGTTATGATTAGCATATTAGAGTAAATTATTATTTTCTTTTGTAATAACGATGAAACCAATCGCTGGATTCTGCCCAATAATCTTTATCAAATGAATCTTCGCTAATTTCATCTTCACTCAGAGAAAAAAATCGTTCATTATTTATATTTGAGTCCTCTGGAAGGAGCAGTTCTCGCGTCTCCTTGGAAAATGACTGTCTTGGCTTCGATACCGACTTTTTGGGACAACTTATGAGTGGATCAGAACTAAGAAGTAATCTGTTGAGGACATCCATATTACAGTCTCTTTTAGAGAACTTCCTAGCATACCTTAGACGGTAGAGTAAGTTTAAATTTTATTATTGTATTGAGTAATATTTCCCTTTGTTATTTTTATTTGTTTATTTAAAAAAGCAAAGATAAACTTAATTGAAGTGTTTATTTCTAGCTTCTGATGCTTCTTCTGATAGTTGACCAATAGGAAGTAGAGCATTTTCTATGACTGCATTAAGATTTTATGCATGGTTGGAGTCATAGGGTATTATGGACATAACTCGACATAAAGCCATGGTGTACAACCCGAATTTGCCAGTTTCAATCTTGAATCCACTTGAAATGGTTTCTAGAATGATTTTAAAGCGGAAAATTAACTGCAAATCGATGCCCGTTATTTCAGCGGCAAGTTCCGGGATATTAAAAAATCTTCGACTGGTGTTTCCGTCATTTGTGTTGCCAAAACCAGCACGTGGAAAATCCACAATAAGGCCAAGTTTTTGTCTAAATTCTTCCTGAATTTGAGTTTTTCGAATCATACATGCCTCTTTGTCTTCTGATATGTTCGTAATTGCCATTTTTTTATTGGGAGCTTATAAGAAATATGAAGAAGGCTTTCGAAAAGTCTGATTCAAGCATCGAGAATAGACAACCCAAACTCAATAGATCTTTCATTAATTAAGTTTGGTTTACTTAATTTGTTAAATTCTTTTGATGTCAATCCGCAAAGATAGCACTTCTGTGTTGATGCAGTTTCAGTTACTGCATTGCATATTTTGCCATCAACCATAGTAAAAATCATGCTATGCTTTACCTCCATGTTAGTCATTGTAGTTTTTACTAATAAATCAATTTTGGCTTGAACATAGTTTATTTCACTTTTTATAATGCCCGTACTTTCTTTAAAAAAAAGTTTGCCAAATGATTTTTGAACCACAAACCAAGCGCAAGGGAACAAGTGATCCTTGAAATATGAATGCATCTGACTCTGATCTATTTTCAAATTTTTGTCTGCATTGGGATGGCTGGGATCCGTCACAGCCCCACTTTATAATTAGCTCTAGAGACTTGCATTCATTTTCATCTAGGCTAGCTGTAACATCATGCAAATACATAAGTAATCGAATTATAGTGTGATCCAACAAATTCTGCAGGGATATTTCGGCCAAGGTTTCAGTTATAGTGTATGATACTTGGATAGGATAACAATCTTTATTGGCTTTTTGAAGGATACTGTAACTTCTGTGCTCTTTGGGGTGTTTTTAAAATCTCTATCATTAATTTTGAAGCACCATTCTTCCCAGGCTCATCTTAATTGCAAATGCTAGTTCCTCGATTTGAAAATTTTGCCGAATATTTTCGGTTTTTCTCCTTTTACTTCTATCACTAAGTTCTTCAAATGACTTTTCAGGTCTACCTGGTCCGGCAGTTATGATTTATTGCTTTTTAAAAAGAAATTCTTTTTTCTTCTTGATTCTAACCATTTTCGTTTAAGGTCGCACAAAAATTTTGCTACTTTTGGCTTAAAAATTGCAAGTTACTGTGTTGAACAAGAAGAAATAGTACTTAATAGATAAGTTTTTAAGTAGCTTAATTTTTCATTAATATTCTCCCGGAAATTTTCTTCCATAGTGTCAAATAAATATTGTGAAACCTGATGATCCCAATAGGAAAAATTGTTATGTATTAAGAAGGTACAAAAATACGTTGCAACATAAACGTTCACGGAACATTCTCATTAAAAACGTGTAAATTTATTAGACGGCTTACTTCTTTCTTCCTAATGTCTCTGCTCAAATTATTTCTTTTCACCTTAATCTAAATTTTGATCACGCAAAAAAAAAGTAAACTAATAACACTAGTAATTTTCATTTAAAAAAATGCTGCACAGCGTATGAGTGCTTTTTACACAAAAGTGAAAAATTCGTTGACCCACCGTACTGTTAAGAGCACGTAGGTGCAACCAATTTTTGTTGCATTGACTTAAGAATTACTTTATAAACTTAAATTCATTGCACAATAAAAGGGTATACTAAAACAAAATGATTAAAACTTAAAAAATAAGTTAAAAAAATATTTTGTTTTGATACAAAAGTTCTAAGCCCAAATTGAAACAAAAAATACCGCCTTATATTTCCAAAATTCAATTAAGCTTGTAAATACGTACCTGAAGCAGAATTCTCCATTTGAATTTTTTTTACTATCTATCACAACACTTCGATATCACTTATTGAACAACACTTACCAAAGTAGCACGAATTGAAATAAAATTGTAGGATATGCAACTGTTAACTGAACTCTTTTTACCACAACATACGATCTACAAAAGAAAAAAAACAACAACAGTATATTGACCCATGTGTATTCAGCACCTGCTTTTAGTTTTCAATTTTACTTTTCAGAAAATCGGTTTTTGGTCAGGTTTTTGATCGAAATACTCCTCTGTGCGCCGTCATATTATCTTATATCTCGTACACTGACCACACCGTAAGGAAAAGAATTCCTAAAAGAATCGTATGGTCATAGGAAGCCAGGTGAAGAGAATTCAACAAGCTTGTTTACTAATTTTAACTGGTCGTTGTATTTCCTCAACAACGACGTGGATACAGCCGATGGTATGACCTTTGGAATGAGATCTTTTATCTCTCATCGGAAGAAAGGTACTAAGAAGAAGCAAACGGCATGGTATGGCTCCAGCTGTAAAGAGATTTTATATGCCCTGCAATACCAATCCAACATAAGATAACGAAAAAAAGTTCAAGCGAGCGAGGAATGACTACTATGCGTTTCTTGAGCGTGTAGAAATCCAATGTGACCAAGTCCTTAAAAACAGTAGAAACTCTGCCTCATCCTCATCATCCTAATAATCATTTATAATAACACTCCAGCCGATAACTGGAAACTGCTGCGTACTTCGCAGTCAGCCTAACACTTTCAGATTGTGTCATGTCTCCACCTACACTCGAATGCATCAAATGGTCTATGGGACGAATCCCCTTTGGAAATCTTGCAGGAGCAAGGGTGCCCAACCATCACAATATTTTGAAATCCACTGGTCCGGATGGTATATCTCTCCTTCTCCCAAAGAGGTGTCCTTCCACGCTGGCAAAACAACTGCGTAAGTTTTTTTAACAGCCCTACTCTTAAGAACTCTTTCTGAGTTAATGGAAAACAGGACTTGTCTAGCCCGGCCGGCATGTCCCTCCGATAAATGGAAGCATATTTTACAGCAATCTAGCGAAAGAACGATGGTTACACCTAATATTTCAAAGGCAGAGGGTGGCGTGTGGCTCTTCTGTCGAAAATTCGCGGATTTAGGATCAATAAATCTCTTCTTCAATTACAAATAGCCTTGTGGAACGTTCAATTCAAGTTATCTTGTGTCTGAGCATGATGTCCACAAGAAAAGCACTGGTGTGCCTCAAGGCTCCGTTCTGCCTACGGCACTCTTTTAATTTACTTTCCATTAAGGGGTTAGGTCAATCTATAAGCCGTAAAAATAGGCTTTTTTGTGATTTTTTTTTCAGAAAAAATATAAAATAAATCGAGTTTACAAACTGTAGAACACAATTCTCAGATGGCCTCACTTTTTTGGAAGGGTCTACGGCCAACAGCTTCTGTAAATTTTGAATTATGATGAGTCACTAAATTTATATTTATTGTATATAACAACAGATAGAGAAGTACGTAGGCCGTTTTTGATGTATTGGTTGTTGGCCGAATGTCGGATTTCCAAAATCAAACTTGCAAAATTCGCAGAAAACCGCCAGAAAATTGTTAATAACAAATGAACTATACCATATAATATAAAAAAAATTCATGACAATATATTTGTAAAGATCTAGTTAAGACTTGAAGGGAGTTGGCTGAAAATTGTTCAAGTTATGGGTGCAGCCAACTTAATGCGCTTAAAATTTTAAGTTATAGAAAGCCTACCTGGCGGTCGTGTACTATAGTTTGAGAAGCAAGTACTTCGAGATATTTCCCTGCCATAATCTTTTCGGATATTATTTTTGAATAAAAAAAAACCGATTTTTTGAAAATCCTAGAGCGGCCTAACCCCTCAATGATCGCTTGTCTGCGACTTCTAACCCCGTATATTTCTTTGCTGATGAGAGTACTTTCTATTTTTCATATTCTTTGCCGGATTCAAGTCCCGGCTCTTCGGGCGTAGAACAGCAGCGTATACTAAGCTCTTTAATTTTGAAATTAACTGCATAACTATTTGGAGAGCCACAAATAAAATAAGAATTCACAACAAAACAATGTCTCCTGAAGCCAAAACGGAATTTAAACATTTAGCCACTGTCCATAAATAACAGCACCGAAACCGGAAAACTTTTCATTCCCGGTACGTGTGTCAAGGACCACCTATGTATGTTGGAATGACCACATATCTGATGCCGTCAAAAATGTTGCGAAATGTCTTGGTTTCCTCAAGGGATGTAAGAAACATTTCGCCCCCTCTGATATGACCTTAATAAAGGGTCTTTCATGGAGCGCTTCCTGTCTTTAAATTTAAATAAAACAAAGTGTGTGTGAGATACGAGTATCATTGAAATTTTTTATTTATTTTAAAGGCCTATCGATACCATTTTGTATGGAATATAACATCGTTCAAATGTCCGCCGCCGCTTCACTGGGTGCCGCGCATCCAAAATGTCCAATTTTCCATGACTCTGGTGCATGAATTGGACAGATGGCACGAGTCATGTTGGCTTTGAGGACAGCTGTGGTTTGTGGCTTATCCGCATACACCTGCGACTTCAAAAAACCCCACAAGAAAAAGTCTAACGGGGTCAAATCGCATGAACTCGGTGGCTAGTTCACATCACCTCCACGTGAGATGACCATCCCCCCGAATCATTCGCACAGAATTTCCAATGTGGCGTGGGTTGTGTGGCACCTAGCGTCGTCCTGTTGAAATCACGTGTCGTTGGTGTCCATATCATCTAATTCAGGCCAAAATAAGTTGATAATCATCGACCTATAGCGCTCGCCGTTGACGGTGAGGGCCTGGCCAAGGTCCAAGGAACGTTGCCCGAACAGAACACCCATTTTGATAAAACAATTTTATCATTTGCACGTGTTGTTGAACGCTATGTCTGGCCATGGTAATTTGGCAAAAAATACTGAATAAATGACAGCCAATTTGACAGATCTAGCTTCAACAATTTGGCCGTTATCAACTGTCGGAAGTCCCTATTGAAAGACCCTGTATATAGGGCATCTCTCCGCCCAAAATTGGAGTACAACGCTCGCATCGGGCCAGGCGGTCCCAAGTCCTCCCTGCGATTACTAGATAACATTTAAAACCATGAGGTAAAACTCGTAGGTTAACCATATATTACACAGTCAATAGGCATTCTCGAACATTGAAAAATATCTCCTGTCTTACCTTAATCTATCGATATATTCACCACCGGTGCTCCATCGAAACCGTTCAAACCTTCAACTGTAACAGCCGTCTCACTTGAACCTGCACACAGCGTTTCCTTCCCAGCTTTCCTTCGTCTGCACGTGGAATCATTTTAAGAGTACACGAAATCCCTTGAGCGTGTGCTAATTATTAATAATAATCTGATCAGAATGCACTTCAGAACGTTCCATGATTTTTTAACGAAAACCACCTGTCACGTGGACCTTATGTTTACGAGATGCCCATACATCCATAGGGAGCAAGGATACGCCTTGCCATCGCTCGCCACTAATTCTTTGATACCAATTCGGAACTGTGTTGGAGGCACAACTTCCACCCTTGTAATGAGTCGAGGCCGACCTAAAACCTCTTACTGTTCTTATTGTCACAGCACCCAGTACTTATTTGCTACTCTAAAATGGGTTAAACCAAAGGGAAACCCTTCCCGCGATTTGGGTTTAAACCACAGCCACCATGACGTTCCCACAAGGGGGCCTACCTCTAACAAGTTAGGCCCGAACCGAAATCCAGGGGCTCCTGACTCCCATGGTACCGTGATTTAAGTCCTGGTATGGACTACCGGTGGTCAAGCCGCCAACAAGACCTATGACCGGCAACTTGTTACTGGTCAAATCATAGCAACCATTCAGAGGCAATATCTGAAGATGTTTACGATAAGACCAGTAATATGCTCTGCCCCACTTTTTTTAAGACAACGTCATTAATGGGCGAAGCCTTGATAATTGGGCGGGGGCCCCAGAATGCACTTCAATCCGAACTCTCACAATTATGTCACTTAATTCATGCCAAGAAGAATCACGTCCAAAATCACTAATATTCTCGAACCGGCTATCCGCCGCCTTTTGACCATTAAAAGGTTAATTTATCCTTTTTTCCCACATTTTTAATCCTACCCCACCTCAGGTTCCCAAAGCACAAGTTGCGTCCAAAATCTCTTCGCCTCCTCTCATTGACCCTATGGTTCCCCCAATGGTTAAACTTACCAACCAGCTAGCTGATTCGAGTGATGATGGATGCTGTGGTCCTCTCTCCTTAGAGATCGTAGAATATCTGTTCGATTATAACTTTCCTATATCACTTACATGATTAGCCCGACTCGATATGCATCGATGGAACTACGAAAACAAATGTTATGGTCTCTATTCAGCAGGAAAAGCTCCCGCAAATCCTAAAGATTTTCGTCAAATTTTCGTGGGCTTTCATGAAAATCCTAAAACAGTTTTAGAAACTACTATGGTTCCTAACCCATGCAACAATTTCGCGCTTGTTCCACAGGAACCTCAAAGAACGTTTCCTAAATATTTAACCATTTCTTACCAATCTTTCACCCGATTATAAAAATTGTGACTTATTCAACCAAGATGATGATGTCTACCGTAACGATGGTATAGAGATAGACAATGAATCAACTGGTCATTGTCCTTTTGGGCAATACTTACTCGCCTCAAATTTGCTCATTATAAAAAGTTATTCACCGATTGCATTTGTTGTTGTTATGTACATTCGTCCTTCTAACTCAGTTAACTGTAGATGAGTGTGATTCACTATATTTCGCTCTGTATTCTAAAACTTATCCCCCGCTTCAGAGATATGAAAGCTGCCTACTTTCCTTTTGATACCTCTCATTTACCACCATCTATTGTACATGTCCAAGCTCTAACAGTTAAAATTCCAAAAACATTGAAACATTGTAGCTTATGTAAGAAATCTAGAACGCAAGGATGAGAGCGGCTCATGAGAAAAAGCAGAGGTCCTACTCTAGGAACATCATTAGGAAGTTTAATCAAGAGGCGAGCGGAACACACTAAGCCAAAAGTACTCCAACTACAGCTTTTACGGAAAAACTAAAAGCCAAATTGAAACTGAAGAATGGCCTTCCGAGCCCCATTTTCCAGATTTGATTGGGGGAAACCGTGTCTGATCAATTTCATCCCAGCATTGTTAGTTTGATCAGTAAGAATCCGTCTATACTGCGCTAACTATTCAGGTATCAGTCTCCACATCATCGCGTAGTTCGATGGGTCTTTCTTAGTAAGGCCTAAGGCCCAATTCTTCTTTAAGTAGCCTAAACATAAGATAATTGCAAGTCTACAAATGTGGACTGTAAGATGAGTGTGCCAGTTTTATCCGTAAAACATCTGTAAGGGCCAAGGATTCTTGTGCAAAAAGAAAGTATTTAACGGGTAGACTTCTTTCGCCTTTTTCATCAAAAGATCGTTTTGACAATATTTCATCAAGGTGCTGGGTTTAGTACACAGCGTTATGGATCTTGTGAAGAAAGTCGTTAAAAAGTATGAATTTGCAATCCCAGAAAACAGCTGTAATGGCATTTTCTGCATTAAGACAGTTTTTGACTTTTTTAGGTAACCGCCATTCCATACTTGGCTGCCTTGATTCTAGGGTGCAATGAGGCACCCACGTCTCATCACACCAGATAAGAAATAGCATGGTTCTCTGATCTTCAGTTAGGAGGCAAAAGACCCATCTTTTCAGCGCTTTTTTGAAACCCTGGTTAATAGAAATTATCGATTGCCCATTTCCATAAGATGTACCCACCAGTACAGTACTTTTCCAGTACAGTCACGTTGAATGAGGGTATGTTTATCACGAATTTTCTCCTCGAAGATGTCCGCGATTTTCACGCACGACTTTCATTTGCCAATGCCATTGGTCGCACACTTGCTATACTTGATTTCCCAGCTCCCGTTCCATCGTCTGCCAAAAGAGAAATCCATGATAGGAGCATCCTTGAAAAACTTCTGGATGACATTTGGCTTTAAGTACAAACACGTTTGAACACCTAAAATATTTCCTGTGAATGATGCCAACCAACTTGGCAACTTTCTCATCATTTTCACTGGACCATACTCCCGGTTATAACTGCATTCAACTGTGTGAAGAGTCTCTTAAGGATTCAATTGGGTGGCGATTACTTCTGTTTAATTTTATTTGTCGGAGAAACTCTCTCGTAATAATTTTCGGTATAGTTTTTCAGGTAGTTTTTCAGCTTAGTATCGGTATACTGAATCATTTAATGCACGGTGTATGTTAAGAGTCCATCCAAACTTATCTGTTCACTTTCAACGTCAAATGCTTTTCATCCTACTTTTTCTGTCTGATATAGCTTCATTTAATGCAGTTGCCTGCTGTGTTTAAAGAACATTTTCGGTAAATAACTCACAAGGGTAGTCCCAGAAGTACCCGACCTAACAATTTCTTTGTTAGGGGAGAAATATGTTTATTTCTCTACTTAGTCTCCTTTACAGTTCAATACACTTTTCCCAGCGATGTTCAATAGCTTCGATACCCTGTTTATAGTGAGAATCGTCGAGCTCCTTAAAATAGCCATCAACCGCAGACTCCACCTCTTCACTGTTGGCAAATTTTTTACCACGGAGTCATTTTTTCTAGTTCACAAAAATAAAATAATCCGAGAGGACTAAATCTGGCGAATAGGGTGCATGAGGAAGTAATTCAAACTTTAACTCATTGATTTTGGCCATCGCGATGACGGATGAGCTGCATTGTCTTGATGAAACAAAACATTTTTCTTCGCCAAATGCAACCGTTTTTTCTGGATATCATCTTTCAACCGCTGCAATAAGTTCGCATAATACACGGCGTTGATTGTTTTTTCTTGCTAAAGATAATCAATGAAAATTATCCCACGCGCATTCCAAATAACTTGCGCATCCTATGACCTTGCCTTCTTTGGAACACATTCTTCCCTTTGAGTCTATTGTTTTGGCTGTTCTTTCGTCTCGGGTGTGAAGTGATGGACCCATGTTCCATCCATGGTTACAAATCGACGCAAAAACTCGGCTTTATTGCTGTGAAACTTTGCCATCTTGCACACAGCTTTCTCATCTCCAATTTTTTAGTCAAGATCCAATGTACAACGCTTTTTAAAATTCAACGGTTATCCGATACCATTTTGTGAATTTTTTCCAACATTTCTGGTTTGGTCGGCCTGCATTATTTGGTCGACCACTGCGATGCTCGTCTTGGCAACTCGTACGGCCTCGCTTAAACTCTGTAACCCAATATTTTATTGTTGTAAACAAAGGAGCAGACTCCTTCAGAGTAGAATCCAGTTCCCTTTTGATGTTGGTTGGATTGAGGCCTTTCAAATGAAAGTATTGTATCACATAACGATGACCACTTTTTTTCATTTTTAAAAATTCGAACAAATACTAAACAACACAGCGTCATCAAACTTTCTACAATTATCATTCTTTTTAAACAACAACCTCCATCTATGCATCAGTTCGGATACTTTTGGGACTACTCTCGTATTTTCTCTCAGAAGTGACAGACTGAGTTCGTGTTTGAACACTTATTAGTTAGCTAAACATTAGATATCGCCACACCGAAAGTATTTTTTTACTTCTGCCTCTAGGTTAAGTCTATTCTTACTAGATAGTCCGACTGCTTCGCAGCATTGATATAATCATATTCCTCACCTTTCTGCTGCATAGGAAATGCACTTTCTGGATTCATCTAATGTTAGCTTTTTCTTTCTAGCAATCTACAATACGATCTAAAGATACCACAATTCTGGGTTGTATGCCCAAGGATAAACTTATGTTGAAGCGTTGCCTCTAGACAGTTTCCAAAATGACAACTTATCAGCAATGGCCACTGTAGTTTTCTAGAACTTCGGGATCAATGTGAATTTGCAAGGTCTCTACAATTTTTCTACAGGTGGTTTTAGTATCAATTTGTCATAGAGTATGTCACGAAACCCATGCTACGAGTATGTCGCAAAAGTTGGCAGTACTTTGTGGGGAACAATTATAAATTATATCCCCATCGCTGTTTTGATTAAATTTTTTGATTAAATTAGTCAAAATTGGACCAGTACTTTGGGCTGTATTTCCTGAAATAATAATGCTGCTTATACCTGCCTTTTTGCTTCGTCCATTCGTTATGTAATCTGCTCACATTTCTCGCCATGAGAATCCTTCCTAACAACATGGAGGTCATCCTTTCTAAGTCAGCAGACATATGTGGCATGATTTTCCACCATTCCCATCTGTTTCTTTAAAGCATAGACCTGGTTTAGGAAAAGCTTTCAGCGCTATCTACATATTTAAAAGTTGCCAAAAACGAACAAAAAAAAGGATACTACTCCTTTTATTTACAAGTTATCCAGTTTGACCTTTTTTTATAAACTATCAAGGGTACATGAGTCTTGAAGATATATGGACCCGATATTTTTCTACTAGATTTTAAAAATTTAAAAACATGAAAACCAGAAATGCATTCCAAAAGATAAACGTGTACATTTCAGGAAGACCTGCATGATAAGCTCACAAAACAATGCCAAATATCACAAATTACATTCCTCTGCTAAAAAATTCAAAGGTAATTTCTGAGGCAAGTTGAGGTTGTGTCCTTTCGGATAGTAATTAATTTTCCAAAACACTCGTTTGCATGTACAAATTTAAGGAACGCACTTTATCCATCTAACGACCACAACCTTTTCCAAATTCTTCACTAAAAACAATCATGTATGCCACAAAACGAGAAATTTCATTTCCATATACGAGTATGTATGTAGGTATGTTATAAATTTGTATTTGTAAGAGAGGCGGCCGAATTAATTTCTTGCATAAGGTAAACCAAAATTTGTATGGCAATGAAAGAAGACCTCAATTGCCAACCACCCCTCTCATTTCACTTCACACACATAAATCAGAGACCAAAACACTAAGGTGATCTCGAAAAGAAGAAAAAGCTGAAAACGTATCTACTTGCACAAGGAAAAAAACAACCCAGAGTAGTGGTGGAGCGGAATAAGCTTAATTTAAATAAACCACCCATTGCACAATAAAATTGCACTCTTGTTGTCGTTAATTATTCAACACCCTGTTCCATAATGAAAATTCCATTCCATGCACACATATGAGTACGGAAATGAGTACGCCAACGACTATGAAGTGCTCACACGAATATACCCTGAATTGTATGTACATACGAGTACTACCACGTAAATCTCGAAGGATATGTTAAGTTTTTTTTTATTTTTTTATTTTTTTTTTAGACAAGGCCATTCAGAGCCATACCCAGTTCCAACCAAGCGTTGACTGGCTGGTGGTTAATGTATGCACCCCCCACTTATGTTGGTGCTAAGGTGAAGTTCTGTCTTTTTTGTGTTCAACTTTCACATTTGTGAATTTTAATGTTTCCGTTTACAATAAAAAAGAAAAAAACAACAAGAAAAATAAAGGAGCAGTGTAAGATAATAACACAAACGTACAGGAATACCATTCGCATTAGCCCTTAATTCAAAATTCATGTTTGCCCTATTACGAGTACAGGAGGAGAGAATTTTGTCATGTATTGAGGTCGTTGTGTCGTTTCTTCTTCATTTCATGTCCCACGAAAGCCAAACAGATATTTTATTTACAATAGTTGCAAATTTAAATTTTATGGAAATACATTTGTGTTACTGCAAAGGACAAACAAATTTACAGGATACTTAAACACCTACCCCAGCCTACCACTAAGTTAATGAACTACCACAGATCCTTGACCATAAAGACGGTTCTCAACAGAAGCTGTTTTGCTGTTTCAAATTTAGCTTACCTAACAGCTACAACCGGAGCAAATTGGTCTTTTAGGAGTGCACTTGATTGGTTACTAAAGTGTATACCTGTCAGAAGAACTCAATGAACAATTCATCATTGTTTTTTTTTTATCACAAACTCGCTGGACTTTTACGCTTCATTCTACGTAGCCTAAAGAGAAATGTTAAGTATATTGGAGATGGAACTAATTGTTCATATTTCATGATCTTGACAAATGATGAGAAAAGAAGTAATGTATTAAATATGCACCAGCAATTGTCAAAATCTCCTTCGAACTTCTTAAAAGGGGAAGCAATCATCCCAGTTTGCCAATCGCCAAGGATTTGACCACATTCCTCGGCTGCCTTTAATGACATAAAGTGACCAATACCCTTTGTCGTAACCGAACGATGGAACAGGCAATTTCTTCATCTATGGGCCTTTTTTTGTTCTGTTCAGAACTATATTCTTACCCAATTCGAATGTGACATCTCTATAAGGTCCTCGATCAATGTGCGCAAAATTGCTCCCCTATTGAAGAGATACGCATCCCTTTCATCTAATCCATTTTTGATAAAGTCTATTCCACGGCGCCATAGAGCAGAACTGGTATTACTCAGGTCTTATATATGTATGTAAGGTCACTTTCGTTGTTGGAGAGATGGCTTTGCTAGTCAACTGCCTTTTAAACCCAAAGAAGCAGCGATTGGCAAGAGTTATTTTTCGTTTTATATCAGCATTGTCGTCGTTGTCTGGATTGATAGCGGAGCCTGAATAGACAAAGTCGTAACTTCCTCAAAGTTTTATCTGTCAAGGGTGACGTTATATCCGAGACGTCGGTGTTGGGTGTTATTTCTGGTTGACCCTCTTTGACCATTAAACCCATCTTCTGCCGCTCTAGTATCATTACTGGCGAAAGGGCCATTGACATCATGCTGCTTTCTTCCGATTAGTTTTGCACTAGTGTTTAAAGAATGATTTTAAAGAAATCGCATAACAGCTCATCACAGATTTGTTGGTGTATGCTCCTAACCAAGTCATTACCTATCGCTTTGATATGTCTATCTTCGCCTCATCCAGGTCGGGTGTGCGGAATTGTTGGTCTACATTGTCCAGGTTGAAAGGTTGGTTCTGCCTGACAGCGGTATTTAATTCGTCATCACCAGTTTACAGAAATACTCCTTCCAAATCCTTAGCATCGACTGTAACTTCACTACTATGCTCGATTGTTCGTCTCTACAGGCTACGGTTCTGAGTTTGTGTCCGTAGTATCTTTTTTTACTTTTTGGTAAGACTTCCGAATCTCATTCCTGGAGTAGCATCTCTCAATTTTCTCGACCGCGCGCTTCTCATGCTCCTTGTTTTTCCTCCTGGGAAGCCGGTATTTGTCTCTCCTCTTCTCCCATAGAGCTCCTATGCAGCGCCGCTTTGTATGCATCTTGCTTAGCTGCATGTGCTTACTGGAATCCGTCATTAAACCAGGGGCTTCGTTGTGGTTGCCGAGTGAAACCCAGCACATGAGAGGTGCCAACTCTGATGGCTTATTGAGAATTTTGCCGCTGGTCATCAATACTTGACTCTGGCGGCATAGAACGTCTTAAAACATTAAGACAGACTCGATCGGAAAGCGGTTTGGCGATCTCTAGCTATTGTAGCCGTCCAGCGTCAAACATTCTCACAGTATATTAGCTTGTCTTTGCAATGTTCGGGAAATCCGCAAGCGTGCCTTGGCTGTTAAAACGTAATGGTCCAAGTCGATGTTGGCCGCTCGGAACGGTCGGACATCCATAGTACTGAAGGAAACCTTGCGTCGATCGCAATATGGTCAACCCGATTGACGGTTGATTGATCAAGAGATTTCCGAGTCTTATGAATATCGAGATGCGGGAACCGCGTGCGAACTACGATAATGTCGATAAGCCTGAATCCGTAATTGGTGGTGGTGTCATGCAGGCTATACATTCTGACAATACTACCAGAGCTGTCCTCTCTTCCTGCCGGAATATAGGCGCTGATTTTGCCGTCGACGACAATCGCCGTAGTAAATTTCGCAGTTTTTCAGCCTCTTTTTGTCCGGCCAATCCCATCGCATTACTTGGATGGCGGTAACATCTGCTTTGGAGCAGTCCATGGCTTTCGCTAATTTTTCGGCAGGACGTGGCCTATTAAGTGAAAAAATATTCTACGTACAGATCCGAAGTTCGTTGTCCTTACTTCGTTTGCAGGGATGGTTACCAGTATATCCGCCCCTATCCGAGGCTTGTTGTTGCTTCATAATTGTTGGTTTTTTTTTCCATGGCTGGGCAGTTCCCCCGACTAGCGACACAACCCCCAACCTGGAGGGCCAATACCATTTTAAATACCCTAGGACGAGTGTCGCTTACATCGAAGCCAGTAATACGTTCGGGGATATAAGGGCTCTCGTTAGTCCATTAAGTGCTCATCCTGCACCAACTTTTTTCCAAGACGCTGACTTAGTCCCGGAAATCCTTACCTAAGCTCCAAATATGTCTGAATAGCCCGGATAAGGTCTTATTTGTTTTATTCCGAGATTTTACTTCACCGGTGATTCCATCTTGGAAATTCATCCGCTGTCCCGTTTACGGTGCTGCTATTTTTGTCTGCTGGTCGGCACTCGCGCTGATAAGTTTGTCAAGTCAAACCAGTATCCGATATTTACCAGTTGGAGCTAAAATAAGCACAATTGATGTAGAACAAGTTGACACCCTTCATCCTATTTCCACAGCGCTACGGAACATGCATTATTATTAAATTCAATATTATTCATGTCTTTCATAGCATTCAAGTGTACCATTGGTTGGAACATAACAAAAAACAAAATACGAATCTTTTCAGCAGCATTTATGGAAGAAGTTCCATGTCTACGATCGCTAAATCGACTTCTTTTTCACCAAGAGATTTCCGGACAGCGACGATTATTCCACCCACCTCCACGTTCATCAACATTTTTACATCGATCAATTCGGCTACCCGGAAATGCAGCCCTCCAATTGAGGAAGGAGAAATTAGTTGAGCCCGCGGAGTTTTCGAAAACACAAGGCCCGTTGATGCCTCCAACGTAAACAGCACATCATACAATAACTTTGAGCGGGTGTAATGGCTCTTCGTGGATTATACGCGGATTTTCGGTGCCCCAAAAGCGATAATTTTGCTTGTTCATATATCCACAGAGATGGAAATCGGCCTCGTCGCGTATGATGTTTTTCGATGAAAAGTTGTCTCCCTCGTGGTCGAGATTCTCGGGATGTCTTTAGCCTAGGTTACACGCACTTGGCAGATAACAGCTAACAGCCGATGACTTTGTCTGCACTTTGTAAGAGAACATCTTACAGTCTTTCCACAAAATTCTCTGTAAAGACCACCGATTGATGCCCAATTGCATGGCACTTCATCTGGTCGATACTCCGGGGTCCTCTGCGACTTGAAATTTCTAACGATTCTGAATCCTGTTGCAACAATGACTTTGCTTTTTTAGCATAATTGTTATTAGATTGAACAGTAGTTCTTATAGTATCCAAAATTACGAGCAACATTGTTATCATTCATTATGAAATTGATAGGATCAGGGGTAAGCACACTTGTTCACTTAGAGACGGGTGTCATTCCATTTACATTCGCGGAATTAACAGCTTCATTAGTAACAGCAAATTTTCGCAAAACATGTACAATTTTAGAGTTTATAACAACAGCGTCCAAGCAATGAGAGAGAGAAACATTATCATCGGAGCCACAGCATCAGTGCCAATAGCAGCTGCAGGCAACACCAGAAAAAGAAGGAACACTACGGTTCGGGGATTTAAATATTTCAATGAAATTCAACTTTCTTCCTTTGAGTCGACTTATGAACTCCTGCAGCACTTTCTTTGCTACCATTTAGCTCAGTCTTACTTCTTTTCTTAACTCCTTCCAGGACTGTATCTTAGCTTAGAAGAAGGTTGTTGCCACCTTCGCTCCTTGATTTCTTAAATATTAGTTTTTCCAGCGAAATTATGATCTGAAAGATTTCTAGTTCTTCGATCTGAAAATGCACGCCCTTTAAGCCGCCCTAACCTCGAAACACTGGCTTTTCACACAGGATGTAGTTATGTATGTACTTCATGTTTGATATTCAAATCTTTCAGTAGGTGGATGGCATAGATGCATGTAAGCATTGAAGTTCCTCATCGGGATGCATGGATCCATATCAGCCATCTTTTGAAGCCAGTCTACATTTCATCTAAGAGCTCTGTGAACTCGCAACACCTCAGGGTGAACCTGTGCTTCAACTAACCAGACTCTCCACCTAGCCTGGTCTTGAACTAACTGCGTCCTGTTGTACACTCCAAGTTGGTTGAGTTCTCCTTCCACTTGTGCGTGCCACGGTGAGGTCTACTTGTACTACGGACAACGAAAGATTAGGTTCGAAAACACTGCCGGTGGTGGCATTCGCTCTACATATCCTAGCCATCTCAGGCGGTTGTCAAGCAGTTTTCTGTTGTTGATGTTGTTATACAATTCGTATAGGTCTCCTTCAAAGCCCGTGAACGCACACGGTACTGAATATTGTACAAAATAAAATAAAATAGAATTGCGATGATCAAGGTCTAAAAAATATATAGTAGCTCCTTAGTTTTTCGGAATAGGGGCTTACTATTTAATTGCCTTCGTAGCCTAAAGAAACAGCGATTGACAAGAGTGATTCTTCGTTTTATTTCTGCTGAGGTATTGTTCTCAGAATTTATAGCAGAGCCAAGGTAGACAAAGTCCTTTACTACCTCGAAATTATATCCGGTGTCCCATTAAGACTGCCTATTTTGAAATTTGAAAAAAAACCCCAGCATTTATTTGAAAAGTTCTGATGTTTTTATTTTAGCAGGGAGTATATGTAGACATGGAAGTTTTGTATGGAAGATAATATCCGATAAATAGCCGTCTCGTAACTGAATGCACACATTGGTCAATTTAAAGAAATACACAATAAGAATGGCGCAAAATTATAGTCGGTCTTACTGAGACAGCTTTTAGCTGTCGATTGTGACGTTCTGTTCCATTCATCAATGTTATGTGTCGCTTCATGTTGACAGCATAGTTTTGCCCTGATTTACCTCTAAACCCATTTAGGGAACACACGGATGACAGCCCGTTGAATTCTCCTAATTATGTCGACATTATCCGCGTACGCTAAAAGTTGCACAGACTTTTGAAAGATTGTGCCTCCAGTGTTTGCTGCTAACAGCAGTTTCCGGAATAAAAGAAGAAGAGAAGAAGGATATTAAATAAGTCACATGACAGCGCCTCACCTTGTCTAAAACCTTTTTTGATATCAAAAATTTTGATTAAGACGTTACCGACCTTGACAGAGCAGCGATCATTCTCAATCGTCATTCTGCACAGACGGGCACTTGCAGGGATGCCAAAACTAGACATAGTTCTATATAGCTCCTTTCTGTCATATGCGGCCTTCAAATCGATGAAAAAATTGTGGGTGTCTGTTTAACCTTCTTGAGTTTTTCCAGGATGTGCAGGAGTGAGAAGATTTGGTTTATTATGGACTTTCCTGGTCGGAATTCGCACTGATAGGGACCAATGGTTTAAGATGTTCACATGTTGACGTTCACGTTAACATGTTGAGAAGACTTAAACCTCTGTAGTTGTCGCAGGGTTCTAGTTTTTTGTAGATCGGGCGAACGACGCTGAAATTCCATTCATCAGGCATACACTCTTCATCTTCAGATTTGAGAAATGAGTTGGTGTATGCCCTCCACCAGCTTTGAATACCTTGGCGGTAAGCCGTCAGATCCAGCTGGTTTGCTGGATTTCACCTTACATACGGCAATCCTTACGTTGTTTTGGTCAAGTGAACGTAAGTTTTGAGTATCATAGTCAAAGCTGAATGGTCTGTTCTGCCTGACGATGAGATGCTGGGCTTTTTCGCCATTATACATCTTCCATGTTCTAAGTATCGACTATGAATCCACTATAAGGCTTTCTTCTTCATCTCTACAGGTACTGGTCTTTTTGCTTTGGCACGTTCTTTTTACCTATTCGCAAACCTTCCGTACGTTATTCCTGAAGTACAAACTCTCAATATTTTCGATCGCGCGCTTCTTGTGATCTTTTTTCTTTTAAAGAAGAAGGAGATGTTCTTTCAGTTAGTTCAAGTGCGGCTCTCGTCCTATATTTCACCGCCGCTATGTATGCTTGCCGGCATTCTTCATCAAACCAAGGATTTCTTAGTGGTGGTCGAGTGACATATAGCTCATCAGTAGCGGCATCTCTTATGCCATTTTCTCAGCGTTGCCAATGGTCTTCGGTGCTTGACGCTGGCGGCATAAGAGTTGTTGAAAGATTTCGGGATATGCGTTCGGCGAAGATTCTGGCGGTCTTTTGTGGTTACAGCTTTTCTACGCTATGTCTTCTCACAGTAGTTCTTCCTGCTGCAACAAGGCGGTGATCCGTATTATTGGAATATTGTCTGCCCGGAGCATTTAAATATCCAGGATACTGGAGGCATGCAAAATGATCATTTTGATCTAGCGTCTGATGGTATACAGACCGCCACGTCTTTTAGTGCATATGGAGATGTGTATATTGAGATGAGGAAACCATGTGCTTACTATAGTGACATTTCGTCCGCCGTGAATAAGCCTAAGTCCGTCTTGTGGTGGTGCTATCTGCCTCTGCTAATAGTTCGCCTGCACGTGACCTGTTAAAGAACCGAACATTCCACGTGCATATCCGACCTTTAAAAGGTTGTCCAAGATCGTCAATAGCGTGTACATTTGTTTTCGAGGCCATTAGTGGGTTTGTCACATATATCTAAATTTTTCTGTATAGAGTTGTGAGCCATATGACGGCGTAGACCAGTATATTGATACTGGCCGGAAAGGCCCTTGCCATTTCAGCCGATTCTGCTGGGAAGTAAGGCAAGCACTTCGCCACGAACTTAATTGTTGCGCTACTGGCCCAACATTATAGGCCACTCAGCAGTTTCTCGATCAATCGCCACGTAGGTGCCCAATCTGCACTCTACATATCGCAATATACAAAATCCTTG
The DNA here is from genome assembly GCA_963966105.1 of Volucella zonaria. Lineage (NCBI taxonomy): Eukaryota > Metazoa > Arthropoda > Insecta > Diptera > Syrphidae > Volucella > Volucella zonaria. Next base: position 142,063,943 of record OZ014533.1, on the reverse strand, counting down.
ACCTTAAATCTGAGTTGTCCATAAATATTTTTTCCTATAACATTTCCTTAACTCAAATTGAATAACCCACTAATCTTTGAGTCATCTCTCTAAAGTTATAGCTCTAATCTTTCATATAATTCATAATTCATCGTTAATCCTCCATCCGTAGCGATCGTTTTCTACATACGAATGCAAATCCAATCCACATTCCATTAGCAAGAAGTCAAATATCCCATTTGTTGGCTTAGAAGAGTCAAAAATAAATCCCATTACTATCCTTCAGAAATTATTCCAAAAAATCCTTACAATTTTCGGTTTTTTCTTCCTCTTTTCCACAAGTAAACATCAATTTTTAAAAACTGAAAAACGGGACAAAAAATCAAAAAAAAAGCAAGCAAAAGAAAATCCCTGGTGCTATTATTTTAACCGCTGCCTGCTTTTGCTGAACAAACATAAAATCACAAACGCATACCTAACATATGACCTCGTCGTCGCATTCATCTTCAGAAGTCATATATCCTTTTGATTCATATTTCCTTTTTTTTCCAACATCTTCTTCTTATTTTTCTCCATTCACATACATTTAAAGAACGTTCGGTAACGGAATGGGATAAAAACGTAAACGTTTTATGCCACCGACGTTTTTGAATCTCTTACTCCATACAGTGTTGAACGCCTCTCCATTCTTCTGCGCTCTGTACACTCTGGCACAAAAACATCGATTCAAGTTATTTTCTACGAGTACGAGTAGTATATGGTATGCTTCCTTTGTTTGCTTGGCATTTGCTGTTTAAATTTTAGCTCTTTGGGGTTCCTATTTGGTTTTGGTTCTGGTTCTGGTTCTGGTTGGTATTTTTTTTTTTGCTCCATTCTGTCCTCTTTAAATATTTAACACAAGAATTTACACAATGATTTACGATTAGAAAAGGAGGTGGCAGTCACGGTGGTTGTGAAAGTGGTGGTAGTGGTGGAGTACCGAATACCAAATACCAAATACCAGATACCGGAATACCAAACCATCACCGACTAACGGCGGCAACACCAAAACACCAAAACACCAAACCCAAGCCAAAACCAATTGCGAGAACATTATTTCGAATGCGGAAGCATAACATAAAGTGGCAATAAAAAAGGATCTTTTGCCCATAAATAGATACTATATCGGAATCAGTTTTTAAGTACGTTTCGATATTTGCGCCTCTAATGGGTTTCAGTCCTCCCTCCGAGGTTCCAGGATGATGACACCCCTCGCATTACTCCTAAGGTAGTAGCATTTAACCTCGTTCTCGACATCCGGGAGGGTAGTCTTTCGGTTTTTACATGTCGCCCAATTGCCCATTCCCTAGAAAATTGGCGCCCAACACGAGGAGTGGTGCGCGGCTGTCAGATTTCCCTACGTTCGATATCCGATATTGGCGCGACGGGAATGCCAACAATGGCAGTGGCATAAAAATCGCAATTTCAGCGCAAAAAGTCATAAAAATCCTTCTCGCACTTTTGGTATTGGTCTCTCGAATATAACGGTAAAGCCGGTAACACCAACTGTTTCCCATTCGAGGACTTAGAGTCGCTTTAATGATTTTCCCCATTTTTTTGTTTTTTTTTTTTGTTTTGCTCTTTTGTTTGTGTTGGTTTTCTGTTGATTTTGGCATTATCCTCGTACGATGACGGTACACACAGGATATGTTTGTTACACCGTGTTGGTGTAAGGGTGTCAGAGGGTGGCTAGGGATATAACTTACGCACATAATCTCACGGTTTTATGTTTCAGTTTAGTGTTCGTTTTGAGTTTGTTTTTGAGTTTTTGTTTCTGTTTCCGTTTTTCAATTGTATTTGTTTGTATTTATAGGTATTGTATATGTAGCCTTCGTAGTTGAAGTGATTTTTGTTCTGGATCTCTTCCCTCTTTTGTTATTGTTACATTTCTTGGATTACATTGGAAATAATTTAATGTGTTATATTTGAATTTTGTTTCTCTGTTACTTTTCTTCTGTTTTTTTTTTTTTTTTTTTGATTTTGTTTTGTAACTGCTTTCCATGCCATCGAAAACGGATACGGATGTTAACTGCTTTTATTGCTATGCAATTTTTGCTCCCATTCATCTATGTTATGTGGGATTGTGTAACAATTTTTTTTCCTGTGTTTCCGGATAATGTATCTGTTGGACGTTAATAAAAAAAAAATATTAATAACATAATTGCAGATTTAAAGGTTGGTAGTGGATATTTGTTATACTCTCTTCTTGTTGACTTGATTTTGTTTTCATTTTTTTTTATTCCTTGTTCGGTTTGTTGTAGTTGAAATCCTTTTTTTTTTAGTTTGAAGTGTTGTTTGACTGTTGTTTTCTTGTACAATGTAAGTAGTCTGATTTTATAAATTCCTTTCATTTAGATCATCATTTCAGAGGTCGCGGTCGTGTCACATCAAATTGAAAAATTGTATCACATTTGCACCACATAATGAGAATGTCATTCCCTTTGTATGGTCCGATCGATCCGGATCGATTTACAGGCCTTTTAAATCTTTAGGTGATTAGAAAAGATAGCATTATAACCACTGATAGTATGACTGGATTAGTGCCTTAAATTCTCAACACTTTGTAAAAAGTCCAAACTGAAGGTCTTAAGCTGGATTTGGTTGTTAAGTTGATGCGGTTTAGAGACCTTGAAGATCACAGTACTTAACTCCTTGTTGATCTATTGACCAATTGACTGTTATTGTAAGGTTAATCTTGCTAGGTTCCTATTAAACTTTTTGACCAGCCACTATAACTTTCATCGAAATGAGGCAACGAAATATCTTTTGAAGTACGTCCGCATGGTATAGAAGTTACTTCATCGAATATTTCGCAAATCTGTTATTAAGGCTTTGGTTTTTAATTGTCAAAAAAACACAGGTAATTGCAAAAGTGTACACAATTTTTATTTGGGTTGATAAATCAATGCTTGCCATTTACTTCTTAAAGATTATTTCATGTAAATTTTGACCACGACTACGTTTTAAGTGTTCCATACGGAGAGTTCAATTTTGACTCACTTCTTCGAGCATATTGGCTGGTAGCTCTCTAATAAGATGTGTAATGTTGTCTTCCAAAGCTGCAATTGACGCTGGTTTATCGGTATAGACAAGTGATTTGACGTATCCCTCATACAAAGTAGTCTAAAGGCGTCAAATCGGACGATCTAGCCAGCCAATTTACCGGTCTAAAACGAGAGATAAATTACTAACCGAACTCATTTCTCAATTTTTCCATCGGTTCGCATGCTGTGTGACATGTAGCACCGTCTTGCTGGAACCATATGGCGACCAGGATTAGCACGTGCATTTTGGGCGAAAAAAAGTTCAAAATCATTGAACTATAGCGGGCGTTATTGACGGTAACGTTGTTCTCAGCGGCATCTTTAAAAAAATACGGATCAATGATTCTGCCGGATCATAAACCGCATAAAACAGTGCATTTTTCTGGGTGCGTTTGCAAATACGGCAGTTTTGTTTATTAACATACCCTTTCAACCGGAAATGAGCTTCGTCGCTGAAGACGATTTTTTGATGAACAAGCGAATCTTTTTCCAGCTATTCTAAGGTCCACAAATTCGACTCTGTCGTCAAGCTTCAGTTCTTGCACGAGCTATATTTTGTAAGGTTTTAGACCAAGCAGTCGAGTAGACAATCGCAATTCCTGGAAACGACGACGAATGGACAAATCACGGCCTTCATTAACACTGGCGGATACAGAAGCAATATTTTCCTCTGTAGGCACTTTACGCATACGGGTAGGTGGCTTGATGTTCAATAGCCTGAAATTGGTGCGAAATTTGGTCACTATGGCTTGAATTGCTTGCTCAGTAGGTCGATTATTATGTAAAGCCCCGAAAGTCTAAATTTCTCCCACAGTATTCATCGGTGCGAAAAATAATAAAACACACAACACAGTATAAAGGAGTAGACTTTGGCTCACATCGAACACACATTACCGATAATTTTCTTTATTAAAGCCTTTTTTAAAAAGGATATAGCGGGTATCCATTATCGATAAAGATAAATACATAGATAGAGCTACCAAAAAAAGGATGTGCCGTTTCTCTGTCACCTTCTTCTTTCTTAACAAACATATGTACAATAATGCGTTCAAGTATTAGGTGCGCGACTAAGTTCAAACGTCATGAACGAAGCTTAGGCATATGGTAAACAAACCGTTTTGGGATAATTGGTTATTTTGGTTTGGCGTCATATATTTTTGGTTGTGTGAAAATGTCTGATTTTGTGCCAAATAATCGTCATTTGCGGAAAGTGTTGATTTTCTTTCATTCGAAGAAAACGACGGCTGAAGCGCTTCGAGAGCTCAAAGACGTTTACGGAGATGCTGCTCTTTCGTTGGTTCAAAGATGGTGATTTCGATGTTGGCGACCGTCCGTGTGAAGGACGCTGAATTGAAAAGGCATTGCTCGATGAGGATCCGTGGCAGACCCAAGAATAGCTTGCTTCAGCATTAGAAATAACCCGCCCAGCCATTTCCAAGTGATTGCTTGCGAAAAACGGCAACAACACGAGTAGAGGCACGAAAATGTGATTCTACAGCATGACAACACTCGTTCGCACGTTACCAAATCCGTTAAAACCTACCTGGAAACGTTCAAATGGGAAGTCCTACCCCACCCGCAATATTCTCGGGGTATTGCCGATTATTACAGTTCCGCTCATACGAAGACATCAAAAAATGGCTTGATTCGTGGATAGCCTGAAAAGATGAACGCTTTTACCGTAACAGTGTGTTCGAGCTCTGCCAGAAAGATTGGAAAAAGATGTAGCTAGCGATGAGCAATACTTTGAATGATCCATTTATTATCATTTTTTCACAATAAAGTTGCATTTTCATCAAAAACTTAGTTGTGCACCTAATATATTTAATGCTACATATTTAACCCAGGTTTTCACAGTCTCCCGCTTGATGGATCGGTAAAATATCGGGCTCTTCTTAGCTTCCCCTGTTTAATGTACATGTCCGTGATGTTCTCACTATTAGTTCCTTAAATGAACACCGTTAACAACTCACATACCGCTAACTAAGTTTCATTATCCCCTCTTCTTCTTCGTTATACATATTGTCTATTACGGTACGTATCCGTAGACTTTAAATCGTTTCATTTGTTGACTGCTATGGGATGGAATCATATTGCGTTGTCGACTATCTGGAATACTGTCGTATGATGTCATTGTATCCGAAATCAATTTCACCAATCAGTACTTGTTGCACTTTTCCGTATCGCCTTCGCCTTTATAGAGTTGAAGAAGAGAGCTCTCCTTCCATTGATTAGGCATCCGATCGCCCATCATCATTTTATTAAACAAAATTGCGACCCATTCAAATTCAAGATCTCCAACTTCGAAGGGTATGTGCTCCAGTCGGATTGTGCTCATTTATATTACCCCTTCTCTTGCTGTTTCCTCTCCATGCGCAACAGGACGACATGGTTTTTTTTTTACTTACGAGTAGAGTTTTTGCAGTACCCTTACTCGTACATTTTTCTTCCTAGTTGTTTCACATACCTTGTGCGCTAAGTAATATATTGTATTTAGTTCCTCTGAATTCATGGCATTTTGATGTCTTTCATTAAGCAATCCATTCAAATGATCCTCATATTTGCCACAAATTTGGTTATTCTCTTTCAGTAAAAGGTGGCTGAATCCTTTTTGCATATTTTCTAATTGAGTTACGATTTAAAGGATACTATCACATTTTTTTATACTTTGACGTTGCTCCTCGTCTAGACCTGTGTTAATTAAAACTTATTAAGTAAGAACCCTTTACCCGTAGGATCTGGCTACCGCTGTATTTGTTTCTTCTTTATAACGTTTGTTTTCATATCAAAGATTAATGTACTCGTACACGTATATCCTTGGAAGCTTTCTGAATAATTGAATGACTTGTTTTCGCTTGTTTATCCGCTTGTTGGCCGTCCTTTCGAAACAGCGATGACAGCATTTTTTTCGAAATTGTTTAACATATTTAAGGTGCTTCAACTGGCTACCTACTCTTATCTATTGCTACTCGTATTGTCGCAAATTTATCTCCAATATCTGGTTGTTTCTTCGGGTGGGGTAGGACTTCCCATTTGAGTGCTTCCAGGTAGGTTTTAACGGATTTGGCAACGTGAGTCCGAGTGTTGTCATGCTGTAGAATCCAATATCTGGTTGTTTCTTCTCCGAATCTTTCACACAAATACTAGTCGACTTAAGTTTTTGTTAGTCCTCGATTAATTTATAAGATAATACAATACTTTCCCTTATTGGCCTTTTTGAGAAGCAATAACTCCGTCAATATAGCCAGATATGTATTTCTGAGTTTTAGTACCTTGCACCATTCCATTGGTAATACATTAGAAAGTATGAAGCTGAATAACATTCTGAGATTCACATCTTTGTCTGGTGGATCCTGAACTTAGTTATTTCTCCACAAGTGCCAGAGTGCTCGTAAGACCTACAATGGGTTCAATAGATCTAATCGGTAGTCTACAATACTTGTGAAGTGGCTGATTATGCAAAACTCTAGTCACAAGCCACTCAGCCAACTTTACCTTGGTCAATAACGTTTTTGATATATTTGAGTCTACTCAAGTTCATCAAGTTTTGCTGTCCGGCAGCAGAAGGCTTCTTTCGAGAAGTTATTCAGTCATCTCTGAAAACTTATTTGGAAAAGCATGTTTATTCCGCTGAATGACTTTGCAACTCTGAACGAAATTGCTTTTTTCCTCCAGCTTTACTAATGCATCAGCCAGAGCTTCAAAGATAAACTTAATAAGTTCCTGTTGGTCAATATTTAGACTCTGTACTAAAATCTTGTTCTGAAGTTTCTAAGTTTACTTGTTGAATCCTTGTGATCGTGTTTGTGAAGTATAGGGCGTCAATAACGCCTGTGCACCAGCTCGTTGGATTTTTTTATAATGGGCTTCATATTTCTCTACTTCATCTCAAGGGTCCTCGAATTCTGCTCAACTGCTCTACTTTCTGCCTGAATAAGCAGATTCTCTTGAATGTTGGAATAAAGTTATATTCCCTCCTTAAAATGTGAGCGATCCACTGTCAATTCCGCTGCATAATAATGTCTATAGCCCCTACCCTGTTCTCATCAGAAGCAATTAATTTGAGATGAGGTATGATTACTGAGCTTTTTAATTACACATACCCAGACATCTATTAACGAAAACCTATAGCTTTTCGGTGAATACGGTGGTCACTTCCAAGTAATACACTCATAAAAAAATATCGACTTAACTATTGAGAGAAATCGTTAAAGCATGGTCCCACTGCTGTAACGTGCCCTCTCCAGATTTTGGATAGCATATCAGTTCTACAACGTATATCAAGTACGGCAACGCCGTCTTCTTATTTAAGGCTGGCCCTACAGTCCGGGGTGGACCTGGGCCTGAACCAACAAACGTCTCCAGCCAGCTTGGTCCTAAGCTAGTGTTAATTCCGGTTTCTTCCAGTCTCCCACGCTAAGTTGGTTGAGGTCGACATGCGTGCGCCACCTGAGTCACGGTCTTCCTCGGACCGGAGCATTGGCGTCCATTAGCTCTATATGATCAAGCCACCTCAGTCGTTGGACCTTCACTCTGGCGAGGTCGATATCGCTTTACAGCCCGTACAATTCGTCGATGTATTTCCTCCCCCACTCATCGTCTATGCAGACGGGACCGAACATCACCTGAAGAATTTTGTTCTCAAACCAGCGAAGATCACCCCCATCAATTTCTGACCATGCCTCTGCCCCATAGAGTAGGACTAGGATTATTATGGTCTTATATAAGATCACTATTGTTGTTCGAGAGAGAGCTTTGCTAGTCAATTGCCCTCTTAGCCCAATGAAGCAGCGAATGACAAGAGTTATTCTTCGTTTGATCTCAGCGCTGATGAGCGACATCTGAATTGATAGCGGAGCCTAGGTAGACAAAGTCCTTCACTACCTCAAAGTTATATCTGTCAAGGTTGACATTCTGTCCGAAACGGCGGTGTTAGGTGTCCTTTGTTGTTGACAGCATATACTTGGGCTTGTCCTCATTGACCGTTAAATCCATCTTCGACGCTTCCGTCTCAATATTCGCGAAAGCGCCACTGACATCATGCTGCTTTCTTCCGATTATGTCAATATCATCTGCGTATGCGAGTGAGACTGTGCCTCTTGTGTTGGCGCATGAGTTTTGCACTATTCTTTCAAGAATGATGTTAAAGAAATCGTATGGCAGCGCATCGCCTTGTCTAAATGCAGCGGGCATTCTCCATCATCGGACGAATTTGGCAGGGATGCCAAAACTAGACAATGGTCTGTAATGCTCGTCGCTATACATAGATGTTGCCATATGCGGTCTTAAATTTGATAAATAGGTGGATCTCCTTTTTTGAGGATCGGACAAACAATGCTGAGGTTCCATTCATCGGTCATACTTTTGTCCGACCATATTTTACAGATGTGTTGGGGTGTCGTCCTTATTAAGTCATCATCTGCCGCTTTGAAGAGCTCAACAGTCAGGCCGTCCGCTTTAGGACCTTTGTGGACTTAAGTTTAGATATGCCTATCTTCACTTCATCCATGTCGGGTGGGCGGAATTGTTGGTCTACATCGTCCAGGTTGAAAAGTTTATTCTGTCAGACAGTGGTATTTGATTCGTCATCGCCATTATACAGTCTACAGGAATGCTCTTTCCAACTCCTCAGCAGTGACTGCGACTCTACTACTATGTTCCCTTGTTCGTCTCTACAGGCTTCGGTTTGGGGTTTGTGTCCGTGGCATCTGTTTTTATTTTTTTCTAAAACTTCCGAATCTCATTAATGGAGTAACATCTGTTCATTTCCTCAACCGCGCGCTTCTCATGCTCTGTCTTTTTCCATGCGGCGCCGTTTTGTTTGCCTCTTCCTTAATGCATGTGCTTGCCGGCAGCCGTCGTCAAATCAGGGATTTCGTTGTGGTGATCGAATTAAACCCAACCCATTAGAGACGGTATCCATGTTGGTTTTTTGGCAATGTGGTCACTGTTCTTCAGTATTTGATGCTGGCGGGAAAGGACCTCTTAAGAGATTAAGAGATCGATCGGGAAAGGATTTGGCAATCTCCTGCGATTGTAGCCGTTAGATGTTAAACTTTCTCACAGTCTTAGCTTGCCTTGGCGATGTTTGGAATATCCGCAACTATACCTACGCCCCTCGGAACGTTTGGACTGGAGGTCTGTTTTGTGTCGATTGATCACAAGTTCTCCAAGTCCTGTTATGAATATCAAGATGGGGCAACCGCGTGCCGCGCTGCAAAGTCGATTAGCCTGAACCTGTTATCGGAGGTGGTGTCGTGCAGGCTATACTTGACAAATTTAGCTTTAAGACGATTGTTCTGCACCTTAGATAAGTCCTCTACTGTGTTTTTCGTCTGGGTCTGAGCGGAAAACTTTCCGCGTCATGCGCTCAAACTAACCGAGCCATCTAGAGGAACTCTTCTCTCGAAACGCTTGAGACCATTTTCATCCCCTTTCGTCAATGTCCAAGCTTCTGTGGCATAAAGCAGAACTGGGATGAGAGGTGTCTTGTATAATGTCTTTTTGGTTGCTCGACAGAAGACTTTACTACTTAATTGCCTTCTACGCCCAAGGAACCAGCGATTCGCAAGAGTGATTTCTGCGCTGATGCCGTTGTCTGATTTGATAGCGGAGCCGAGATGGACGGAGTCCCTTACTACCTCAGATTTGTAGCTGCTTATCGCGACGTTTTGTCCTAGGTGTCGATATTGTGAGGCCCTCTTTGTTGATCGCTTATACTTTGTTTTTCCTTCATTGACCGCTTAACCCATCTAGCCCTTCCGCTTCATTGCCAGCTCACTGACACTCGCACTCTTCATATAATGTCAGTGTCATCTTTCGTATGGGAATAACTGAACAGAATTTTGAAAGATAGTGCTTCTGGAGTTAACTCGCGAGTTTCGCAGAAGGTCTCAGTTTTTTCATAAACGACTTCGATGGAGCAGCATGGATTCTCCAACGTCATCCTGCATAGTCGAATTAACTTGACACATATGTCAAAACTAGACATAGCTCTGTATAGTTCATCTTCATAGATGTGGCTTTTAAATCGGTAAAGAGATGGTGTGCACCGAATTGGAACTGTTGAGATTTTTCCAAGATCTGCCTTATGGTGAAAAATTTATACATGAAACCACACTGATAAGGGTCCGTTTTGCACGTTCACACTATATGGCAGACAGGATTTTATATGCGATGTTAAGGAGACTAATCCCCCTGTAGTTTAATGGATCTGGTCGGGCACACTTCCGACAACCCAGATTTTAGAGATGAGTTAATGTACGTTTTGTTAGATTTAAGCTTGGAAATTGTTGTCCTGACTTTATCTTGATCTGGTGGATGGAAGTGTTGTCTATCTTCGTCTACGTTGAATGGTTTATTCTTCCTGACGGCGGGTTGGACAGAGATCCAAGTCCAAGAGTGAAAGAGCTACTACGGGCTTTGCTTTTAAGCACAGCTCAACGGTGCTAACCACCGATTCCTAGTTAAGGGAATTTTAAATTTTCATCAGATCGCTCGCCATAGCTCCCTGCAGTGATAATGTTCTTGCTATGTGTCCCATAAGAGGCTATGCATTGCGAAATCGATCTACTCTTTGGCGAATGATTTACTAAAGCCTATGACCTGCAGTATCTTTTAGAAAAAAAAAGAAACTGATGTCACATCAGCATAAAAGATCGGCAAATCAATCTTCCAAATATTCTTCCACCTTCGGATTGATTTCTGATTATCTGCTCCTCCGCAAACTAGGGTTTGACTTGGTGTCGTTGTTTACGTAGGAACATGTAATATATTTGTGCAAATTTTACGAAAACAAGACAGTGGTAGTAGTACCATGTGTCAGCATCATAGGCTTGGTCTTCTAAATTTGTATGGTTCCTTCGAATTCAAATATTTCATCGATTAAGTGTAGCTAAGAGTAGAGACTGGGGCCAGAATGTTTCTTCCTGGCTTGGGGGTTTACTACCTCCTTAGGGCTTAAGATGTTCTCATAATCTCAATAAAAACCATTTACCTGGTGTTTATTCTTCTAAAGGCTGTGTTTCCCTTTGAGTTTTGCTACCTCTCATCCATTCCAGCAGTGCTAATTTGAATAAATTTACCACCAGCTTTCATTTAATCCATTCGACTTGCTACTATTTCAAAGGCTTCATTGAAAACGTACTTCATTTGCATGAGTTCAGCGTATTTTATGTTGCTACGTTTGCGTTTTTTCATTTTCCTAAAATCTGTTCAGCTAATTCATATATTAATCTTCCGACTTTCTTTATTTATCTTTAGATATAAACAAACCCGAATATCAAGTGTAACCACTGTTATCATCACCATACTCCATTGGATTTGGCCACCAGATCGCTGTACAAATTGTCATTCCATATATTCCACACCACATATTGATGAGATAGATGGAACTCGAAACGTTGGCCAAATTCATCGTTCTGTGGATGGACGTTTCGTACTTCCCGAATCAGCAGATACACAAGCAATTAATAGTGGCGAAAGCAGCGGTGAACGTCGCAACAGTACCGGATCTCAGAATTCCAGCAGCGATGATGGTGGATTCCTTGCTAGACGAAATATTCTCGGTTCGCGTGCATCTTGGCGACGTCCATTAGTCGCATCGCCAAGTCAATTGAGTCTACAATCGAATGGGTCTACAAGAGGTTTCCTAAATGGTCTTGGCGGTTTGCTGCGTGTTGGAGCTGGACGATATCAAAATGTTCCACGCCATCAGCAATATAGTAATCTTTATCGAAATCTACCACAGCCAGCATCGAGGCCATTACATCAAAATCTTCACATCAATACGCTGGCCGGGCCACAGACGCCAATAACACCCAATCTCTATACACCATCGAGGGTGTCGCGGATATTTTCGAGCTCCCCGGCTAGTACAATTGGTATACACTCGCCATGGACACCGGCAGCTAATCAATTTTCCGATCTGAGTACTGTGTACCCAAGTTCGGCTGAACGTTCATTTCCAACACCATCAAGCGGTGGATTAAATGGCGCTGCCGCTGCTGCTGCTACCGGTAGTGCTGCAACTAATGGTGGTATCGCTGGAAATCGATATCATCGATATTATTCTCATGAATTGCCCTCACTTCGGACAATTCAGGAGGAAACACGTCGTATGAATCAAGGCTTCGTACCGTTGCATATACCACCGTCACCGTCGTGGCGGGGATACTATCAATCGCAGACTCCATATCACAGTTATCGGCCGAGAACGAGATGGTATCCACGCCATTCACGTGTGACGCGTTCCCAATCGGAACTTCTATCTCCGTTGCCACATTTAAATTTTGCGGCACATTATCGTACATCCGGTGGCATGGGGCTAGAAGCTTCACCAGAAAGTCGCTCCAGTTCGAGCGGTTTTGGTAGCAAAAACACATCAAATCAACAACATGGATCTCATCATTCGGGAAGTACAAGTGAATGGCGATTACTGCCTCCGTATCGTCCACCACCACCACCTCCATCCACATCATATTACTATCAAGATCCAAGTCAACATTATCATCATCATCATCACCACAACCTGCATCATCATCCTCATCATCAGCATCCCTCATCAGCTGCATCAGCAACAGTGGGTACACAATCAACGCTGCCATACCACAATTACACGGGTAGCCTACAACGACCAACAACGCCACCATACACCATGGGACATTGGTTGGATATGATCTCGCGTCTTAATGCCGCCACAGATACTGTCAATCTGCATAAAGCCGTCGATGTGGGCAGTGTCGATGGACATTACGAATTCGATCCGTCTACACCGACGCCAAGTGCTTCCACACCTACAGGTGGTCCACGCGATGACCTTAATCTTCTAAAAATCGATACTGGAAGTACGTCCGGTGGAATATTTCATACCACCACTTCCGGTATACCACCAACATCCGCCATGACTATGGGTCCCATGCGAAAGCAGCGTTTTGGTGCTGGTACGCGATACGATAACATCGAATCACGAGTCCAAGCCATGAAAGAGGAATTCTACGCCTATCGAAAGCGACAAGCGATGAAACGGGCCGGAGTTGTAGAGTTGGAAAGCATGTGCTAGAAAACAAACAAAAATTCGAAGCAAACCAGGAAGAACGCTTGTAGCACACAATTAGAACAGCAACACAACACCCTTCTCCGACGTTCAATCAAAAAATAAAAATAAAACAAGAAACCATCCCATTGGCTATGAACTACAAAAACACTTACAACACGCCATCCCCTTCCCCCATCCTTCGAAATTTTTAAAGAGCACTCGAATTATTTCTACATAGAAATAGATAAATTATAGTATATATAACAAACAAAAAAAAAAAAAAACAACACATAGAACGTACACAAAAAAACAACAGAAAATTATTATTACTAATTATTAACACAACTTAGAGTCTAATTTTAATTGTAAAAAAAAAAACCAATAACTCATGCAGATATATTATTAATTTTACTGTAAAAATAAAAACATAGAAAAAAAAATACAATTCGATAAGATCGCAATTATTAACAAGTAAATTATAAACAAATTAACAAACAAAAACAAAAACAAAAAACAAATAGTAAATGGCTATGGTTATATTATAAAGAAATACATAAGAAAACAAATTAAAAAAAAAATTATCTAGGATAAAACAAATTATTACAACTAATTATAAACAAAACAAAAAAAAAAAAACAATATAAATAAATAATTACTAAAACTCTGTAAATATAAATTATAAAAAGAAAAAAAAAACAAAAAAACAAAAAGAAACCTTTTTCTAGAATGAAGAGAGTAAGAAATTCTTAACATTTCTCCGAATTACGACACAGAAAAATAATTAACAAATAAAATTGTCTTATCTTTTTTTTTTCTATAAACAAAAAAAAAAGTTTTAACGATAATAGAACTTTTTTTTCTGAAATTTTCTTTCCAAAGTAAATTAACAAGTAAGAGAATATTTAGAACGAAAAAATTAAAAAAAAAAAAGAAAACATATACTTTAAGTAAAGAACAAAATTTCTTGTATAAAACAAAACCAACAACAAAAACAAACGTTTCATAATTTAAAGTAAAAGAAAAACAAAAAATTATATATATATAAACAAATAATAATAATAAACTATCTCTATATATTTTCTTCGGTTAAATAAATAACCAATGAGAAAGAAAGTAAAAAATTATACATAAAACCAAAAGTGAATAAAGTTTAAATATATAATAAAGAGAAAAAAACAAAAACAAAAACAAAAACAAATAGGTGCACATTTATTGATAAAATAAAATAAAACAAAATTTATTATATAACAAAAAAAAAAAAAAAACAAATATACAAAAAATCAAATTAAAATATAAATTTACGAAAATTAATTAATTGTTTCTTTTTTTTTTCTAGAGAATTATATAGGAGAAAATATTTTATATATTCTTTAATTCGCAATTGGAATGATCTGTATACTTTATCGGTTTATTTCCTGAAATTGTTTCAATCAAAAAAGGAGACAAATTGTCCTATTGCTCAATCATGTATGCTTACTCTTAAACTGATTCATAAAACGGAGCCCACGTTCAATTGTTTTATTTAACCCATTTGTCCTAGAAATTTTAAGATAACGTAAATGGATTTTTAGATTTTTTAAAATTATTATCCTTACATGGTATTCCCTCAATCCTCGGTTTGAGATCCTTTGTTTTAAATATTATTTTTATTCTACTTCATCTTCAGTGAAGATCGTTGTTTGCAATGAAGAAGTGTTAAGGACCCTCACTATTTTTGTAAACCAAGGTCTGCTATCTAGCGATTACCTCGCAGATTGTATGACAAGGCAATCGTAGGATGCTGGTCTTTTGAACTGTTCTTCATCCCCGACATAGTTTGTTGAGATCCCATTGTTCCGATAGGAACCCAAATTGAGACGAAATTTAGTGAGTTACTAAAGTCTTCTACTTAAGACCTAAAGTGTAGTATGAATCTTGCTGTTTTTCACAATGCGAGTATGTGTCGTAACCATTGCAATTGCAATGTCTTGCAACCGCCACTACTTGGAACGCAGACCGACCAGATCAAGTTCTTATGTTTGCTGATGCCCTATGAATCATCATATAAGAATAAGGATACACCTTCTAGTGATGGCCTATGTCAGCTAAAAGCATCATTGCGTTGTCAGGATCTAGATAGCTCTAAAATTTTTCCCGACTTAATGTAGTTGCACCAAATATATTTTCTGTCCAGGGATACTCCACCAGAAGAGAATGTGGATTTTGACACCGTTCAGAACTCACCGAATCATTTCAGTTATCTGCACTTCCTGATAAAGAAAACAACCTCATTCGGAGAAGTTTGATCGAAGTCAATTTCTGGTAAATCTGTTGTTGATCACATCTTATTTTGCCAATCATCTAGGAACCACGGACGAATTATATTTAGATTTTATATAAAACCGTCTGTTCCAAGTCTGCTTATGACAGAAAATATCCATCAAGGAAGCGAGAGATTAGAGCCCCCTAGGGGAGTGTCCGAATTATTCTTGACTTTCCTAAAGGAAGTTATTGCTTTTAATAAGTTCTTTGAGCAGTTAATACTCGTTTCTCAAAAAGTTGTTCAAATTAAATCCCCCAATTTGAATTTCACTTGGATCCGTCATCTCATTTAGAGCGTTTCCCTTACTAAATAGCCAGCTTTTGAGGGGTACTTGATCTTTAATGATGTGTTCTCTTCCCATCCCAGGCTTGTCCCTTAGATGTCAATTGGCTAATTTAGAAGAGATACGCAGTTTTTTGGACTCTCTAATCTTTAAGCATATGTTTGAATGTGAGTTTCTTTATTGTCCTCAGAAAATTATTTTAACAATGACATGCGGAATTTCTCATTATTTCTGTTAGTAATATTGGACATTAGGGTCAACCTTGTGGTAACTATTTTCATTAAAAAAATATTAAAATACAATACTGTTTATGACACCATAACGTGAGTGGAATATACGATATAGAAGGGAGTCAAGCAACCAAAATCAAGGTCCTAAAAATGCTTTAAAATCCAGGTAGAGTTAGAGCGGCCGCAGCAGCCGAAATTGAATTTTTAAGAACGTCGGAATCACGCCGGAATACGATTCAACTCTATTTTTTTTTCTTTAAAATATCAGCCGTTACATTGTCCAATAGCAAAATAAATCGAATTAAATAAAGCACAAATGGGTTAAACGAAAAAACATTCAAATTTCACTCAACACTTTCCAACCACAAACATCTGTTTAAATTTTCTTTCTCAAGTGCACTAAAATTTTCACAAATGTCGCTCAAAATTCAAAACGAATTAATATATTCCAAATAATTTTTCAACATCAAAGAAACAAAAAAGAAAGTAAAAGTTAAAAAAAAAAAACAAGAATTATCAATTCAATTGAACCGAAGATCGTAAAAAACAAGAAAGTTATTTAATCTAACGAAATGAAAAATTACTAGATCTTAAGGCATAAAAAATTAAAAACAAAAAATACATTTTTAACACAAAAAACAAAAAAAAAAAAAACAAAAATGCAGACTTAAGAAATCTAACGCTTTATCGACCATCAGTATGATTTAAGAAATACTTTGTTTTTTTTTATAAAAAAAAAATATTTTAACACTTAAAGCTTTAATTTATCTCATCATTTTTCCCACCATTAAATTTAAACATTCCATTTTTTTAATGAAATTAAGTTTTTGTTAAATCTAAGGCACAAAGTTAAACAATTGGTCGAAATGTTAAAAAGAAAAACACACAAAAACAAAATCTAATATGTAATCTGTATTTTTATTTATTTTAAATATAAACGAATTGTGTTTCTTTATTTTTTATAGTACAAATTCTTTTTTATGTTATTCACAGATAATTATAGTATTTATAAAATTCACTAAAATAAAAACGAAAATTATTATTAAATTAAAAAAATAAAGAAAGAAATTTTAAATCTTATTCAATTAAGAGGCACGCGGTTCTTCTTGATTAGAATTTTTTTTTCGCAATCGAAACGATTTTTTTATGATTTCTAAATTGGAATAAGAAAAAAAAACCCAGAAAAACATTACTAAAAAGAGGAAAAATTTCGTACATAGTTAAACAATCAAAAAAAAAAATATTCAATTCATTAACACAACAAAAAAAAAAAGCAAATAATAATAATTATAATACAAGAACAAAATAAGAGAAAGAAAAAAATGAGTAAAATAAAAACCTTAGGTAACATTACAAATTAAGAGAAAAGAATTAAAAGAAAACTAACAGCAATTGATTAAAAAGTTTACAATTTTAAGACAAAAACAAAACTAAAAACAATTAAATCGAATCAAATGTCACACAAAAACAAAATAACAAATAATTCGTTTTTTTTTTTTTTAATTTATTTCCCCGAATTTTTTTAAGACATGTTAGTAAATTTGGGTCGAAATAAAAATATATTTTTTCTTTTATTTTAAAATTTAAATAAGAAAACAAAAAGAATTAAAATATATTCTAAAAGTAATTTATAGTTGATGAGCGTTTATAGTTATTACATTTGTAAATACGTATTTTTCAAAAACAAAAATATATTAATTATAATAAAAAGAAAGACTTTTTTGTTTTTAATTTACTTTACTCTTCTTAATTTAAGGTAATTTTTATATATTTTGGTACAATTATTTTTATTCATATTTATTTTTATTTTTTATCATCAACGTTTAAGTTAAGAAGTTAATTACAAAGAGAGAAAAAAAAATATAAGAAACAAAATCTGTATAAAGAAGAAAATTAAACAATGATATAAAAAAAAAAGAAAAAAACCAACAACAAGAACAACAAAAAAGGAATAAGGTAAAAAATGATGTTTTATATAAATTACGTTCGAAGTATATGTTAGTGAAATTTAATGAAAAAAAAAAAACTGAAAATAAAGAACAAAAAAAAAATATTAAAAAAAAACACTATTTTATCTTTTATTCAATATAAGATACTTTGGAAAATCCCAGACCTGGGAGGCAATGCAGATAGAATTAGAAGGCAAGTATGATAGAAATTCAATTAGCTTGTTAACTTGGATGACAAACATCGTACAGACCAAACCTAGTTTCAAATTAAAAAAAAAAAACGAAATAACATACTAGGTGGAGTGAAAAGTGACCTCCTTGACCGCCAGAATGCGCTGCTGCTGCAAAGAGGTTATGGTGCCTTGAAGTCCGTTTATATTTAGGCAGACATGCCAAATTTCAGTGCGATACTGTCTTTAGTTTTGTTTTGACAGCTGATTGTTGTTGACGTTTTTGGCATCATGTTGAGTATGGACAAAAACGATTTTCGTTCTCTCGTAAAACATTATTTTTTGATAGGCAAAACGGTGAAGGAAACAAAGGAAAAGTTGGATAAATATTATGGCGCTAATGCTCCGTCAGATTACACAGTCAAATATTGGTTTCGAGAGTTTCGTGGTGGACGCAACTCCACTACCGATCAAGTCCGCAGCGGCAGGTTACAGAGGACAATGTTAAAAAAATACATGAAATGGTGTTGGCTGACCGGAAAGTGAAGGTGCGCGAGCTAGCAGATACCACAAGGATTAGTACTGAGCGCACACGCCATATTTTGGGCAATATTCTGCATATGAAAAAGTTATCCTGCCGTTGGGTGCCGCGAATGACCAAAAACACGAAGGCGAGAGCACTTCGAAAGAGTGTTTGGACTTTCTGATGCGGAATCGGGCGGACTTTTGGGGTCGATTAGTAACTGAAGTTGGAAAATGGCTGGAATAAGTGTATCAAACTAAAAGAGGACTATATTGACTAAAATAAAAAAAACAGTTTTTTCATTCCCAAGGAGGTTACTTTTCACTCCATTTAGTATAGGAGGTGATTTCTGGCATCAACTCGATCCTTCAGAAAGCCCTTAAAAAAGATTGTTAGGTTTAATACCCGGCACTGATACGGCGATACCCCGAACCAAACAAAACACTTTCTCTATCTGGGATCTAACTATCCCCGCGGTGGGTTCCTACCAGGTAGCGCTTTGATGGCAGCTAAACCTGGGCCGAATTAAAAGACCGCCACGTGATTTTTCGCCGGAATCACGAAACCTTTGCCAAAAACCCGAAGGAAAATCATCCCCGAAGACGAAAAAAAACCATCAGAAAAGAGAAAAAAAAAATAAAAAACTAGATCTCCTCAACGTTATAAAAGCCCCGTTGGGTCTCGACGATTTATTTAGTTTTTTTTTTGTTGTTTATGTAACGGTTCACTCGTCGATAGACGCTATTTTCACCGTCCCGAAACAAAGAAATAAAACGTTAGACAACGGGTCGCGTGTCCCGTCTGTTCTCGGGAATTCCCGCACGCGCGGCCCACCGGAGTCTCAAGTTACAAAATGAGAAAAAAAAAACGTTTTTCTATTTAACACTACACTACACTGCACTATCCCTATACTTAGCTTTTGGGTCCTAGCGGTATTGTGCGCCGTTCTGGCACAGTCCCTTAGTCCTTCTGTCCCGCTACTTCTGCTCCTGTATCCTTCTTTTTTCCTGGTCAAAGTAAAACACGCGAATTTTACTATAAACTCTACTCTACTTTAATTTTTTATGCTACAACCGAACTCAAAGAAGAAAAAAAATTGCCTTTCGCAATCGCAATTCAAAGCTGCAAGACGCACAAAAAAAACCCTAAGATGACCCTCTTTGGTTGCTGGTCGTGACAAAAAGGGCCTTCCAGATCTTTTATGTTCCGCAGCTCCCGCAGACTCCACACATTCCCACCCACATTCGCACACCCGCTCTCTTATACATTCATTTACTATAGCTCTAGTGGTCCCAACAACGGGGTTTTTAGCTACAATACTACCAAGCTTTGCTAGTGTGTGCACCCGTGTCCCACTAAGCACACCAATTTTCTACATTCACACTAAACTCCTCAGTATCGGAGTTCGCTCCCACTTCCAGTAATGACTGGGAACTCCACTGAGAGAGTTTATGGAACCTGGGGATCCTAACTATGCCTAGTTAGCAGAATTTCTTTCTCTTCTGCTACCCGGGCATTTTACCCCCTTCGGAATATACTAAAAAATAGTTTTTGCAAAAATTAACACAATCGCGAGGAGAAAGGGAGTTGGACCGAACAATAGCTGGAGTATTGGGATAAAAGGAAAAAGTGTCTATACAATCCAGAAGGGATTGTATCTCGATCCAACCATCCGTTGGATCGCCGCCCCTAACAAAAGCTAAGTTCAGTGCTTGTGCAATTTTAAAAGTTTATATTTTTATCCGTGGGTCCCTAACTACTCCGGTGGATCGGCGTTCAGAATTGGGGGGGACCGGGACTGACCAATAGGGTGTCACTCCGTACAATTATTTATTTATTTTTTTGTGACTGGGCCCTCCTGCCCTCTGGCCTCTCTGCCAACGGGCCACGGCCGGTTTTGTGATTTGTACTTTTGGGTGGTTTGTTGTTGTCGTTGGAGTCTATTGTTGTTGTTATTGCTGTTTGGTGTTGTTATTCGTATGTTTTTGCTGTTTGATGTCTAATAGATGTTATTGTTTGTTGTTGATTGTTGTTGGTTGTTGTGGTTTGTTGTTGTTTGTATGTTTGTGTGTTTGTATATTCCCTCGTTGGAGGCTGTATTAATACTTGGGCGTCCGCCTACACGCCTCTGCTGCTCCTTCGGCGCTCCATCGATCTGGTGCTGGATTACAAGGGGTCGTCATCCCTTCACCCATCGAATCTAACTTTTACAGCTGGTGCGTCGCTAGGGTGTGCTCGATTGTCTTGGCCGTCCACCTGCACACCACAGTTACTCCGTTGTTGCTCCCTCGTTGGGGTGTTGCTATAAAAGAGATCGTCGTCTCTTCACCCATCGATCAATTGTCTCGGTGCATCCACATCCATTCAAGTGATGTGATGCTGTTGATCGTACCACCAAGGGTAGCGGGGTGAGGTTTTCCCTTAGCCACCTGTTGTTTGGCTATCGTTGGGGTGTAGGTTCCAGGGATCGCCTTCCCCCACCCGTCATCATCGTGTTGGGGTGTCTGGATTGAAAGGACCGTCCGTCCCCATCCGTCGGCGACTTGAAGACGTCCTGTCTGACACTGCCCGTTGCGAGTCTCCCGTGTATCTATGGGCTCCGACAACGGTGTTCCTGGTGGACCTCCTGTCGAACCCTGAGGTTCCTGGTTCGTCGTGAATCTCCCTACTGTCCTAAGGGCTTCACCGAAGGAACCTCTCCGTTCTCCTCAGCGGGAAAACCGCCCGTGAAATTTAGGTGGGTTGTTTTCCGAGGTCTGCGGTTGGTGGGCCACTGGATGATGGGACCATGGCTGCCCTCCACCTCCGCCAGAGAACGGTGATCCCATTCAACGAAAAGAGGGACCGAAGGGACTTGCAAGGAAAACGAGGTCCAAACTCCTAAACTAAGCGTCTGCGGGGGTCATTTTATGCACCAGAAAAAAAAAATTCAAAACAATAAAATGGCTATATCTCCTAAACTAGCGTCTGCGGGGGTCATTTTATGCACCAGAAAAAAAAATTCAAAACACTAAAATGGCTATATCTCCTTAACTAGGCGTCTGCGGGGGTCATTTTATGCACCAGAAAAAAAGAATTCAAAATACTAAAATGGCTATATCTCCTAAACTAGGCGTCTGCGGGGGTCGTTTTATGCACAAGGAAAAGAAAATTCAAAACAATAAAATGGCTATATCTCCTTAACTAGGCGTCTGCGGGGGTCATTTTATGCACCAGAAAAAAAAGAATTCAAAATACTAAAATGGCTATATCTCCTAAACTAGGCGTCTGCGGGGGTCATTTTATGCACAAGGAAGAGAAAATTCAAAACAATAAAATGGCTATATCTCCTAAACTAGGCGTCTGCGGGGGTCATTTTATGCACCAGAAAAAAAAAAATTCGAAACACTAAAATGGCTATATCTCCTAAACTAGGCGTCTGAGGGGGTCATTTTATGCACAAGGAAAAGAAAATTCAAAACAATAAAATGGCTATATCTCCTAAACTAGGCGTCTGCGGGGGTCATTTTATGCACCAGAAAAAAAAATTCAAAACACTAAAATGGCTATATCTCCTAAACTAGGCGTCTGCGGGGGTCATTTTATGCACCAGAAAAAAAGAATTCAAAATACTAAAATGGCTATATCTCCTAAACTAGGCGTCTGCGGGGGTCATTTTATGCACCAGAAAAAACAATTCAAAACACTAAAATGGCTATATCTCCTAAACTAGGCGTCTGCGGGGGTCATTTTATGCACAAGGAAAAAAAAATTCAAAATACTAAAATGGCTATATCTCCTTAACTAGGCGTCTGCGGGGGTCATTTTATGCACCAGAAAAAAAAAATTCGAAACACTAAAATGGCTATATCTCCTAAACTAGCCGTCTGCGGGGGTCATTTTATGCACCAGAAAAAAAAATTCAAAACACTAAAATGGCTATATCTCCTTAACTAGGCGTCTGCGGGGGTCATTTTATGCACCAGAAAAAAAGAATTCAAAATACTAAAATGGCTATATCACCTAAACTAGGCGTCTGCGGGGGTCATTTTATGCACAAGGAAAAGAAAATTCAAAACAATAAAATGGCTATATCTCCTAAACTAGGCGTCTGCGGGGGTCATTTTATGCACCAGAAAAAAAGAATTCAAAACAATAAAATGGCTATATCTCCTAAACTAGGCGTCTGCGGGGGTCATTTTATGCACCAGAAAAAAAAAAATTCGAAACACTAAAATGGCTATATCTCCTAAACTAGGCGTCTGAGGGGGTCATTTTATGCACAAGGAAAAGAAAATTCAAAACAATAAAATGGCTATATCTCCTAAACTAGGCGTCTGCGGGGGTCATTTTATGCACCAGAAAAAAAAATTCAAAACACTAAAATGGCTATATCTCCTAAACTAGGCGTCTGCGGGGGTCATTTTATGCACCAGAAAAAAAGAATTCAAAATACTAAAATGGCTATATCTCCTAAACTAGGCGTCTGCGGGGGTCATTTTATGCACCAGAAAAAACAATTCAAAACACTAAAATGGCTATATCTCCTAAACTAGGCGTCTGCGGGGGTCATTTTATGCACCAGAAAAAAAAAATTCAAAACACTAAAATGGCTATATCTCCTAAACTAGGCGTCTGCGGGGGTCATTTTATGCACCAGAAAAAAAATTCAAAACACTAAAATGGCTATATCTCCTAAACTAGGCGTCTGCGGGGGTCATTTTATGCACAAGGAAAAAAAAATTCAAAATACTAAAATGGCTATATCTCCTTAACTAGGCGTCTGCGGGGGTCATTTTATGCACCAGAAAAAAAAAAATTCGAAACACTAAAATGGCTATATCTCCTAAACTAGCCGTCTGCGGGGGTCATTTTATGCACCAGAAAAAAAAAAATTCGAAACACTAAAATGGCTATATCTCCTTAACTAGGCGTCTGCGGGGGTCATTTTATGCACCAGAAAAAAAAAAATTCGAAACACTAAAATGGCTATATCTCCTAAACTAGGCGTCTGCGGGGGTCATTTTATGCACCAGAAAAAAAGAATTCAAAATACTAAAATGGCTATATCTCCTAAACTAGGCGTCTGCGGGGGTCATTTTATGCACAAGGAAAAGAAAATTCAAAACAATAAAATGGCTATATCTCCTAAACTAGGCGTCTGCGGGGGTCATTTTATGCACCAGAAAAAAAGAATTCAAAACAATAAAATGGCTATATCTCCTAAACTAGGCGTCTGCGGGGGTCATTTTATGCACCAGAAAAAAAAAAATTCGAAACACTAAAATGGCTATATCTCCTAAACTAGGCGTCTGAGGGGGTCATTTTATGCACAAGGAAAAGAAAATTCAAAACAATAAAATGGCTATATCTCCTAAACTAGGCGTCTGCGGGGGTCATTTTATGCACCAGAAAAAAAAATTCAAAACACTAAAATGGCTATATCTCCTAAACTAGGCGTCTGCGGGGGTCATTTTATGCACCAGAAAAAAAGAATTCAAAATACTAAAATGGCTATATCTCCTAAACTAGGCGTCTGCGGGGGTCATTTTATGCACCAGAAAAAACAATTCAAAACACTAAAATGGCTATATCTCCTAAACTAGGCGTCTGCGGGGGTCATTTTATGCACCAGAAAAAAAAAATTCAAAACACTAAAATGGCTATATCTCCTAAACTAGGCGTCTGCGGGGGTCATTTTATGCACCAGAAAAAAAATTCAAAACACTAAAATGGCTATATCTCCTAAACTAGGCGTCTGCGGGGGTCATTTTATGCACAAGGAAAAAAAAATTCAAAATACTAAAATGGCTATATCTCCTTAACTAGGCGTCTGCGGGGGTCATTTTATGCACCAGAAAAAAAAAATTCGAAACACTAAAATGGCTATATCTCCTTAACTAGGCGTCTGCGGGGGTCATTTTATGCACCAGAAAAAAAGAATTCAAAATACTAAAATGGCTATATCTCCTAAACTAGGCGTCTGCGGGGGTCATTTTATGCACAAGGAAAAGAAAATTCAAAACAATAAAATGGCTATATCTCCTAAACTAGGCGTCTGCGGGGGTCATTTTATGCACCAGAAAAAAAGAATTCAAAATACTAAAATGGCTATATCTCCTAAACTAGGCGTCTGAGGGGGTCATTTTATGCACAAGGAAAAGAAAATTCAAAACAATAAAATGGCTATATCTCCTAAACTAGGCGTCTGCGGGGGTCATTTTATGCACCAGAAAAAAAGAATTCAAAATACTAAAATGGCTATATCTCCTAAACTAGGCGTCTGCGGGGGTCATTTTATGCACCAGAAAAAACAATTCAAAACACTAAAATGGCTATATCTCCTAAACTAGGCGTCTGCGGGGGTCATTTTATGCACAAGGAAAAAAAAATTCAAAATACTAAAATGGCTATATCTCCTTAACTAGGCGTCTGCGGGGGTCATTTTATGCACCAGAAAAAAAGAATTCAAAATACTAAAATGGCTATATCTCCTAAACTAGGCGTCTGAGGGGGTCATTTTATGCACAAGGAAAAGAAAATTCAAAACAATAAAATGGCTATATCTCCTAAACTAGGCGTCTGCGGGGGTCATTTTATGCACCAGAAAAAAAGAATTCAAAATACTAAAATGGCTATATCTCCTAAACTAGGCGTCTGCGGGGGTCATTTTATGCACCAGAAAAAACAATTCAAAACACTAAAATGGCTATATCTCCTAAACTAGGCGTCTGCGGGGGTCATTTTATGCACAAGGAAAAAAAAATTCAAAATACTAAAATGGCTATATCTCCTTAACTAGGCGTCTGCGGGGGTCATTTTATGCACCAGAAAAAAAAAATTCGAAACACTAAAATGGCTATATCTCCTAAACTAGCCGTCTGCAGGGGTCATTTTATGCACCAGAAAAAAAAATTCAAAACACTAAAATGGCTATATCTCCTTAACTAGGCGTCTGCGGGGGTCATTTTATGCACCAGAAAAAAAGAATTCAAAATACTAAAATGGCTATATCTCCTTAACTAGGCGTCTGCGGGGGTCATTTTATGCACCAGAAAAAAAAGAATTCAAAATACTAAAATGGCTATATCTCCTAAACTAGGCGTCTGCGGGGGTCATTTTATGCACCAGAAAAAACAATTCAAAACACTAAAATGGCTATATCTCCTAAACTAGGCGTCTGCGGGGGTCATTTTATGCACAAGGAAAAAAAAATTCAAAATACTAAAATGGCTATATCTCCTTAACTAGGCGTCTGCGGGGGTCATTTTATGCACCAGAAAAAAAAAATTCGAAACACTAAAATGGCTATATCTCCTAAACTAGCCGTCTGCGGGGGTCATTTTATGCACCAGAAAAAAAAATTCAAAACACTAAAATGGCTATATCTCCTTAACTAGGCGTCTGCGGGGGTCATTTTATGCACCAGAAAAAAAGAATTCAAAATACTAAAATGGCTATATCTCCTAAACTAGGCGTCTGCGGGGGTCATTTTATGCACAAGGAAAAGAAAATTCAAAACAATAAAATGGCTATATCTCCTAAACTAGGCGTCTGCGGGGGTCATTTTATGCACCAGAAAAAAAGAATTCAAAACAATAAAATGGCTATATCTCCTAAACTAGGCGTCTGCGGGGGTCATTTTATGCACCAGAAAAAAAAAAATTCGAAACACTAAAATGGCTATATCTCCTAAACTAGGCGTCTGAGGGGGTCATTTTATGCACAAGGAAAAGAAAATTCAAAATAATAAAATGGCTATATCTCCTAAACTAGGCGTCTGCGGGGGTCATTTTATGCACCAGAAAAAAAAATTCAAAACACTAAAATGGCTATATCTCCTAAACTAGGCGTCTGCGGGGGTCATTTTATGCACCAGAAAAAAAGAATTCAAAATACTAAAATGGCTATATCTCCTAAACTAGGCGTCTGCGGGGGTCATTTTATGCACCAGAAAAAACAATTCAAAACACTAAAATGGCTATATCTCCTAAACTAGGCGTCTGCGGGGGTCATTTTATGCACCAGAAAAAAAAAATTCAAAACACTAAAATGGCTATATCTCCTAAACTAGGCGTCTGCGGGGGTCATTTTATGCACCAGAAAAAAAATTCAAAACACTAAAATGGCTATATCTCCTAAACTAGGCGTCTGCGGGGGTCATTTTATGCACAAGGAAAAAAAAATTCAAAATACTAAAATGGCTATATCTCCTTAACTAGGCGTCTGCGGGGGTCATTTTATGCACCAGAAAAAAAAAATTCGAAACACTAAAATGGCTATATCTCCTTAACTAGGCGTCTGCGGGGGTCATTTTATGCACCAGAAAAAAAGAATTCAAAATACTAAAATGGCTATATCTCCTAAACTAGGCGTCTGCGGGGGTCATTTTATGCACAAGGAAAAGAAAATTCAAAACAATAAAATGGCTATATCTCCTAAACTAGGCGTCTGCGGGGGTCATTTTATGCACCAGAAAAAAAGAATTCAAAATACTAAAATGGCTATATCTCCTAAACTAGGCGTCTGAGGGGGTCATTTTATGCACAAGGAAAAGAAAATTCAAAACAATAAAATGGCTATATCTCCTAAACTAGGCGTCTGCGGGGGTCATTTTATGCACCAGAAAAAAAGAATTCAAAATACTAAAATGGCTATATCTCCTAAACTAGGCGTCTGCGGGGGTCATTTTATGCACCAGAAAAAACAATTCAAAACACTAAAATGGCTATATCTCCTAAACTAGGCGTCTGCGGGGGTCATTTTATGCACAAGGAAAAAAAAATTCAAAATACTAAAATGGCTATATCTCCTTAACTAGGCGTCTGCGGGGGTCATTTTATGCACCAGAAAAAAAGAATTCAAAATACTAAAATGGCTATATCTCCTAAACTAGGCGTCTGAGGGGGTCATTTTATGCACAAGGAAAAGAAAATTCAAAACAATAAAATGGCTATATCTCCTAAACTAGGCGTCTGCGGGGGTCATTTTATGCACCAGAAAAAAAGAATTCAAAATACTAAAATGGCTATATCTCCTAAACTAGGCGTCTGCGGGGGTCATTTTATGCACCAGAAAAAACAATTCAAAACACTAAAATGGCTATATCTCCTAAACTAGGCGTCTGCGGGGGTCATTTTATGCACAAGGAAAAAAAAATTCAAAATACTAAAATGGCTATATCTCCTTAACTAGGCGTCTGCGGGGGTCATTTTATGCACCAGAAAAAAAAAATTCGAAACACTAAAATGGCTATATCTCCTAAACTAGCCGTCTGCGGGGGTCATTTTATGCACCAGAAAAAAAAATTCAAAACACTAAAATGGCTATATCTCCTTAACTAGGCGTCTGCGGGGGTCATTTTATGCACCAGAAAAAAAGAATTCAAAATACTAAAATGGCTACATCTCCTTAACTAGGCGTCTGCGGGGGTCATTTTATGCACCAGAAAAAAAAGAATTCAAAATACTAAAATGGCTATATCTCCTAAACTAGGCGTCTGCGGGGGTCATTTTATGCACAAGGAAGAGAAAATTCAAAACAATAAAATGGCTATATCTCCTAAACTAGGCGTCTGCGGGGGTCATTTTATGCACCAGAAAAAAAAAAATTCGAAACACTAAAATGGCTATATCTCCTAAACTAGGCGTCTGAGGGGGTCATTTTATGCACAAGGAAAAGAAAATTCAAAACAATAAAATGGCTATATCTCCTAAACTAGGCGTCTGCGGGGGTCATTTTATGCACCAGAAAAAAAAATTCAAAACACTAAAATGGCTATATCTCCTAAACTAGGTGTCTGCGGGGGTCATTTTATGCACCAGAAAAAAAGAATTCAAAATACTAAAATGGCTATATCTCCTAAACTAGGCGTCTGCGGGGGTCATTTTATGCACCAGAAAAAACAATTCAAAACACTAAAATGGCTATATCTCCTAAACTAGGCGTCTGCGGGGGTCATTTTATGCACCAGAAAAAAAAAATTCAAAACACTAAAATGGCTATATCTCCTAAACTAGGCGTCTGCGGGGGTCATTTTATGCACCAGAAAAAAAATTCAAAACACTAAAATGGCTATATCTCCTAAACTAGGCGTCTGCGGGGGTCATTTTATGCACAAGGAAAAAAAAATTCAAAATACTAAAATGGCTATATCTCCTTAACTAGGCGTCTGCGGGGGTCATTTTATGCACCAGAAAAAAAAAATTCGAAACACTAAAATGGCTATATCTCCTAAACTAGCCGTCTGCGGGGGTCATTTTATGCACCAGAAAAAAAAATTCAAAACACTAAAATGGCTATATCTCCTAAACTAGGCGTCTGCGGGGGTCATTTTATGCACCAGAAAAAACAATTCAAAACACTAAAATGGCTATATCTCCTAAACTAGGCGTCTGCGGGGGTCATTTTATGCACAAGGAAAAGAAAATTCAAAACAATAAAATGGCTATATCTCCTAAACTAGGCGTCTGCGGGGGTCATTTTATGCACCAGAAAAAAAGAATTCAAAATACTAAAATGGCTATATCTCCTTAACTAGGCGTCTGCGGGGGTCATTTTATGCACCAGAAAAAAAAAAATTCGAAACACTAAAATGGCTATATCTCCTAAACTAGCCGTCTGCGGGGGTCATTTTATGCACCAGAAAAAAAGAATTCAAAATACTAAAATGGCTATATCTCCTTAACTAGGCGTCTGCGGGGGTCATTTTATGCACCAGAAAAAAAAAAATTCGAAACACTAAAATGGCTATATCTCCTAAACTAGCCGTCTGCGGGGGTCATTTTATGCACCAGAAAAAAAAATTCAAAACACTAAAATGGCTATATCTCCTTAACTAGGCGTCTGCGGGGGTCATTTTATGCACCAGAAAAAAAGAATTCAAAATACTAAAATGGCTATATCTCCTAAACTAGGCGTCTGCGGGGGTCGTTTTATGCACAAGGAAAAGAAAATTCAAAACAATAAAATGGCTATATCTCCTTAACTAGGCGTCTGCGGGGGTCATTTTATGCTCCAGAAAAAAAGAATTCAAAATACTAAAATGGCTATATCTCCTTAACTAGGCGTCTGCGGGGGTCATTTTATGCACCAGAAAAAAAAGAATTCAAAATACTAAAATGGCTATATCTCCTAAACTAGGCGTCTGCGGGGGTCATTTTATGCACAAGGAAGAGAAAATTCAAAACAATAAAATGGCTATATCTCCTAAACTAGGCGTCTGCGGGGGTCATTTTATGCACCAGAAAAAAAAAAATTCGAAACACTAAAATGGCTATATCTCCTAAACTAGGCGTCTGAGGGGGTCATTTTATGCACAAGGAAAAGAAAATTCAAAACAATAAAATGGCTATATTTCCTAAACTAGGCGTCTGCGGGGGTCATTTTATGCACCAGAAAAAAAAATTCAAAACACTAAAATGGCTATATCTCCTAAACTAGGCGTCTGCGGGGGTCATTTTATGCACCAGAAAAAAAGAATTCAAAATACTAAAATGGCTATATCTCCTAAACTAGGCGTCTGCGGGGGTCATTTTATGCACCAGAAAAAACAATTCAAAACACTAAAATGGCTATATCTCCTAAACTAGGCGTCTGCGGGGGTCATTTTATGCACCAGAAAAAACAATTCAAAACACTAAAATGGCTATATCTCCTAAACTAGGCGTCTGCGGGGGTCATTTTATGCACCAGAAAAAAAGAATTCAAAATACTAAAATGGCTATATCTCCTTAACTAGGCGTCTGCGGGGGTCATTTTATGCACCAGAAAAAAAAATTCAAAACACTAAAATGGCTATATCTCCTAAACTAGGCGTCTGCGGGGGTCATTTTATGCACCAGAAAAAAAAAAAATCGAAACACTAAAATGGCTATATCTCCTAAACTAGACGTCTGCGGGGGTCATTTTATGCACCAGCAAAAAAGAATTCAAAATACTAAAATGGCTATATCTCCTTAACTAGGCGTCTGCGGGAGTCATTTTATGCACCAGAAAAAAAAATTCAAAACACTAAAATGGCTATATCTCCTAAACTAGGCGTCTGCGGGGGTCATTTTATGCACCAGAAAAAAAAATTCAAAACACTAAAATGGCTATATCTCCTTAACTAGGCGTCTGCGGGGGTCATTTTATGCACCAGAAAAAAAAATTCAAAACACTAAAATGGCTATATCTCCTAAACTAGGCGTCTGCGGGGGTCATTTTATGCACCAGAAAAAACAATTCAAAACACTAAAATGGCTATATCTCCTAAACTAGGCGTCTGCGGGGGTCATTTTATGCACCAGAAAAAAAAAATTCAAAACACTAAAATGGCTATATCTACTAAACTAGGCGTCTACGGGGGTCATTTTATGCACAAGGAAAAGAAAATTCAAAATACTAAAATGGCTATATCTCCTAAACTAGGCGTCTGCGGGGGTCATTTTATGCACCAGAAAAAAAAATTCAAAACACTAAAATGGCTATATCTCCTAAACTAGGCGTCTGCGGGGGTCATTTTATGCACCAGAAAAAACAATTCAAAACACTAAAATGGCTATATCTCCTAAACTAGGCGTCTGCGGGGGTCATTTTATGCACCAGAAAAAAAAAATTCAAAACACTAAAATGGCTATATCTCCTAAACTAGGCGTCTGCGGGGGTCATTTTATGCACAAGAAAAAACAATTCAAGACACTAAAATGGCTATATCTCCTAAACTAGGCGTCTGCGGGGGTCATTTTATGCACCAGAAAAAAAAATTCAAAACACTAAAATGGCTATATCTCCTTAACTAGGCGTCCGCAGGGGTCATTTTATGCACCAGAAAAAAAATTCAAAACACTAAAATGGCTATATCTCCTAAACTAGGCGTCTGCGGGGGTCATTTTATGCACAAGGAAAAGAAAATTCAAAACAATAAAATGGCTATATCTCCTAAACTAGGCGTCTGCGGGGGTCATTTTATGCACCAGAAAAAAAGAATTCAAATACTAAAATGGCTATATCTCCTAAACTAGGCGTCTGCGGGGGTCATTTTATGCACCAGAAAAAAAAATTCAAAATACTAAAATGGCTATATCTCCTAAACTAGGCGTCTGCGGGGGTCATTTTATGCACAAGGAAAAGAAAATTCAAAACAATAAAATGGCTATATCTCCTTACCTAGGCGTCTGCGGGGGTCATTTTATGCTCCAGAAAAAAAGAATTCAAAATACTAAAATGGCTATATCTCCTTAACTAGGCGTCTGCGGGGGTCATTTTATGCACCAGAAAAAAAAATTCAAAACACTAAAATGGCTATATCTCCTAAACTAGGCGTCTGCGGGGGTCATTTTATGCACCAGAAAAAAAAATTCAAAACACTAAAATGGCTATATCTCCTTAACTAGGCGTCCGCGGGGGTCATTTTATGCACCAGAAAAAAAATTCAAAACACTAAAATGGCTATATCTCCTAAACTAGGCGTCTGCGGGGGTCATTTTATGCACCAGAAAAAACAATTCAAAACACTAAAATGGCTATATCTCCTAAACTAGGCGTCTGCGGGGGTCATTTTATGCACCAGAAAAAAAGAATTCAAAACACTAAAATGGCTATATCTCCTAAACTAGGCGTCTGCGGGGGTCATTTTATGCACAAGGAAAAGAAAATTCAAAACAATAAAATGGCTATATCTCCTAAACTAGGCGTCTGCGGGGGTCATTTTATGCACCAGAAAAAAAGAATTCAAAATACTAAAATGGCTATATCTCCTTAACTAGGCGTCTGCGGGAGTCATTTTATGCACCAGAAAAAAAAATTCAAAACACTAAAATGGCTATATCTCCTAAACTAGGCGTCTGCGGGGGTCATTTTATGCACAAGAAAAAACAATTCAAAACACTAAAATGGCTATATCTCCTAAACTAGGCGTCTGCGGGGGTCATTTTATGCACCAGAAAAAAAAATTCAAAACACTAAAATGGCTATATCTCCTTAACTAGGCGTCCGCAGGGGTCATTTTATGCACCAGAAAAAAAATTCAAAACACTAAAATGGCTATATCTCCTAAACTAGGCGTCTGCGGGGGTCATTTTATGCACAAGGAAAAGAAAATTCAAAACAATAAAATGGCTATATCTCCTAAACTAGGCGTCTGCGGGGGTCATTTTATGCACCAGAAAAAAAGAATTCAAATACTAAAATGGCTATATCTCCTAAACTAGGCGTCTGCGGGGGTCATTTTATGCACCAGAAAAAAAAATTCAAAATACTAAAATGGCTATATCTCCTAAACTAGGCGTCTGCGGGGGTCATTTTATGCACAAGGAAAAGAAAATTCAAAACAATAAAATGGCTATATCTCCTTACCTAGGCGTCTGCGGGGGTCATTTTATGCTCCAGAAAAAAAGAATTCAAAATACTAAAATGGCTATATCTCCTTAACTAGGCGTCTGCGGGGGTCATTTTATGCACCAGAAAAAAAAAATTCAAAACACTAAAATGGCTATATCTCCTAAACTAGGCGTCTGCGGGGGTCATTTTATGCACCAGAAAAAACAATTCAAAACACTAAAATGGCTATATCTCCTAAACTAGGCGTCTGCGGGGGTCATTTTATGCACCAGAAAAAAAAATTCAAAACACTAAAATGGCTATATCCCCTTAACTAGGCGTCCGCGGGGGTCATTTTATGCACCAGAAAAAAAATTCAAAACACTAAAATGGCTATATCTCCTAAACTAGGCGTCTGCGGGGGTCATTTTATGCACCAGAAAAAACAATTCAAAACACTAAAATGGCTATATCTCCTAAACTAGGCGTCTGCGGGGGTCATTTTATGCACCAGAAAAAAAGAATTCAAAACACTAAAATGGCTATATCTCCTAAACTAGGCGTCTGCGGGGGTCATTTTATGCACCAGAAAAAAAGAATTCAAATACTAAAATGGCTATATCTCCTAAACTAGGCGTCTGCGGGGGTCATTTTATGCACCAGAAAAAAAAATTCAAAACACTAAAATGGCTATATCTCCTAAACTAGGCGTCTGCGGGGGTCATTTTATGCACCAGAAAAAAAGAATTCAAAATACTAAAATGGCTATATCTCCTTAACTAGGCGTCTGCGGGGGTCATTTTATGCACCAGAAAAAAGAAAATTCGAAACACTAAAATGGCTATATCTCCTAAACTAGGCGTCTGCGGGGGTCATTTTATGCACCAGAAAAAAAAATTCAAAACACTAAAATGGCTATATCTCCTAAACTAGGCGTCTGCGGGGGTCATTTTATGCACCAGAAAAAAAGAATTCAAATACTAAAATGGCTATATCTCCTAAACTAGGCGTCTGCGGGGGTCATTTTATGCACCAGAAAAAACAATTCAAAACACTAAAATGGCTATATCTCCTAAACTAGGCGTCTGCGGGGGTCATTTTATGCACCAGAAAAAAAGAATTCAAAATACTAAAATGGCTATATCTCCTTAACTAGGCGTCTGCGGGGGTCATTTTATGCACCAGAAAAAAGAAAATTCGAAACACTAAAATGGCTATATCTCCTAAACTAGGCGTCTGCGGGGGTCATTTTATGCACCAGAAAAAAAAAATTCAAAACACTAAAATGGCTATATCTCCTAAACTAGGCGTCTGCGGGGTCATTTAATGCACCAGAAAAAGAATTCAAAATACTAAAATGGCTATATCTCCTTAACTAGGCGTCTGCGGGGGTCATTTTATGCACCAGAAAAAAAATTCAAAACACTAAAATGGCTATATCTACTAAACCAGGCGTCTGCGGGGGTCATTTTATGCACCAGAAAAAAAAAATTCAAAACACTAAAATGGCTATATCTCCTAAACTAGGCGTCTGCGGGGGTTATTTTATGTACCAGAAAAAAAATTCAAAACTAAACTAGGCGTCTGCGGGGTCATTTTATGCACCAGAAAAAAAAAATTCAAAACACTAAAATGGCTATATCTCCTAAACTAGGCGTCTGCGGGGGTCATTTTATGCACAAGGAAAAGGAAATTCAAAATACTAAAATGGCTATATCTCCTAAACTAGGCGTCTGCGGGGGTCATTTTATGCACCAGAAAAAAAAAATTCAAAACACTAAAATGGCTATATCTCCTAAACTAGGCGTCTGCGGGGTCATTTAATGCACCAGAAAAAGAATTCAAAATACTAAAATGGCTATATCTCCTTAACTAGGCGTCTGCGGGGGTCATTTTATGCACCAGAAAAAAAATTCAAAACACTAAAATGGCTATATCTACTAAACCAGGCGTCTGCGGGGGTCATTTTATGCACCAGAAAAAAAAAATTCAAAACACTAAAATGGCTATATCTCCTAAACTAGGCGTCTGCGGGGGTTATTTTATGTACCAGAAAAAAAATTCAAAACTAAACTAGGCGTCTGCGGGGTCATTTTATGCACCAGAAAAAAAAAATTCAAAACACTAAAATGGCTATATCTCCTAAACTAGGCGTCTGCGGGGGTCATTTTATGCACAAGGAAAAGGAAATTCAAAATACTAAAATGGCTATATCTCCTAAACTAGGCGTCTGCGGGGGTCATTTTATGCACCAGAAAAAACAATCCAAAACACTAAAATGGCTATATCTCCTAAACTAGGCGTCTGCGGGGGTCATTTTATGCACCAGAAAAAAAAATTCAAAACACTAAAATGGCTATATCTCCGAAACTAGGCGTCTGCGGGGGTCATTTTATGCACAAGGAAAAGGAAATTCAAAATACTAAAATGGCTATATCTCCTAAACTAGGCGTCTGCGGGGGTCATTTTATGCACAAGGAAAAGGAAATTCAAAATACTAAAATGGCTATATCTCCTAAACTAGGCGTCTGCGGGGGTCATTTTATGCACCAGAAAAAACAATTCAAAACACTAAAATGGCTATATCTCCTAAACTAGGCGTTTGCGGGGGTCATTTTATGCACCAGAAAAAAAAACTCAAAACACTAAAATGGCTATATCTCCTAAACTAGGCGTCTGCGGGGGTCATTTTATGCACAAGGAAAAGGAAATTCAAAATACTAAAATGGCTATATCTCCTAAACTAGGCGTCTGCGGGGGTCATTTTATGCACAAGGAAAAGGAAATTCAAAACACTAAAATGGCTATATCTCCTAAACTAGGCGTCTGCGGGGGTCATTTTATGCACCAGAAAAAAAAATTCGAAACACTAAAATGGCTATATCTCCTAAACTAGGCGTCTTCCGGGGTCATTTTATGCACAAGAAAAAAAAAATTCAAAACACTAAAATGGCTATATCTCCTAAACTAGGCGTCTGCGGGGGTCATTTTATGCACCAGAAAAAAAAATTCGAAACACTAAAATGGCTATATCTCCTAAACTAGGCGTCTTCCGGGGTCATTTTATGCACAAGAAAAAAAAAATTCAAAACACTAAAATGGCTATATCTCCTAAACTAGGCGTCTGCGGGGGTCAGTTTATGCACCAGAAAAAAAAATTCAAAACACTAAAATGGCTATATCTCCTAAACTAGGCGTCTGCGGGGGTCATTTTATGCACAAGGAAGAGGAAATTCAAAACACTAAAATGGCTATATCTCCTAAACTAGGCGTCTGCGGGGGTCATTTTATGCACAAGAAAAAAAAAATTCAAAACACTAAAATGGCTATATCTCCTAAACTAGGCGTCTGCGGGGGTCATTTTATGCACCAGAAAAAAAGAATTCAAAATACTAAAATGGCTATATCTCCTAAACTAGGCGTCTGCGGGGGTCATTTTATGCACCAGAAAAAACAATTCAAAACACTAAAATGGCTATATCTCCTAAACTAGGCGTCTGCGGGGGTCATTTTATGCACCAGAAAAAACAATTCAAAACACTAAAATGGCTATATCTCCTAAACTAGGCGTCTGCGGGGGTCATTTTATGCACCAGAAAAAAAGAATTCAAAATACTAAAATGGTTATATCTCCTTAACTAGGCGTCTGCGGGGGTCATTTTATGCACCAGAAAAAAAAATTCAAAACACTAAAATGGCTATATCTCCTAAACTAGGCGTCTGCGGGGGTCATTTTATGCACCAGAAAAAAAAAAAATCGAAACACTAAAATGGCTATATCTCCTAAACTAGGCGTCTGCGGGGGTCATTTTATGCACCAGAAAAAAAGAATTCAAAATACTAAAATGGCTATATCTCCTAAACTAGGCGTCTGCGGGGGTCATTTTATGCACCAGAAAAAACAATTCAAAACACTAAAATGGCTATATCTCCTAAACTAGGCGTCTGCGGGGGTCATTTTATGCACCAGAAAAAACAATTCAAAACACTAAAATGGCTATATCTCCTAAACTAGGCGTCTGCGGGGGTCATTTTATGCACCAGAAAAAAAGAATTCAAAATACTAAAATGGCTATATCTCCTTAACTAGGCGTCTGCGGGGGTCATTTTATGCACCAGAAAAAAAAATTCAAAACACTAAAATGGCTATATCTCCTAAACTAGGCGTCTGCGGGGGTCATTTTATGCACCAGAAAAAAAAAAAATCGAAACACTAAAATGGCTATATCTCCTAAACTAGACGTCTGCGGGGGTCATTTTATGCACCAGCAAAAAAGAATTCAAAATACTAAAATGGCTATATCTCCTTAACTAGGCGTCTGCGGGAGTCATTTTATGCACCAGAAAAAAAAATTCAAAACACTAAAATGGCTATATCTCCTAAACTAGGCGTCTGCGGGGGTCATTTTATGCACCAGAAAAAAAAATTCAAAACACTAAAATGGCTATATCTCCTTAACTAGGCGTCTGCGGGGGTCATTTTATGCACCAGAAAAAAAAATTCAAAACACTAAAATGGCTATATCTCCTAAACTAGGCGTCTGCGGGGGTCATTTTATGCACCAGAAAAAACAA
Source organism: Volucella zonaria (assembly GCA_963966105.1). Classification (NCBI taxonomy): domain Eukaryota; kingdom Metazoa; phylum Arthropoda; class Insecta; order Diptera; family Syrphidae; genus Volucella; species Volucella zonaria. The sequence goes on along the minus strand of OZ014533.1, from coordinate 142,026,533 downwards.
TTCAAAACACTAAAATGGCTATATCTCCTAAACTAGGCGTCTGCGGGGGTCATTTTATGCACCAGAAAAAAAAAATTCAAAACACTAAAATGGCTATATCTACTAAACTAGGCGTCTACGGGGGTCATTTTATGCACAAGGAAAAGAAAATTCAAAATACTAAAATGGCTATATCTCCTAAACTAGGCGTCTGCGGGGGTCATTTTATGCACCAGAAAAAAAAATTCAAAACACTAAAATGGCTATATCTCCTAAACTAGGCGTCTGCGGGGGTCATTTTATGCACCAGAAAAAACAATTCAAAACACTAAAATGGCTATATCTCCTAAACTAGGCGTCTGCGGGGGTCATTTTATGCACCAGAAAAAAAAAATTCAAAACACTAAAATGGCTATATCTCCTAAACTAGGCGTCTGCGGGGGTCATTTTATGCACAAGAAAAAACAATTCAAGACACTAAAATGGCTATATCTCCTAAACTAGGCGTCTGCGGGGGTCATTTTATGCACCAGAAAAAAAAATTCAAAACACTAAAATGGCTATATCTCCTTAACTAGGCGTCCGCAGGGGTCATTTTATGCACCAGAAAAAAAATTCAAAACACTAAAATGGCTATATCTCCTAAACTAGGCGTCTGCGGGGGTCATTTTATGCACAAGGAAAAGAAAATTCAAAACAATAAAATGGCTATATCTCCTAAACTAGGCGTCTGCGGGGGTCATTTTATGCACCAGAAAAAAAGAATTCAAATACTAAAATGGCTATATCTCCTAAACTAGGCGTCTGCGGGGGTCATTTTATGCACCAGAAAAAAAAATTCAAAATACTAAAATGGCTATATCTCCTAAACTAGGCGTCTGCGGGGGTCATTTTATGCACAAGGAAAAGAAAATTCAAAACAATAAAATGGCTATATCTCCTTACCTAGGCGTCTGCGGGGGTCATTTTATGCTCCAGAAAAAAAGAATTCAAAATACTAAAATGGCTATATCTCCTTAACTAGGCGTCTGCGGGGGTCATTTTATGCACCAGAAAAAAAACTTCAAAACACTAAAATGGCTATATCTCCTAAACTAGGCGTCTGCGGGGGTCATTTTATGCACCAGAAAAAACAATTCAAAACACTAAAATGGCTATATCTCCTAAACTAGGCGTCTGCGGGGGTCATTTTATGCACCAGAAAAAAAAATTCAAAACACTAAAATGGCTATATCCCCTTAACTAGGCGTCCGCGGGGGTCATTTTATGCACCAGAAAAAAAATTCAAAACACTAAAATGGCTATATCTCCTAAACTAGGCGTCTGCGGGGGTCATTTTATGCACCAGAAAAAACAATTCAAAACACTAAAATGGCTATATCTCCTAAACTAGGCGTCTGCGGGGGTCATTTTATGCACCAGAAAAAAAGAATTCAAAACACTAAAATGGCTATATCTCCTAAACTAGGCGTCTGCGGGGGTCATTTTATGCACCAGAAAAAAAGAATTCAAATACTAAAATGGCTATATCTCCTAAACTAGGCGTCTGCGGGGGTCATTTTATGCACCAGAAAAAAAAATTCAAAACACTAAAATGGCTATATCTCCTAAACTAGGCGTCTGCGGGGGTCATTTTATGCACCAGAAAAAAAGAATTCAAAATACTAAAATGGCTATATCTCCTTAACTAGGCGTCTGCGGGGGTCATTTTATGCACCAGAAAAAAGAAAATTCGAAACACTAAAATGGCTATATCTCCTAAACTAGGCGTCTGCGGGGGTCATTTTATGCACCAGAAAAAAAAATTCAAAACACTAAAATGGCTATATCTCCTAAACTAGGCGTCTGCGGGGGTCATTTTATGCACCAGAAAAAAAGAATTCAAATACTAAAATGGCTATATCTCCTAAACTAGGCGTCTGCGGGGGTCATTTTATGCACCAGAAAAAACAATTCAAAACACTAAAATGGCTATATCTCCTAAACTAGGCGTCTGCGGGGGTCATTTTATGCACCAGAAAAAAAGAATTCAAAATACTAAAATGGCTATATCTCCTTAACTAGGCGTCTGCGGGGGTCATTTTATGCACCAGAAAAAAGAAAATTCGAAACACTAAAATGGCTATATCTCCTAAACTAGGCGTCTGCGGGGGTCATTTTATGCACCAGAAAAAAAAAATTCAAAACACTAAAATGGCTATATCTCCTAAACTAGGCGTCTGCGGGGTCATTTAATGCACCAGAAAAAGAATTCAAAATACTAAAATGGCTATATCTCCTTAACTAGGCGTCTGCGGGGGTCATTTTATGCACCAGAAAAAAAATTCAAAACACTAAAATGGCTATATCTCCTAAACTAGGCGTCTGCGGGGGTCATTTTATGCACCAGAAAAAAAAAATTCAAAACACTAAAATGGCTATATCTACTAAACCAGGCGTCTGCGGGGGTCATTTTATGCACCAGAAAAAAAAAATTCAAAACACTAAAATGGCTATATCTCCTAAACTAGGCGTCTGCGGCGGTTATTTTATGTACCAGAAAAAAAATTCAAAACTAAACTAGGCGTCTGCGGGGTCATTTTATGCACCAGAAAAAAAAAATTCAAAACACTAAAATGGCTATATCTCCTAAACTAGGCGTCTGCGGGGGTCATTTTATGCACAAGGAAAAGGAAATTCAAAATACTAAAATGGCTATATCTCCTAAACTAGGCGTCTGCGGGGGTCATTTTATGCACCAGAAAAAACAATTCAAAACACTAAAATGGCTATATCTCCTAAACTAGGCGTCTGCGGGGGTCATTTTATGCACCAGAAAAAAAAATTCAAAACACTAAAATGGCTATATCTCCGAAACTAGGCGTCTGCGGGGGTCATTTTATGCACAAGGAAAAGGAAATTCAAAATACTAAAATGGCTATATCTCCTAAACTAGGCGTCTGCGGGGGTCATTTTATGCACAAGGAAAAGGAAATTCAAAATACTAAAATGGCTATATCTCCTAAACTAGGCGTCTGCGGGGGTCATTTTATGCACCAGAAAAAACAATTCAAAACACTAAAATGGCTATATCTCCTAAACTAGGCGTCTGCGGGGGTCATTTTATGCACCAGAAAAAAAAACTCAAAACACTAAAATGGCTATATCTCCTAAACTAGGCGTCTGCGGGGGTCATTTTATGCACAAGGAAAAGGAAATTCAAAATACTAAAATGGCTATATCTCCTAAACTAGGCGTCTGCGGGGGTCATTTTATGCACAAGGAAAAGGAAATTCAAAACACTAAAATGGCTATATCTCCTAAACTAGGCGTCTGCGGGGGTCATTTTATGCACCAGAAAAAAAAATTCGAAACACTAAAATGGCTATATCTCCTAAACTAGGCGTCTTCCGGGGTCATTTTATGCACAAGAAAAAAAAAATTCAAAACACTAAAATGGCTATATCTCCTAAACTAGGCGTCTGCGGGGGTCATTTTATGCACCAGAAAAAAAAATTCGAAACACTAAAATGGCTATATCTCCTAAACTAGGCGTCTTCCGGGGTCATTTTATGCACAAGAAAAAAAAAATTCAAAACACTAAAATGGCTATATCTCCTAAACTAGGCGTCTGCGGGGGTCATTTTATGCACCAGAAAAAAAAATTCAAAACACTAAAATGGCTATATCTCCTAAACTAGGCGTCTGCGGGGGTCATTTTATGCACCAGAAAAAAAAATTCGAAACACTAAAATGGCTATATCTCCTAAACTAGGCGTCTTCCGTTGTCATTTTATGCACAAGAAAAAAAAAATTCAAAACACTAAAATGGCTATATCTCCTAAACTAGGCGTCTGCGGGGGTCATTTTATGCACAAGGAAGAGGAAATTCAAAATACTAAAATGGCTATATCTCCTAAACTAGGCTTCTGCGGGGGTCATTTTATGCACCAGAAAAAAAAAACTCAAAACACTAAAATGGCTATATCTCCTAAACTAGGCGTATGCGGTGGTCATTTTATGCACCAGAAAAAAAAAATTCTAAATACTAAAATGGCTATATCTCCTAAACTAGGCGTCTGCGGGGGTCATTTTATGCACCAGAAAAAAAAATTCAAAACACTAAAATGGCTATATCTCCTAAACTAGTCGTCTGCGGGGGTCATTTTATGCACCAGAAAAAAAAATTCGAAACACTAAAATGGCTATATCTCCTAAACTAGTCGTCTTCCGGGGTCATTATATGCACAAGAAAAAAAAAATTCAAAACACTAAAATGGCTATATTTCCTAAACTAGGCGTCTGCGGGAGTCCTTTTATGCACCAGAAAAAAAAATTCAAAACACTAAAATGGCTATATCTCCTAAACTAGGCGTCTGCGGGGGTCATTTTATGCACCAGAAAAAACAATTCAAAACACTAAAATGGCTATATCTCCTAAACTAGGCGTCTGCGGGGATAATTTTATGCACCAGAAAAAAAAATTCAAAACACTAAAATGGCTATATCTACTAAACTAGGCGTCTGCGGGGGTCATTTTATGCACAAGAAAAAAAAAATTCGAAACACTTAAATGGCTATATCTCCTAAACTAGGCGTCTTCCGGGGTCATTATATGCACAAGAAAAAAAAAATTCAAAACACTAAAATGGCAATATCTCATAAACTAGGCGTCTGCGGGGGTCATTTTATGCACCAGAAAAAAAAATTCAAAACACTAAAATGGCTATATCTACTAAACTAGGCGTCTGCGGGGGTCATTTTATGCACCAGAAAAAAGAAAATTCGAAACACTAAAATGGCTATATCTCCTAAACTAGGCGTCTGCGGGGGGTCATTTTATGCACCAGAAAAAAAAATTCAAAACTAAACTAGGCGTCTGCGGGGTCATTTTATGCACCAGAAAAAAAAAATTCAAAACACTAAAATGGCTATATCTCCTAAACTAGGCGTCTGCGGGGGTCATTTTATGCACCAGAAAAAAAGAATTCAAAATACTAAAATGGCTATATCTCCTTAACTAGGCGTCTGCGGGGGTCATTTTATGCACCAGAAAAAAAAATTCAAAACACTAAAATGGCTATATCTCCTAAACTAGGCGTCTGCGGGGGTCATTTTATGCACTAGAAAAAACAATTCAAAACACTAAAATGGCTATATCTCCTAAACTAGGCGTCTGCGGGGGTCATTTTATGCACCAGAAAAAAAAAATTCAAAACTAAACTAGGCGTCTGCGGGATCATTTTATGCACCAGAAAAAAAAAATTCAAAACACTAAAATGGCTATATCTCCTTAACTAGGCGTCTGCGGGGGTCATTTTATGCACCAGAAAAAAAAATTCAAAACACTAAAATGGCGATATCTCCAAAACCAGGCGCCTGCCTGGGTAATTTTATGCACCAGAAAAAAAAAACTCAAAACACTAAAATGGCTATATCTCCTAAACTAGGCGTCTGCGGGGGTTATTTTATGCACCAGAAAAAAAAATTCAAAACTAAACTAGGCGTCTGCGGGATCATTTTATGCAACAGAAAAAAAAAATTCAAAACACTAAAATGGCTATATCTCCTAAACTAGGCATCTGCGGGGGTCATTTTATGCACCAGAAAAAAAAATTCAAAACTAAACTAGGCGTCTGCGGGATCATTTTATGCACCAGAAAAAAAGAATTCAAAATACTAAAATGGCTATATCTCCTTAACTAGGCGTCTGCGGGGGTCATTTTATGCACCAGAAAAAAAAATTCAAAACACTAAAATGGCTATATCTCCTAAACTAGGCGTCTGCGGGGGTCATTTTATGCACTAGAAAAAACAATTCAAAACACTAAAATGGCTATATCTCCTAAACTAGGCGTCTGCGGGGGTCATTTTATGCACCAGAAAAAAAAAATTCAAAACTAAACTAGGCGTCTGCGGGATCATTTTATGCACCAGAAAAAAAAAATTCAAAACACTAAAATGGCTATATCTCCTTAACTAGGCGTCTGCGGGGGTCATTTTATGCACCAGAAAAAAAAATTCAAAACACTAAAATGGCGATATCTCCAAAACCAGGCGCCTGCCTGGGTAATTTTATGCACCAGAAAAAAAAAACTCAAAACACTAAAATGGCTATATCTCCTAAACTAGGCGTCTGCGGGGGTTATTTTATGCACCAGAAAAAAAAATTCAAAACTAAACTAGGCGTCTGCGGGATCATTTTATGCAACAGAAAAAAAAAATTCAAAACACTAAAATGGCTATATCTCCTAAACTAGGCGTCTGCGGGGGTCATTTTATGCACCAGAAAAAAAAAATTCAAAACTAAACTAGGCGTCAGCGGGAGTCATTTTATGCACCAGAAAAAAAAATTCAAAACACTAAAATGGCTATATCTCCTTAACTAGGCGTCTGCGGGGGTCATTTTATGCACCAGAAAAAAAAATTCAAAACACTAAAATGGCGATATCTCCAAAACCAGGCGCCTGCCTGGGTAATTTTATGCACCAGAAAAAAAAAACTCAAAACACTAAAATGGCTATATCTCCTAAACTAGGCGTCTGCGGGGGTTATTTTATGCACCAGAAAAAAAAAATCAAAACACTAAAAGGGCTATATCTCCTTAACTAGGCGTCTGCGGGGCTTATTTTATGCACCAGAAAAAAAAATTAAAACACAAAAATGGCTATATCTCCTAAACTAGGCGTCAGCGGGAGTCATTTTATGCACCAGAAAAAAAAATTCAAAACACTAAAATGGCTATATCTCCTTAACTAGGCGTCTGCGGGGGTCATTTTATGCACCAGAAAAAAAAATTCAAAACACTAAAATGGCGATATCTCCTAAACTAGGCGTCTGCGGGGGTCATTTTATGCACCAGAAAAAAAGAATTCAAAATACTAAAATGGCTATATCTCCTTAACTAGGCGTCTGCGGGGGTCATTTTATGCACCAGAAAAAAAAATTCAAAACACTAAAATGGCTATATCTCCTAAACTAGGCGTCTTCCGGGGTCATTATATGCACAAGAAAAAAAAAATTCAAAACACTAAAATGGCGATATCTCCTAAACCAGGCGTCTGCCTGGGTCATTTTATGCACCAGAAAAAAAAACTCAAAACACTAAAATGGCTATATCTCCTAAACTAGGCGTCTGCGGGGGTTATTTTATGCACCAGAAAAAAAAAATCAAAACACTAAAATGGCTATATCTCCTAAACTAGGCGTCAGCGGGGGTCATTTTATGCACCAGAAAAAAGAAAATTCGAAACACTAAAATGGCTATATCTCCTAAACTAGGCGTCTGCGGGGGTCATTTTATGCACCAGAAAAAAAAATTCAAAACTAAACTAGGCGTCTGCGGGGTCATTTTATGCACCAGAAAAAAAAAATTCAAAACACTAAAATGGCTATATCTCCTAAACTAGGCATCTGCGGGGGTCATTTTATGCACCAGAAAAAAGAAAATTCGAAACACTAAAATGGCTATATCTCCTAAACTAGGCGTCTGCGGGGGTCATTTTATGCACCAGAAAAAAAAATTCAAAACTAAACTAGGCGTCTGCGGGATCATTTTATGCACCAGAAAAAAAAATTCAAAACACTAAAATGGCTATATCTCCTAAACTAGGCATCTGCGGGGGTCATTTTATGCACCAGAAAAAAAAATTCAAAACACTAAAATGGCTATATCTCCTAAACTAGGCGTCTTTCGGGGTCATTATATGCACAAGAAAAAAAAAATTCAAAACACTAAAATGGCGATATCTCCTAAACTAGGCGTCTGCGGGGGTTATTTTATGCACCAGAAAAAAAAAATCAAAACACTAAAAGGGCTATATCTCTTTAACTAGGCGTCTGCGGGGCTTATTTTATGCACCAGAAAAAAAAATTAAAACACTAAAATGGCTATATCTCCTAAACTAGGCGTCAGCGGGAGTCATTTTATGCACCAGAAAAAAAAATTCAAAACACTAAAATGGCTATATCTCCTTAACTAGGCGTCTGCGGGGGTCATTTTATGCACCAGAAAAAAAAATTCAAAACACTAAAATTACGATATCTCCAAAACCAGGCGCCTGCCTGGGTAATTTTATGCACCAGAAAAAAAAAACTCAAAACACTAAAATGGCTATATCTCCTAAACTAGGCGTCAGCGGGAGTCATTTTATGCACCAGAAAAAAAAATTCAAAACACTAAAATGGCTATATCTCCTTAACTAGGCGTCTGCGGGGGTCATTTTATGCACCAGAAAAAAAAATTCAAAACACTAAAATGGCGATATCTCCTAAACTAGGCGTCTGCGGGGGTCATTTTATGCACCAGAAAAAAAGAATTCAAAATACTAAAATGGCTATATCTCCTTAACTAGGCGTCTGCGGGGGTCATTTTATGCACCAGAAAAAAAAATTCAAAACACTAAAATGGCTATATCTCCTAAACTAGGCGTCTTCCGGGGTCATTATATGCACAAGAAAAAAAAAATTCAAAACACTAAAATGGCGATATCTCCTAAACCAGGCGTCTGCCTGGGTCATTTTATGCACCAGAAAAAAAAACTCAAAACACTAAAATGGCTATATCTCCTAAACTAGGCGTCTGCGGGGGTTATTTTATGCACCAGAAAAAAAAAATCAAAACACTAAAATGGCTATATCTCCTAAACTAGGCGTCAGCGGGGGTCATTTTATGCACCAGAAAAAAGAAAATTCGAAACACTAAAATGGCTATATCTCCTAAACTAGGCGTCTGCGGGGGTCATTTTATGCACCAGAAAAAAGAAAATTCGAAACACTAAAATGGCTATATCTCCTAAACTAGGCGTCTGCGGGGGTCATTTTACGCACCAGAAAAAAAAATTCAAAACTAAACTAGGCGTCTGCGGGATCATTTTATGCACCAGAAAAAAAAAATTCAAAACACTAAAATGGCTATATCTCCTAAACTAGGCATCTGCGGGGGTCATTTTATGCACCAGAAAAAAAAATTCAAAACACTAAAATGGCTATATCTCCTAAACTAGGCGTCTTTCGGGGTCATTATATGCACAAGAAAAAAAAAATTCAAAACACTAAAATGGCGATATCTCCTAAACTAGGCGTCTGCGGGGGTTATTTTATGCACCAGAAAAAAAAAATCAAAACACTAAAAGGGCTATATCTCTTTAACTAGGCGTCTGCGGGGCTTATTTTATGCACCAGAAAAAAAAATTAAAACACTAAAATGGCTATATCTCCTAAACTAGGCGTCAGCGGGAGTCATTTTATGCACCAGAAAAAAAAATTCAAAACACTAAAATGGCTATATCTCCTTAACTAGGCGTCTGCGGGGGTCATTTTATGCACCAGAAAAAAAAATTCAAAACACTAAAATGGCGATATCTCCAAAACCAGGCGCCTGCCTGGGTAATTTTATGCACCAGAAAAAAAAAACTCAAAACACTAAAATGGCTATATCTCCTAAACTAGGCGTCTGCGGGGGTTATTTTATGCACCAGAAAAAAAAAATCAAAACACTAAAAGGGCTATATCTCCTTAACTAGGCGTCTGCGGGGCTTATTTTATGCACCAGAAAAAAAAATTAAAACACTAAAATGGCTATATCTCCTAAACTAGGCGTCAGCGGGGGTCATTTTATGCACCAGAAAAAAGAAAATTCGAAACACTAAAATGGCTATATCTCCTAAACTAGGCGTCTGCGGGGGTCATTTTATGCACCAGAAAAAAAAATTCAAAACTAAACTAGGCGTCTGCGGGATCATTTTATGCACCAGAAAAAAAAAATTCAAAACACTAAAATGGCTATATCTCCTAAACTAGGCATCTGCGGGGGTCATTTTATGCACCAGAAAAAAAAATTCAAAACACTAAAATGGCTATATCTCCTAAACTAGGCGTCAGCGGGAGTCATTTTATGCACCAGAAAAAAAAATTCAAAACACTAAAATGGCTATATCTCCTTAACTAGGCGTCTGCGGGGGTCATTTTATGCACCAGAAAAAAAAATTCAAAACACTAAAATGGCGATATCTCCAAAACCAGGCGCCTGCCTGGGTAATTTTATGCACCAGAAAAAAAAAACTCAAAACACTAAAATGGCTATATCTCCTAAACTAGGCGTCTGCGGGGGTTATTTTATGCACCAGAAAAAAAAAATCAAAACACTAAAAGGGCTATATCTCCTTAACTAGGCGTCTGCGGGGCTTATTTTATGCACCAGAAAAAAAAATTAAAACACTAAAATGGCTATATCTCCTAAACTAGGCGTCAGCGGGGGTCATTTTATGCACCAGAAAAAAGAAAATTCGAAACACTAAAATGGCTATATCTCCTAAACTAGGCGTCTGCGGGGGTCATTTTATGCACCAGAAAAAAAAAATCAAAACACTAAAAGGGCTATATCTCTTTAACTAGGCGTCTGCGGGGCTTATTTTATGCACCAGAAAAAAAAATTAAAACACTAAAATGGCTATATCTCCTAAACTAGGCGTCAGCGGGAGTCATTTTATGCACCAGAAAAAAAAATTCAAAACACTAAAATGGCTATATCTCCTTAACTAGGCGTCTGCGGGGGTCATTTTATGCACCAGAAAAAAAAATTCAAAACACTAAAATGGCGATATCTCCAAAACCAGGCGCCTGCCTGGGTAATTTTATGCACCAGAAAAAAAAAACTCAAAACACTAAAATGGCTATATCTCCTAAACTAGGCGTCTGCGGGGGTTATTTTATGCACCAGAAAAAAAAAATCAAAACACTAAAAGGGCTATATCTCCTTAACTAGGCGTCTGCGGGGCTTATTTTATGCACCAGAAAAAAAAATTAAAACACTAAAATGGCTATATCTCCTAAACTAGGCGTCAGCGGGGGTCATTTTATGCACCAGAAAAAAGAAAATTCGAAACACTAAAATGGCTATATCTCCTAAACTAGGCGTCTGCGGGGGTCATTTTATGCACCAGAAAAAAAAATTCAAAACTAAACTAGGCGTCTGCGGGATCATTTTATGCACCAGAAAAAAAAAATTCAAAACACTAAAATGGCTATATCTCCTAAACTAGGCATCTGCGGGGGTCATTTTATGCACCAGAAAAAAAAATTCAAAACACTAAAATGGCTATATCTCCTAAACTAGGCGTCTTTCGGGGTCATTATATGCACAAGAAAAAAAAAATTCAAAACACTAAAATGGCGATATCTCCTAAACTAGGCGTCTGCGGGGGTTATTTTATGCACCAGAAAAAAAAAATCAAAACACTAAAAGGGCTATATCTCTTTAACTAGGCGTCTGCGGGGCTTATTTTATGCACCAGAAAAAAAAATTAAAACACTAAAATGGCTATATCTCCTAAACTAGGCGTCAGCGGGAGTCATTTTATGCACCAGAAAAAAAAATTCAAAACACTAAAATGGCTATATCTCCTTAACTAGGCGTCTGCGGGGGTCATTTTATGCACCAGAAAAAAAAATTCAAAACACTAAAATGGCGATATCTCCAAAACCAGGCGCCTGCCTGGGTAATTTTATGCACCAGAAAAAAAAAACTCAAAACACTAAAATGGCTATATCTCCTAAACTAGGCGTCTGCGGGGGTTATTTTATGCACCAGAAAAAAAAAATCAAAACACTAAAAGGGCTATATCTCCTTAACTAGGCGTCTGCGGGGCTTATTTTATGCACCAGAAAAAAAAATTCAAAACACTAAAATGGCTATATCTCCTAAACTAGGCGTCTTCCGGGGTCATTATATGCACAAGAAAAAAAAAATTCAAAACACTAAAATGGCGATATCTCCTAAACCAGGCGTCTGCCTGGGTCATTTTATGCACCAGAAAAAAAAACTCAAAACACTAAAATGGCTATATCTCCTAAACTAGGCGTCTGCGGGGGTTATTTTATGCACCAGAAAAAAAAAATCAAAACACTAAAATGGCTATATCTCCTAAACTAGGCGTCAGCGGGGGTCATTTTATGCACCAGAAAAAAGAAAATTCGAAACACTAAAATGGCTATATCTCCTAAACTAGGCGTCTGCGGGGGTCATTTTATGCACCAGAAAAAAGAAAATTCGAAACACTAAAATGGCTATATCTCCTAAACTAGGCGTCTGCGGGGGTCATTTTATGCACCAGAAAAAAAAATTCAAAACTAAACTAGGCGTCTGCGGGATCATTTTATGCACCAGAAAAAAAAAATTCAAAACACTAAAATGGCTATATCTCCTAAACTAGGCATCTGCGGGGGTCATTTTATGCACCAGAAAAAAAAATTCAAAACACTAAAATGGCTATATCTCCTAAACTAGGCGTCTTTCGGGGTCATTATATGCACAAGAAAAAAAAAATTCAAAACACTAAAATGGCGATATCTCCTAAACTAGGCGTCTGCGGGGGTTATTTTATGCACCAGAAAAAAAAAATCAAAACACTAAAAGGGCTATATCTCTTTAACTAGGCGTCTGCGGGGCTTATTTTATGCACCAGAAAAAAAAATTAAAACACTAAAATGGCTATATCTCCTAAACTAGGCGTCAGCGGGAGTCATTTTATGCACCAGAAAAAAAAATTCAAAACACTAAAATGGCGATATCTCCTAAACTAGGCGTCTGCGGGGGTCATTTTATGCACCAGAAAAAAAGAATTCAAAATACTAAAATGGCTATATCTCCTTAACTAGGCGTCTGCGGGGGTCATTTTATGCACCAGAAAAAAAAATTCAAAACACTAAAATGGCTATATCTCCTAAACTAGGCGTCTTCCGGGGTCATTATATGCACAAGAAAAAAAAAATTCAAAACACTAAAATGGCGATATCTCCTAAACCAGGCGTCTGCCTGGGTCATTTTATGCACCAGAAAAAAAAACTCAAAACACTAAAATGGCTATATCTCCTAAACTAGGCGTCTGCGGGGGTTATTTTATGCACCAGAAAAAAAAAATCAAAACACTAAAATGGCTATATCTCCTAAACTAGGCGTCAGCGGGGGTCATTTTATGCACCAGAAAAAAGAAAATTCGAAACACTAAAATGGCTATATCTCCTAAACTAGGCGTCTGCGAGGGTCATTTTATGCACCAGAAAAAAGAAAATTCGAAACACTAAAATGGCTATATCTCCTAAACTAGGCGTCTGCGGGGGTCATTTTATGCACCAGAAAAAAGAAAATTCGAAACACTAAAATGGCTATATCTCCTAAACTAGGCGTCTGCGGGGGTCATTTTATGCACCAGAAAAAAAAATTCAAAACTAAACTAGGCGTCTGCGGGGTCATTTTATGCACCAGAAAAAAAAAATTCAAAACACTAAAATGGCTATATCTCCTAAACTAGGCGTCTGCGGGGGTCATTTTATGCACCAGAAAAAAAGAATTCAAAATACTAAAATGGCTATATCTCCTAAACTAGGCGTCTGCGGGGGTCATTTTATGCACCAGAAAAAACAGTTCAAAACACTAAAATGGCTATATCTCCTAAACTAGGTGTCTGCGGGGGTCATTTTATGCACAAGGAAAAGGAAATTCAAAATACTAAAATGGCTAAATCTCCTAAACTAGGCGTCTGCGGGGGTCATTTTATGCACCAGAAAAAAAAATTCAAAACAATAAAATGGCTATATCTCCTAAACTAGGCGTCTGCGGGGGTCATTTTATGCACAAGGAAAAGGAAATTCAAAATACTAAAATGGCTAAATCTCCTAAACTAGGCGTCTGCGGGGGTCATTTTATGCACCAGAAAAAAAAATTCAAAACTAAACTAGGCGTCTGCGGGGTCATTTTATGCACCAGAAAAAAAAAATTCAAAACACTAAAATGGCTATATCTCCTAAACTAGGCATCTGCGGGGGTCATTTTATGCACCAGAAAAAAGAAAATTCGAAACACTAAAATGGCTATATCTCCTAAACTAGGCGTCTGCGGGGGTCATTTTATGCACCAGAAAAAAAAATTCAAAACTAAACTAGGCGTCTGCGGGATCATTTTATGCACCAGAAAAAAAAAATTCAAAACACTAAAATGGCTATATCTCCTAAACTAGGCATCTGCGGGGGTCATTTTATGCACCAGAAAAAAAAATTCAAAACACTAAAATGGCTATATCTCCTAAACTAGGCGTCTTTCGGGGTCATTTTATGCACCAGAAAAAAAAATTCAAAACTAAACTAGGCGTCTGCGGGGTCATTTTATGCACCAGAAAAAAAAAATTCAAAACACTAAAATGGCTATATCTCCTAAACTAGGCATCTGCGGGGGTCATTTTATGCACCAGAAAAAAGAAAATTCGAAACACTAAAATGGCTATATCTCCTAAACTAGGCGTCTGCGGGGGTCATTTTATGCACCAGAAAAAAAAATTCAAAACTAAACTAGGCGTCTGCGGGATCATTTTATGCACCAGAAAAAAAAAATTCAAAACACTAAAATGGCTATATCTCCTAAACTAGGCATCTGCGGGGGTCATTTTATGCACCAGAAAAAAAAATTCAAAACACTAAAATGGCGATATCTCCTAAACTAGGCGTCTGCGGGGGTTATTTTATGCACCAGAAAAAAAAAATCAAAACACTAAAAGGGCTATATCTCTTTAACTAGGCGTCTGCGGGGCTTATTTTATGCACCAGAAAAAAAAATTAAAACACTAAAATGGCTATATCTCCTAAACTAGGCGTCAGCGGGAGTCATTTTATGCACCAGAAAAAAAAATTCAAAACACTAAAATGGCTATATCTCCTTAACTAGGCGTCTGCGGGGGTCATTTTATGCACCAGAAAAAAAAATTCAAAACACTAAAATGGCGATATCTCCAAAACCAGGCGCCTGCCTGGGTAATTTTATGCACCAGAAAAAAAAAACTCAAAACACTAAAATGGCTATATCTCCTAAACTAGGCGTCTGCGGGGGTTATTTTATGCACCAGAAAAAAAAAATCAAAACACTAAAAGGGCTATATCTCCTTAACTAGGCGTCTGCGGGGCTTATTTTATGCACCAGAAAAAAAAATTAAAACACAAAAATGGCTATATCTCCTAAACTAGGCGTCAGCGGGAGTCATTTTATGCACCAGAAAAAAAAATTCAAAACACTAAAATGGCTATATCTCCTTAACTAGGCGTCTGCGGGGGTCATTTTATGCACCAGAAAAAAAAATTCAAAACACTAAAATGGCGATATCTCCTAAACTAGGCGTCTGCGGGGGTCATTTTATGCACCAGAAAAAAAGAATTCAAAATACTAAAATGGCTATATCTCCTTAACTAGGCGTCTGCGGGGGTCATTTTATGCACCAGAAAAAAAAATTCAAAACACTAAAATGGCTATATCTCCTAAACTAGGCGTCTTCCGGGGTCATTATATGCACAAGAAAAAAAAAATTCAAAACACAAAAATGGCTATATCTCCTAAACTAGGCGTCAGCGGGAGTCATTTTATGCACCAGAAAAAAAAATTCAAAACACTAAAATGGCTATATCT
This sequence comes from Volucella zonaria, assembly GCA_963966105.1. NCBI lineage: Eukaryota > Metazoa > Arthropoda > Insecta > Diptera > Syrphidae > Volucella > Volucella zonaria. Next base: position 142,011,127 of record OZ014533.1, on the reverse strand, counting down.
CCTTAACTAGGCGTCTGCGGGGGTCATTTTATGCACCAGAAAAAAAAATTCAAAACACTAAAATGGCGATATCTCCTAAACTAGGCGTCTGCGGGGGTCATTTTATGCACCAGAAAAAAAAATTCAAAACTAAACTAGGCGTCTGCGGGATCATTTTATGCACCAGAAAAAAAAAATTCAAAACACTAAAATGGCTATATCTCCTAAACTAGGCATCTGCGGGGGTCATTTTATGCACCAGAAAAAAAAATTCAAAACACTAAAATGGCTATATCTCCTAAACTAGGCGTCTTTCGGGGTCATTATATGCACAAGAAAAAAAAAATTCAAAACACTAAAATGGCGATATCTCCTAAACTAGGCGTCTGCGGGAGTCATTTTATGCACCAGAAAAAAAAATTCAAAACACTAAAATGGCTATATCTCCTTAACTAGGCGTCTGCGGGGGTCATTTTATGCACCAGAAAAAAAAATTCAAAACACTAAAATGGCGATATCTCCAAAACCAGGCGCCTGCCTGGGTAATTTTATGCACCAGAAAAAAAAAACTCAAAACACTAAAATGGCGATATCTCCTAAACTAGGCGTCTGCGGGGGTTATTTTATGCACCAGAAAAAAAAATTAAAACACAAAAATGGCTATATCTCCTAAACTAGGCGTCTGCGGGGGTCATTTTATGCACCAGAAAAAAGAAAATTCGAAACACTAAAATGGCTATATCTCCTAAACTAGGCGTCTGCGGGGGTCATTTTATGCACCAGAAAAAAGAAAATTCGAAACACTAAAATGGCTATATCTCCTAAACTAGGCGTCTGCGGGGGTCATTTTATGCACCAGAAAAAAAAAAATCAAAACACTAAAAGGGCTATATCTCCTTAACTAGGCGTCTGCGGGGCTTATTTTATGCACCAGAAAAAAAAATTAAAACACAAAAATGGCTATATCTCCTAAACTAGGCGTCAGCGGGAGTCATTTTATGCACCAGAAAAAAAAATTCAAAACACTAAAATGGCTATATCTCCTTAACTAGGCGTCTGCGGGGGTCATTTTATGCACCAGAAAAAAAAATTCAAAACACTAAAATGGCGATATCTCCTAAACTAGGCGTCTGCGGGGGTCATTTTATGCACCAGAAAAAAAGAATTCAAAATACTAAAATGGCTATATCTCCTTAACTAGGCGTCTGCGGGGGTCATTTTATGCACCAGAAAAAAAAATTCAAAACACTAAAATGGCTATATCTCCTAAACTAGGCGTCTTCCGGGGTCATTATATGCACAAGAAAAAAAAAATTCAAAACACTAAAATGGCGATATCTCCTAAACCAGGCGTCTGCCTGGGTCATTTTATGCACCAGAAAAAAAAACTCAAAACACTAAAATGGCTATATCTCCTAAACTAGGCGTCTGCGGGGGTTATTTTATGCACCAGAAAAAAAAAATCAAAACACTAAAATGGCTATATCTCCTAAACTAGGCGTCAGCGGGGGTCATTTTATGCACCAGAAAAAAGAAAATTCGAAACACTAAAATGGCTATATCTCCTAAACTAGGCGTCTGCGGGGGTCATTTTATGCACCAGAAAAAAGAAAATTCGAAACACTAAAATGGCTATATCTCCTAAACTAGGCGTCTGCGGGGGTCATTTTATGCACCAGAAAAAAGAAAATTCGAAACACTAAAATGGCTATATCTCCTAAACTAGGCGTCTGCGGGGGTCATTTTATGCGCCAGAAAAAAAAATTCAAAACTAAACTAGGCGTCTGCGGGGTCATATTATGCACCAGAAAAAAAAAATTCAAAACACTAAAATGGTTATATCTCCTAAACTAGGCGTCTGCGGGGGTCATTTTATGCACCAGAAAAAAAGAATTCAAAATACTAAAATGGCTATATCTCCTAAACTAGGCGTCTGCGGGGGTCATTTTATGCACCAGAAAAAACAGTTCAAAACACTAAAATGGCTATATCTCCTAAACTAGGTGTCTGCGGGGGTCATTTTATGCACAAGGAAAAGGAAATTCAAAATACTAAAATGGCTAAATCTCCTAAACTAGGCGTCTGCGGGGGTCATTTTATGCACCAGAAAAAAAAATTCAAAACAATAAAATGGCTATATCTCCTAAACTAGGCGTCTGCGGGGGTCATTTTATGCACAAGGAAAAGGAAATTCAAAATACTAAAATGGCTAAATCTCCTAAACTAGGCGTCTGCGGGGGTCATTTTATGCACCAGAAAAAAAGAATTCAAAATACTAAAATGGCTATATCTCCTAAACTAGGCGTCTGCGGGGGTCATTTTATGCACCAGAAAAAAAAACTCAAAACACTAAAATGGCTATATCTCCTAAACTAGGCGTCTGCTGGGTCATTTTTTGCACCAGAAAAAAAAAAATCAAAACACTAAAATGGCTATATCTCCTAAACTAGGCGTCTGCGGGGTCATTTTTTGCACCAAAAAAAAAAAAATCAAAACACTAAAATGGCTATATCTCCTAAACTAGGCGTCTGCGGGGGTCATTTTATGCACCAGAAAAAAAAATTCAAAACACTGAAATGGCTATATCTCCTAAACTAGGCGTCTGCGGGGGTCATTTTATGCACCAGAAAAAACAATTCAAAACACTAAAATGGCTATATCTCCTAAACTAGGCATCTGCGGGGGTCATTTTATGCACCAGAAAAAAAAATTCAAAACACTAAAATGGCTATATCTCCTAAACTAGGCGTCTTTCGGGGTCATTATATGCACAAGAAAAAAAAAAATTCAAAACACTAAAATGGCGATATCTCCTAAACCAGGCGTCTGCCTGGGTCGTTTTATGCACCAGAAAAAAAAAACTCAAAACACTAAAATGGCTATATCTCCTAAACTAGGCGTCTGCGGGGGTTATTTTATGCACCAGAAAAAAAAAATCAAAACACTAAAAGGGCTATATCTCCTTAACTAGGCGTCTGCGGGGCTTATTTTATGCACCAGAAAAAAAAATTAAAACACTAAAATGGCTATATCTCCTAACTAGGCGTCAGCGGGAGTCATTTTATGCACCAGAAAAAAAAATTCAAAACACTAAAATGGCTATATCTCCTTAACTAGGCGTCTGCGGGGGTCATTTTATGCACCAGAAAAAAAAATTCAAAACACTAAAATGGCGATATCTCCAAAACCAGGCGCCTGCCTGGGTAATTTTATGCACCAGAAAAAAAAAACTCAAAACACTAAAATGGCTATATCTCCTAAACTAGGCGTCTGCGGGGGTTATTTTATGCACCAGAAAAAAAAAATCAAAACACTAAAAGGGCTATATCTCCTTAACTAGGCGTCTGCGGGGCTTATTTTATGCACCAGAAAAAAAAATTAAAACACAAAAATGGCTATATCTCCTAAACTAGGCGTCAGCGTGAGTCATTTTATGCACCAGAAAAAAAAATTCAAAACACTAAAATGGCTATATCTCCTTAACTAGGCGTCTGCGGGGGTCATTTTATGCACCAGAAAAAAAAATTCAAAACACTAAAATGGCGATATCTCCTAAACTAGGCGTCTGCGGGGGTCATTTTATGCACCAGAAAAAAAGAATTCAAAATACTAAAATGGCTATATCTCCTTAACTAGGCGTCTGCGGGGGTCATTTTATGCACCAGAAAAAAAAATTCAAAACACTAAAATGGCTATATCTCCTAAACTAGGCGTCTTCCGGGGTCATTATATGCACAAGAAAAAAAAAATTCAAAACACTAAAATGGCGATATCTCCTAAACCAGGCGTCTGCCTGGGTCATTTTATGCACCAGAAAAAAAAACTCAAAACACTAAAATGGCTATATCTCCTAAACTAGGCGTCAGCGGGAGTCATTTTATGCACCAGAAAAAAAAATTCAAAACACTAAAATGGCGATATCTCCAAAACCAGGCGCCTGCCTGGGTAATTTTATGCACCAGAAAAAAAAAACTCAAAACACTAAAATGGCTATATCTCCTAAACTAGGCGTCTGCGGGGGTCATTTTATGCACCAGAAAAAAAAATTCAAAACACTAAAATGGCGATATCTCCAAAACCAGGCGCCTGCCTGGGTAATTTTATGCACCAGAAAAAAAAAACTCAAAACACTAAAATGGCTATATCTCCTAAACTAGGCGTCTGCGGGGGTTATTTTATGCACCAGAAAAAAAAAATCAAAACACTAAAAGGGCTATATCTCCTTAACTAGGCGTCTGCGGGGCTTATTTTATGCACCAGAAAAAAAAATTAAAACACAAAAATGGCTATATCTCCTAAACTAGGCGTCAGCGTGAGTCATTTTATGCACCAGAAAAAAAAATTCAAAACACTAAAATGGCTATATCTCCTTAACTAGGCGTCTGCGGGGGTCATTTTATGCACCAGAAAAAAAAATTCAAAACACTAAAATGGCGATATCTCCAAAACCAGGCGCCTGCCTGGGTAATTTTATGCACCAGAAAAAAAAAATCAAAACACTAAAAGGGCTATATCTCCTTAACTAGGCGTCTGCGGGGCTTATTTTATGCACCAGAAAAAAAATTCAAAACACTAAAATGGCTATATCTCCTTAACTAGGCGTCTGCGGGGGTCATTTTATGCACCAGAAAAAAAAATTCAAAACACTAAAATGGCTATATCTCCTAAACTAGGCGTCAGCGGGGGTCATTTTATGCACCAGAAAAAAGAAAATTCGAAACACTAAAATGGCTATATCTCCTAAACTAGGCGTCTGCGGGGGTCATTTTATGCACCAGAAAAAAAAAATTCAAAACACTAAAATGGCTATATCTCCTAAACTAGGCGTCTGCGGGGGTCATTTTATGCACCAGAAAAAAAAATTCAAAACTAAACTAGGCGTCTGCGGGGTCATTTTATGCACCAGAAAAAAAAAATTCAAAACACTAAAATGGCTATATCTCCTAAACTAGGCATCTGCGGGGGTCATTTTATGCACAAGGAAAAGGAAATTCAAAATACTAAAATGGCTAAATCTCCTAAACTAGGCGTCTGCGGGGGTCATTTTATGCACCAGAAAAAAAAAAAATTCAAAACACTAAAATGGCTATATCTCCTAAACTAGGCGTCTGCGGGGGTCATTTTATGCACCAGAAAAAAGAAAATTCGAAACACTAAAATGGCTATATCTCCTAAACTAGGCGTCTGCGGGGGTCATTTTATGCACCAGAAAAAAGAAAATTCGAAACACTAAAATGGCTATATCTCCTAAACTAGGCGTCTGCGGGGGTCATTTTATGCACCAGAAAAAAAAATTCAAAACTAAACTAGGCGTCTGCGGGGTCATTTTATGCACCAGAAAAAAAAATTCAAAACACTAAAATGGCTATATCTCCTAAACTAGGCGTCTGCGGGGGTCATTTTATGCACCAGAAAAAAAGAATTCAAAATACTAAAATGGCTATATCTCCTAAACTAGGCGTCTGCGGGGGTCATTTTATGCACCAGAAAAAACAGTTCAAAACACTAAAATGGCTATATCTCCTAAACTAGGTGTCTGCGGGGGTCATTTTATGCACAAGGAAAAGGAAATTCAAAATACTAAAATGGCTAAATCTCCTAAACTAGGCGTCTGCGGGGGTCATTTTATGCACCAGAAAAAAAAATTCAAAACAATAAAATGGCTATATCTCCTAAACTAGGCGTCTGCGGGGGTCATTTTATGCACCAGAAAAAAAAACTCAAAACACTAAAATGGCTATATCTCCTAAACTAGGCGTCTGCTGGGTAATTTTTTGCACCAGAAAAAAAAAAATCAAAACACTAAAATGGCTATATCTCCTAAACTAGGCGTCTGCGGGGTCATTTTTTGCACCAAAAAAAAAAAAATCAAAACACTAAAATGGCTATATCTCCTAAACTAGGCGTCTGCGGGGGTCATTTTATGCACCAGAAAAAAAAATTCAAAACACTGAAATGGCTATATCTCCTAAACTAGGCGTCTGCGGGGGTCATTTTATGCACCAGAAAAAACAATTCAAAACACTAAAATGGCTATATCTCCTAAACTAGGCGTCTGCGGGGGTCATTTTATGCACCAGAAAAAAAATTCAAAACAATAAAATGGCTATATCTCCTTAACTAGGCGTCTGCGGGGGTCATTTTATGCACCAGAAAAAAAAATTCAAAACACTAAAATGGCTATATCTCCTTAACTAGGCGTCTGCGGGGGTCATTTTATGCACCAGAAAAAAAGAATTCAAAATACTAAAATGGCTATATCTCCTTAACTAGGCGTCTTCCGGGGTCATTATATGCACAAGAAAAAAAAAATTCAAAACACTAAAATGGCTATATCTCCTAAACTAGTCGTCTTCCGGGGTCATTATATGCACAAGAAAAAAAAAATTCAAAACACTAAAATGGCTATATCTCCTAAACTAGTCGTCTTCCGGGGTCATTATATGCACAAGAAAAAAAAAATTCAAAACACTAAAATGGCTATATCTCCTAAACTAGGCGTCTGCGGGGGTCATTTTATGCACCAGAAAAAAAAATTCAAAACACTAAAATGGCTGTATCTCCTAAACTAGGCGTCGGCGGGGGTCATTTTATGCACCAGAAAAAAAAAATTCAAAACACTAAAATGGCTATATCTCCTAAACTAGGCGTCTGCGGGGGTCATTTTATGCACCAGAAAAAAAAATTCAAAACACTAAAATGGCTATATCTCCTAAACTAGGCGTCTTCCGGGGTCATTATATGCACAAGAAAAAAAAAATTCAAAACACTAAAATGGCTATATCTCCTAAACTAGGCGTCTGCGGGGGTTATTCTATGCACCAGAAAAAAAAACTCAAAACACTAAAATGGCTATATCTCCTAAACTAGGCGTCTGCGGGGGTCATTTTATGCACAAGAAAAAAAAAATTCAAAACACTAAAATGGCTATATCTCCTAAACTAGGCGTCTGCGAGGGTCATTTTATGCACCAGAAAAAACAATTCAAAACACTAAAATGGATATATCTCCTAAACTAGGCGTCTGCGGGGGTCATTTTATGCACCAGAAAAAAAAAATTCAAAACACTAAAATGGCTATATCTCCTAAACTAGGCGTCTGCGGGGGTCATTTTATGCACCAGAAAAAACAATTCAAAACACTAAAATGGCTATATCTCCTAAACTAGGCGTCTGCGGGGGTCATTTTATGCACCAGAAAAAAAAATTCAAAACAATAAAATGGCTATATCTCCTAAACTAGGCGTCTGCGGGGGTCATTTTATGCACAGGGAAAAGGAAATTCAAAATACTAAAATGGCTAAATCTCCTAAACTAGGCGTCTGCGGGGGTCATTTTATGCACCAGAAAAAAAAATTCAAAACACTAAAATGGCTATATCTCCTAAACTAGGCGTCTGCGGGGGTCATTTTATGCACCAGAAAAAAAAATTCAAAACAATAAAATGGCTATATCTCCTAAACTAGGCGTCTGCGGGGGTCATTTTATGCACAGGGAAAAGGAAATTCAAAATACTAAAATGGCTAAATCTCCTAAACTAGGCGTCTGCGGGGGTCATTTTATGCACCAGAAAAAAAAAATTCAAAACACTAAAATGGCTATATCTCCTAAACTAGGCGTCTGCGGGGGTCATTTTATGCACCAGAAAAAAAAATTCAAAACACTAAAATGGCTATATCTCCTAAACTAGGCGTCTGCGGGGGTCATTTTATGCACCAGAAAAAAAGAATTCAAAATACTAAAATGGCTATATCTCCTTAACTAGGCGTCTGCGGGGGTCATTTTATGCACCAGAAAAAAAAATTCAAAACACTAAAATGGCTATATCTCCTAAACTAGGCGTCTGCGGGGGTCATTTTATGCACCAGAAAAAAAAATTCGAAACACTAAAATGGCTATATCTCCTAAACTAGGCGTCTGCGGGGGTCATTTTATGCACAGGGAAAAGGAAATTCAAAATACTAAAATAGCTAAATCTCCTAAACTAGGCGTCTGCGGGGGTCATTTTATGCACCAGAAAAAAAAAATTCAAAACACTAAAATGGCTATATCTCCTAAACTAGGCGTCTACGGGGGTCATTTTATGCACCAGAAAAAAAAAATCAAAACTCTAAAATGGCTATATCTCCTAAACTAGGCGTCTGCGGGGGTCATTTTATGCACCAGAAAAAAAAATTCAAAACACTAAAATGGCTATATCTCCTAAACTAGGCGTCTGCGGGGGTCATTTTATGCACAGGGAAAAGGAAATTCAAAATACTAAAATGGCTAAATCTCCTAAACTAGGCGTCTGCGGGGGTCATTTTATGCACCAGAAAAAAAAAATTCAAAACACTAAAATGGCTATATCTCCTAAACTAGGCGTCTACGGGGGTCATTTTATGCACCAGAAAAAAAAAATTCAAAACACTAAAATGGCTATATCTCCTAAACTAGGCGTCTGCGGGGGTCATTTTATGCACAAGGAAAAAAAACTTCATAATACTAAAATGGCTATATCTCCTTAACTAGGCGTCTGCGGGGGTCATTTTATGCACCAGAAAAAAAAATTCAAAACAATAAAATGGCTATATCTCCTAAACTAGGCGTCTGCGGGGGTCATTTTATGCACCAGAAAAAAAAAATTCAAAACACTAAAATGGATATATCTCCTAAACTAGGCGTCTGCGGGGGTCATTTTATGCACCAGAAAAAAAAATTCAAAACAATAAAATGGCTATATCTCCTAAACTAGGCGTCTGCGGGGGTCATTTTATGCACCAGAAAAAAAAAATTCAAAACACTAAAATGGCTATATCTCCTAAACTAGGCGTCTGCGGGGGTCATTTTATGCACCAGAAAAAAAAATTCAAAACACTAAAATGGCTATATCTCCTAAACTAGGCGTATGCGGTGGTCATTTTATGCACCAGAAAAAAAAAACTCAAAACACTAAAATGGCTATATCTCCTAAACTAGGCGTCTGCGGGGGTCATTTTATGCACCAGAAAAAAAAATTCAAAACACTAAAATGGCTATATCTCCTAAACTAGGCGTCTGCGGGGGTCATTTTATGCACCAGAAAAAAAAATTCAAAACACTAAAATGGCTATATCTCCTAAACTAGGCGTCTTCCGGGGTCATTATATGCACAAGAAAAAAAAAATTCAAAACACTAAAATGGCTATATCTCCTAAAGTAGGCGTCTGCGGGGGTCATTTTATGCACCAGAAAAAAAGAATTCAAAATACTAAAATGGCTATATCTCCTTAACTAGGCGTCTGCGGGGGTCATTTTATGCACCAGAAAAAAAAATTCAAAACACTAAAATGGCTATATCTCCTAAACTAGGCGTCTGCGGGGGTCATTTTATGCACCAGAAAAAACAATTCAAAACACTAAAATGGCTATATCTCCTAAACTAGGCGTCTGCGGGGGTCATTTTATGCACAGGGAAAAGGAAATTCAAAATACTAAAATGGCTAAATCTCCTAAACTAGGCGTCTGCGGGGGTCATTTTATGCACCAGAAAAAAAAAAATTCAAAACACTAAAATGGCTATATCTCCTAAACTAGGCGTCTGCGGGGGTCATTTTATGCACCAGAAAAAAAAATTCAAAACACTAAAATGGCTATATCTCCTAAACTAGGCGTCTGCGGGGGTCATTTTATGCACCAGAAAAAAAAAATTCAAAACACTAAAATGGCTATATCTCCTAAACTAGGCGTCTGCGGGGGTCATTTTATGCACCAGAAAAAAAAATTCAAAACAATAAAATGGCTATATCTCCTAAACTAGGCGTCTGCGGGGGTCATTTTATGCACAGGGAAAAGGAAATTCAAAATACTAAAATGGCTAAATCTCCTAAACTAGGCGTCTGCGGGGGTCATTTTATGCACCAGAAAAAAAAATTCAAAACACTAAAATGGCTATATCTCCTAAACTAGGCGTCTGCGGGGGTCATTTTATGCACCAGAAAAAAAAAATTCAAAACACTAAAATGGCTATATCTCCTAAACTAGGCGTCTGCGGGGGTCATTTTATGCACCAGAAAAAAAAATTCAAAACACTAAAATGGCTATATCTCCTAAACTAGGCGTCTGCGGGGGTCATTTTATGCACAGGGAAAAGGAAATTCAAAATACTAAAATGGCTAAATCTTCTAAACTAGGCGTCTGCGGGGGTCATTTTATGCACCAGAAAAAAAAATTCAAAACACTAAAATGGCTATATCTCCTAAACTAGGCGTCTGCGGGGGTCATTTTATGCACCAGAAAAAAAAAATTCAAAACACTAAAATGGCTATATCTCCTAAACTAGGCGTCTGCGGGGGTCATTTTATGCACCAGAAAAAAAAATTCAAAACACTAAAATGGCTATATCTCCTAAACTAGGCGTCTGCGGGGGTCATTTTATGCACCAGAAAAAAAAATTCAAAACACTAAAATGGCTATATCTCCTAAACTAGGCGTCTGCGGGGGTCATTTTATGCACCAGAAAAAAAAATTCAAAACACTAAAATGGCTATATCTCCTAAACTAGGCGTCTGCGGGGGTCATTTTATGCACCAGAAAAAAAAATTCAAAACAATAAAATGGCTATATCTCCTAAACTAGGCGTCTGCGGGGGTCATTTTATGCACAGGGAAAAGGAAATTCAAAATACTAAAATGGCTAAATCTCCTAAACTAGGCGTCTGCGGGGGTCATTTTATGCAGCAGAAAAAAAAAATTCAAAACACTAAAATGGCTATATCTCCTAAAGTAGGCGTCTGCGGGGGTCATTTTATGCACCAGAAAAAAAGAATTCAAAATACTAAAATGGCTATATCTCCTTAACTAGGCGTCTGCGGGGGTCATTTTATGCACCAGAAAAAAAAATTCAAAACACTAAAATGGCTATATCTCCTAAACTAGGCGTCTGCGGGGGTCATTTTATGCACCAGAAAAAACAATTCAAAACACTAAAATGGCTATATCTCCTAAACTAGGCGTCTGCGGGGGTCATTTTATGCACCAGAAAAAAAAAAATTCAAAACTCTAAAATATCTCCTAAACTAGGCGTCTGCGGGGGTCATTTTATGCACCAGAAAAAAGAATTCGAAACACTAAAATGGCTATATCTCCTAAACTAGGCGTCTGCGGGGGTCATTTTATGCACCAGAAAAAAAAATTCAAAACAATAAAATGGCTATATCTCCTAAACTAGGCGTCTGCGGGGGTCATTTTATGCACCAGAAAAAAAAAATTCAAAACACTAAAATGGCTACATCTCCTAAACTAGGCGTCTGCGGGGGTCATTTTATGCACCAGAAAAAAAAAATTCAAAACACTAAAATGGCTATATCTCCTAAACTAGGCGTCTGCGGGGGTCATTTTATGCACAAGGAAAAAAAACTTCATAATACTAAAATGGCTATATCTCCTTAACTAGGCGTCTGCGGGGGTCATTTTATGCACCAGAAAAAAAAAATTCAAAACACTAAAATGGCTATATCTCCTAAACTAGGCGTCTGCGGGGGTCATTTTATGCACCAAAAAAAAAAATTCAAAACACTAAAATGGCTATATCTCCTAAACTAGGCGTCTGCGGGGGTCATTTTATGCACCAGAAAAAAAAAATTCAAAACACTGAAATGGCTATATCTCCTTAACTAGGCGTCTGCGGGGGTCATTTTATGCACCAGAAAAAAAAAATTCAAAACACTAAAATGGCTATATCTCCTAAACTAGGCGTCTGCGGGGGTCATTTTATGCACCAGAAAAAAAAATTCAAAACACTAAAATGGCTATATCTCCTAAACTAGCCGTCTGCGGGGGTCATTTTATGCACCAGAAAAAAAAAATTCAAAACACTAAAATGGCTATATCTCCTAAACTAGGCGTCTGCGGGGGTCATTTTATGCACCAGAAAAAAAAATTCAAAACACTAAAATGGCTATATCTCCTAAACTAGGCGTCTGCGGGGGTTATTTTATGCACCAGAAAAAAAAATTCAAAACACTAAAATGGCTATATCTCCTAAACTAGGCGTCTGCGGGGGTCATTTTATGCACCAGAAAAAAAAAATTCAAAACACTAAAATGGCTATATCTCCTAAACTAGGCGTCTGCGGGGGTCATTTTATGCACCAGAAAAAAAAATTCAAAACAATAAAATGGCTATATCTCCTAAACTAGGCGTCTGCGGGGGTCATTTTATGCACAGGGAAAAGGAAATTCAAAATACTAAAATGGCTAAATCTCCTAAACTAGGCGTCTGCGGGGGTCATTTTATGCACCAGAAAAAAAAAACTCAAAACACTAAAATGGCTATATCTCCTAAACTAGGCGTCTGCGGGGGTCATTTTATGCACCAGAAAAAAAATTCAAAACACTAAAATGGCTATATCTCCTAAACTAGGCGTCTGCGGGGGTCATTTTATGCAGCAGAAAAAAAAATTCAAAACAATAAAATGGCTATATCTCCTAAACTAGGCGTCTGCGGGGGTCATTTTATGCACAGGGAAAAGGAAATTCAAAATACTAAAATGGCTAAATCTCCTAAACTAGGCGTCTGCGGGGGTCATTTTATGCAGCAGAAAAAAAAAATTCAAAACACTAAAATGGCTATATCTCCTAAACTAGGCGTCTGCGGGGGTCATTTTATGCACCAGAAAAAAAGAATTCAAAATACTAAAATGGCTATATCTCCTTAACTAGGCGTCTGCGGGGGTCATTTTATGCACCAGAAAAAAAAATTCAAAACACTAAAATGGCTATATCTCCTAAACTAGGCGTCTGCGGGGGTCATTTTATGCACCAGAAAAAACAATTCAAAACACTAAAATGGCTATATCTCCTAAACTAGGCGTCTGCGGGGGTCATTTTATGCACCAGAAAAAAAAAATTCAAAACTCTAAAATATCTCCTAAACTAGGCGTCTGCGGGGGTCATTTTATGCACCAGAAAAAAGAATTCGAAACACTAAAATGGCTATATCTCCTAAACTAGGCGTCTGCGGGGGTCATTTTATGCACCAGAAAAAAAAATTCAAAACAATAAAATGGCTATATCTCCTAAACTAGGCGTCTGCGGGGGTCATTTTATGCACCAGAAAAAAAAAATTCAAAACACTAAAATGGCTACATCTCCTAAACTAAGCGTCTGCGGGGGTCATTTTATGCACCAGAAAAAAAAAATTCAAAACACTGAAATGGCTATATCTCCTTAACTAGGCGTCTGCGGGGGTCATTTTATGCACCAGAAAAAAAAAATTCAAAACACTAAAATGGCTATATCTCCTAAACTAGGCGTCTGCGGGGGTCATTTTATGCACCAGAAAAAAAAATTCAAAACACTAAAATGGCTATATCTCCTAAACTAGCCGTCTGCGGGGGTCATTTTATGCACCAGAAAAAAAAAATTCAAAACACTAAAATGGCTATATCTCCTAAACTAGGCGTCTGCGGGGGTCATTTTATGCACCAGAAAAAAAAATTCAAAACACTAAAATGGCTATATCTCCTAAACTAGGCGTCTGCGGGGGTCATTTTATGCACCAGAAAAAAAAATTCAAAACAATAAAATGGCTATATCTCCTAAACTAGGCGTCTGCGGGGGTCATTTTATGCACAGGGAAAAGGAAATTCAAAATACTAAAATGGCTAAATCTCCTAAACTAGGCGTCTGCGGGGGTCATTTTATGCACCAGAAAAAAAAAACTCAAAACACTAAAATGGCTATATCTCCTAAACTAGGCGTCTGCGGGGGTCATTTTATGCACCAGAAAAAAAAAATTCAAAACACTGAAATGGCTATATCTCCTTAACTAGGCGTCTGCGGGGGTCATTTTATGCACCAGAAAAAAAAAATTCAAAACACTAAAATGGCTATATCTCCTAAACTAGGCGTCTGCGGGGGTCATTTTATGCACCAGAAAAAAAAATTCAAAACACTAAAATGGCTATATCTCCTAAACTAGCCGTCTGCGGGGGTCATTTTATGCACCAGAAAAAAAAAATTCAAAACACTAAAATGGCTATATCTCCTAAACTAGGCGTCTGCGGGGGTCATTTTATGCACCAGAAAAAAAAATTCAAAACACTAAAATGGCTATATCTCCTAAACTAGGCGTCTGCGGGGGTTATTTTATGCACCAGAAAAAAAAATTCAAAACACTAAAATGGCTATATCTCCTAAACTAGGCGTCTGCGGGGGTCATTTTATGCACCAGAAAAAAAAAATTCAAAACACTAAAATGGCTATATCTCCTAAACTAGGCGTCTGCGGGGGTCATTTTATGCACCAGAAAAAAAAATTCAAAACAATAAAATGGCTATATCTCCTAAACTAGGCGTCTGCGGGGGTCATTTTATGCACAGGGAAAAGGAAATTCAAAATACTAAAATGGCTAAATCTCCTAAACTAGGCGTCTGCGGGGGTCATTTTATGCACCAGAAAAAAAAAACTCAAAACACTAAAATGGCTATATCTCCTAAACTAGGCGTCTGCGGGGGTCATTTTATGCACCAGAAAAAAAATTCAAAACACTAAAATGGCTATATCTCCTAAACTAGGCGTCTGCGGGGGTCATTTTATGCAGCAGAAAAAAAAATTCAAAACAATAAAATGGCTATATCTCCTAAACTAGGCGTCTGCGGGGGTCATTTTATGCACAGGGAAAAGGAAATTCAAAATACTAAAATGGCTAAATCTCCTAAACTAGGCGTCTGCGGGGGTCATTTTATGCAGCAGAAAAAAAAAATTCAAAACACTAAAATGGCTATATCTCCTAAACTAGGCGTCTGCGGGGGTCATTTTATGCACCAGAAAAAAAGAATTCAAAATACTAAAATGGCTATATCTCCTTAACTAGGCGTCTGCGGGGGTCATTTTATGCACCAGAAAAAAAAATTCAAAACACTAAAATGGCTATATCTCCTAAACTAGGCGTCTGCGGGGGTCATTTTATGCACCAGAAAAAACAATTCAAAACACTAAAATGGCTATATCTCCTAAACTAGGCGTCTGCGGGGGTCATTTTATGCACCAGAAAAAAAAAATTCAAAACTCTAAAATATCTCCTAAACTAGGCGTCTGCGGGGGTCATTTTATGCACCAGAAAAAAGAATTCGAAACACTAAAATGGCTATATCTCCTAAACTAGGCGTCTGCGGGGGTCATTTTATGCACCAGAAAAAAAAAATTCAAAACACTAAAATGGCTATATCTCCTAAACTAGGCGTCTGCGGGGGTCATTTTATGCACAAGGAAAAAAAACTTCATAATACTAAAATGGCTATATCTCCTTAACTAGGCGTCTGCGGGGGTCATTTTATGCACCAGAAAAAAAAAATTCAAAACACTAAAATGGCTATATCTCCTAAACTAGGCGTCTGCGGGGGTCATTTTATGCACAAAAAAAAAAATTCAAAACACTAAAATGGCTATATCTCCTAAACTAGGCGTCTGCGGGGGTCATTTTATGCACCAGAAAAAAAAAATTCAAAACACTAAAATGGCTATATCTCCTAAACTAGGCGTCTGCGGGGGTCATTTTATGCACCAGAAAAAAAAAATTCAAAACACTAAAATGGCTATATCTCCTAAACTAGGCGTCTGCGGGGGTCATTTTATTCACCAGAAAAAAAAAACTCAAAACACTAAAATGGCTATATCTCCTAAACTAGGCGTCTGCGGGGGTCATTTTATGCACCAGAAAAAAAAAATTCAAAACACTAAAATGGCTATATCTCCTAAACTAGGCGTCTGCGGGGGTCATTTTATGCACCAGAAAAAAAAAATTCAAAACACTAAAATGGCTATATCTCCTAAACTAGGCGTCTGCGGGGGTCATTTTATGCACCAGAAAAAAAAAATTCAAAACACTAAAATGGCTATATCTCCTAAACTAGGCGTCTGCGGGGGTCATTTTATGCACCAGAAAAAAAAATTCATAACACTAAATGGCTGTATCTCCTAAACTAGGCGTCTGCGGGGGTCATTTTATGCACAAGAAAAAAAAACTTCAAAACA
Organism: Volucella zonaria; assembly: GCA_963966105.1. Classification (NCBI taxonomy): domain Eukaryota; kingdom Metazoa; phylum Arthropoda; class Insecta; order Diptera; family Syrphidae; genus Volucella; species Volucella zonaria. The sequence continues at coordinate 141,995,155 of OZ014533.1, read as the reverse complement.
CTAAAATGGCTATATCTCCTAAACTAGGCGTCTGCGGGGGTCATTTTATGCACCAGAAAAAAAAAATTCAAAACACTAAAATGGCTATATCTCCTAAACTAGGCGTCTGCGGGGGTCATTTTATGCACCAGAAAAAAAAATTCAAAACACTAAAATGGCTATATCTCCTAAACTAGGCGTCTGCGGGGGTTATTTTATGCACCAGAAAAAAAAATTCAAAACACTAAAATGGCTATATCTCCTAAACTAGGCGTCTGCGGGGGTCATTTTATGCACCAGAAAAAAAAAATTCAAAACACTAAAATGGCTATATCTCCTAAACTAGGCGTCTGCGGGGGTCATTTTATGCACCAGAAAAAAAAATTCAAAACAATAAAATGGCTATATCTCCTAAACTAGGCGTCTGCGGGGGTCATTTTATGCACAGGGAAAAGGAAATTCAAAATACTAAAATGGCTAAATCTCCTAAACTAGGCGTCTGCGGGGGTCATTTTATGCACCAGAAAAAAAAAACTCAAAACACTAAAATGGCTATATCTCCTAAACTAGGCGTCTGCGGGGGTCATTTTATGCACCAGAAAAAAAATTCAAAACACTAAAATGGCTATATCTCCTAAACTAGGCGTCTGCGGGGGTCATTTTATGCAGCAGAAAAAAAAATTCAAAACAATAAAATGGCTATATCTCCTAAACTAGGCGTCTGCGGGTGTCATTTTATGCACAGGGAAAAGGAAATTCAAAATACTAAAATGGCTAAATCTCCTAAACTAGGCGTCTGCGGGGGTCATTTTATGCAGCAGAAAAAAAAAATTCAAAACACTAAAATGGCTATATCTCCTAAACTAGGCGTCTGCGGGGGTCATTTTATGCACCAGAAAAAAAGAATTCAAAATACTAAAATGGCTATATCTCCTTAACTAGGCGTCTGCGGGGGTCATTTTATGCACCAGAAAAAAAAATTCAAAACACTAAAATGGCTATATCTCCTAAACTAGGCGTCTGCGGGGGTCATTTTATGCACCAGAAAAAACAATTCAAAACACTAAAATGGCTATATCTCCTAAACTAGGCGTCTGCGGGGGTCATTTTATGCACCAGAAAAAAAAAATTCAAAACTCTAAAATATCTCCTAAACTAGGCGTCTGCGGGGGTCATTTTATGCACCAGAAAAAAGAATTCGAAACACTAAAATGGCTATATCTCCTAAACTAGGCGTCTGCGGGGGTCATTTTATGCACCAGAAAAAAAAAATTCAAAACACTAAAATGGCTATATCTCCTAAACTAGGCGTCTGCGGGGGTCATTTTATGCACAAGGAAAAAAAACTTCATAATACTAAAATGGCTATATCTCCTTAACTAGGCGTCTGCGGGGGTCATTTTATGCACCAGAAAAAAAAAATTCAAAACACTAAAATGGCTATATCTCCTAAACTAGGCGTCTGCGGGGGTCATTTTATGCACAAAAAAAAAAATTCAAAACACTAAAATGGCTATATCTCCTAAACTAGGCGTCTGCGGGGGTCATTTTATGCACCAGAAAAAAAAAATTCAAAACACTAAAATGGCTATATCTCCTAAACTAGGCGTCTGCGGGGGTCATTTTATGCACCAGAAAAAAAAAATTCAAAACACTAAAATGGCTATATCTCCTAAACTAGGCGTCTGCGGGGGTCATTTTATTCACCAGAAAAAAAAAACTCAAAACACTAAAATGGCTATATCTCCTAAACTAGGCGTCTGCGGGGGTCATTTTATGCACCAGAAAAAAAAAATTCAAAACACTAAAATGGCTATATCTCCTAAACTAGGCGTCTGCGGGGGTCATTTTATGCACCAGAAAAAAAAAATTCAAAACACTAAAATGGCTATATCTCCTAAACTAGGCGTCTGCGGGGGTCATTTTATGCACCAGAAAAAAAAAATTCAAAACACTAAAATGGCTATATCTCCTAAACTAGGCGTCTGCGGGGGTCATTTTATGCACCAGAAAAAAAATTCATAACACTAAATGGCTGTATCTCCTAAACTAGGCGTCTGCGGGGGTCATTTTATGCACAAGAAAAAAAAACTTCAAAACACTAAAATGGCTATATCTCCTAAACTAGGCGTCTGCGGGGGTCATTTTATGCACCAGAAAAAAAAAATTCAAAACACTAAAATGGCTATATCTCCTAAACTAGGCGTCTGCGGGGGTCATTTTATGCACCAGAAAAAAAAAATTCAAAACACTAAAATGGCTATATCTCCTAAACTAGGCGTCTGCGGGGGTCATTTTATGCACCAGAAAAAAAAAATTCAAAACACTAAAATGGCTATATCTCCTAAACTAGGCGTCTGCGGGGGTCATTTTATGCACCAGAAAAAAAAATTCAAAACACTAAAATGGCTATATCTCCTAAACTAGGCGTCTGCGGGGGTCATTTTATGCACCAGAAAAAAAAATTCAAAACACTAAAATGGCTATATCTCCTAAACTAGGCGTCTGCGGGGGTCATTTTATGCACCAGAAAAAAAAAATTCAAAACACTAAAATGGCTATATCTCCTAAACTAGGCGTCTGCGGGGGTCATTTTATGCACCAGAAAAAAAAATTCAAAACACTAAATGGCTGTATCTCCTAAACTAGGCGTCTGCGGGGGTCATTTTATGCACAAGAAAAAAAAATTCAAAACACTAAAATGGCTATATCTCCTAAACTAGGCGTCTGCGGGGGTCATTTTATGCACCAGAAAAAAAAATTCAAAACACTAAAATGGCTATATCTCCTAAACTAGGCGTCTTCCGGGGTCATTATATGCACAAGAAAAAAAAAATTCAAAACACTAAAATGGCTTTATCTCCTAAACTAGGCGTCTGCGGGGGTCATTTTATGCACCAGAAAAAAAAAATTCAAAACACTAAAATGGCTATATCTCCTAAACTAGGCGTCTGCGGGGGTCATTTTATGCACCAGAAAAAACAATTCAAAACATTAAAATGGCTATATCTCCTAAACTAGGCGTCTGCGGGGGTCATTTTATGCACCAGAAAAAAAAATTCAAAACACTAAAATGGCTATATCTCCTAAACTAGGCCTATGCGGTGGTCATTTTATGCACCAGAAAAAAAAAATTCAAAACACTAAAATGGCTATATCTCCTAAACTAGGCGTCTGCGGGGGTCATTTTATGCACAAGGAAAAAAAACTTCAAAACACTAAAATGGCTATATCTCCTAAACTAGGCGTCTGCGGGGGTCATTTTATGCACCAGAAAAAAAAAATTCAAAACACTAAAATGGCTATATCTCCTAAACTAGGCGTCTGCGGGGGTCATTTTATGCACCAGAAAAAAAAAATTCAAAACACTAAAATGGCTATATCTCCTAAACTAGGCGTCTGCGGGGGTCATTTTATGCACCAGAAAAAAAAAATTCAAAACACTAAAATGGCTATATCTCCTAAACTAGGCGTCTGCGGGGGTCATTTTATGCACCAGAAAAAAAAATTCAAAACACTAAAATGGCTATATCTCCTAAACTAGGCGTCTGCGGGGGTCATTTTATGCACCAGAAAAAAAAATTCAAAACACTAAAATATCTATATCTATTAAACTAGGCGTCTGCGGGGGTCATTTTATGCACAAGGAAAAGGAAATTCAAAATACTAAAATGGCTATATCTCCTAAACTAGGCGTCTGCGGGGGTCATTTTATGCACCAGAAAAAAAAAATTCAAAACACTAAAATGGCTATATCTCCTAAACTAGGCGTCTGCGGGGGTCATTTTATGCACCAGAAAAAAAAATTCAAAACACTAAAATGGCTATATCTCCTAAACTAGGCGTCTGCGGGGGTCATTTTATGCACCAGAAAAAAAAAATTCAAAACACTAAAATGGCTATATCTCCTAAACTAGGCGTCTGCGGGGGTCATTTTAAGCACCAGAAAAAAAAATTCAAAACACTAAAATGGCTATATCTCCTAAACTATGCGTCTGCGGGGGTCATTTTATGCACCAGAAAAAAAAAATTCAAAACACTAAAATGGCTATATCTCCTAAACTAGGCGTCTGCGGGGGTCATTTTATGCACCAGAAAAAAAAAATTCAAAACACTAAAATGGCTATATCTCCTAAACTATGCGTCTGCGGGGGTCATTTTATGCACCAGAAAAAAAAATTCAAAACACTAAAATGGCTATATCTCCTAAACTAGGCGTCTGCGGGGGTCATTTTATGCACCAGAAAAAAACAAATTCAAAACACTAAAATGGCTATATCTCCTAAACTAGGCGTCTGCGGGGGTCATTTTATGCACCAGAAAAAAAAAATCAAAACACTAAAATGGCTATATCTCCTAAACTAGGCGTCTGCGGGGGTTATTTTATGCACAAGAAAAAAAAAAATCTAAACACTAAAATGGCTATATCTCCTAAACTAGGCGTATGCGGTGGTCATTTTATGCACCAGAAAAAAAAAACTCAAAACACTAAAATGGCTATATCTCCTAAACTAGGCGTCTGCGGGGGTCATTTTATGCACCAGAAAAAAAAAATTCAAAACACTAAAATGGCTATATCTCCTAAACTAGGCCTCTGCGGGGTCATTTTATGCACAAGGAAAAAGAACTTCAAAATACTAAAATGGCTATATCTCCTAAACTAAGCGTCTGCGTGGGTCATTTTATGTACCAGAAAAAAAAATTCAAAACTAAACTAGGCGTCTGCGGGGTCATTTTATGCACCAGAAAAAAAAAATTCAAAACACTAAAATGGCTATATCTCCTAAACTAGGCGTCTGCGGGGGTCATTTTATTTATGCACCAGAAAAAAAAAATTCAAAACACTAAAATGGCTATATCTCCTAAACTAGGCCTCTGCGGGGTCATTTTATGCACAAGGAAAAGGAAATTCAAAATACTAAAATGGCTATATCTCCTAAACTAGGCGTCTGCGGGGGTCATTTTATGCACCAGAAAAAAAAAATTCAAAACACTAAAATGGCTATATCTCCTAAACTAGGCGTCTGCGGGGGTCATTTTATGCACCAGAAAAAAAAAAACTCAAAACACTAAAATGGCTATATCTCCTAAACTAGGCGTCTGCGGGGGTCATTTTATGCACCAGAAAAAAAAAATTCAAAACACTAAAATGGCTATATCTCCTAAACTAGGCGTCTGCGGGGGTCATTTTATGCACCAGAAAAAAAAAATTCAAAACACTAAAATGGCTATATCTCCTAAACTAGGCCTCTGCGGGGTCATTTTATGCACAAGGAAAAGGAAATTCAAAATACTAAAATGGCTATATCTCCTAAACTAGGCGTCTGCGGGGGTCATTTTATGCACCAGAAAAAAAAAATTCAAAACACTAAAATGGCTATATCTCCTAAACTAGGCCTCTGCGGGGTCATTTTATGCACAAGGAAAAGGAAATTCAAAATACTAAAATGGCTATATCTCCTAAACTAGGCGTCTGCGTGGGTCATTTTATGTACCAGAAAAAAAAATTCAAAACTAAACTAGGCGTCTGCGGGGTCATTTTATGCACCAGAAAAAAAAAATTCAAAACACTAAAATGGCTATATCTCCTAAACTAGGCGTCTGCGGGGGTTATTTTATGCACCAGAAAAAAAAAATCAAAACACTAAAATGGCTATATCTCCTAAACTAGGCGTCTGCGGGGGTCATTTTATGCACAAGGAAAGGGAAATTCAAAATACTAAAATGGCAATATCTCCTAAACTAGGCGTCTGCGGGGGTCATTTTATGCACAAGGAAAAGGAAATTCAAAATACTAAAATGGCTATATCTCCTAAACTAGGCGTCTGCGGGGGTCATTTTAAGCACCAGAAAAAAAAATTCAAAACACTAAAATGGCTATATCTCCTAAACTAGGAGTCTACGGGGGTCATTTTATGCACCAGAAAAAAAAATTCAAAACACTAAAATGGCTATATCTCCTAAACTAGGCGTCTTCCGGGGTCATTATATGCACAAGAAAAAAAAATTCGAAACACTAAAATGGCTATATCTCCTAAACAAGGCGTCTGCGGGGGTTATTTTATGCACCAGAAAAAAAAAATCAAAACACTAAAATGGCTATATCTCCTAAACTAGGCGTCTGCGGGGGTCATTTTATGCACCAGAAAAAAAAATTCAAAACACTAAAATGGCTATATCTCCTAAACTAGGCGTCTTCCGGGGTCATTATATGCACAAGAAAAAAAAAATTCAAAACACTAAAATGGCTATATCTCCTAAACTAGGCGTCTGCGGGGGTTATTTTATGCACCAGAAAAAAAAAATCAAAACACTAAAATGGCTATATCTCCTAAACTAGGCGTCTGCGGGGGTCATTTTATGCACAAGGAAAGGGAAATTCAAAATACTAAAATGGCTATATCTCCTAAACTAGGCGTCTGCGGGGGTCATTTTATGCACCAGAAAAAAAAATTCAAAACACTAAAATGGCTATATCTCCTAAACTAGGCGTCTTCCGGGGTCATTATATGCACAAGAAAAAAAAAATTCAAAACACTAAAATGGCTATATCTCCTAAACTAGGCGTCTGCGGGGGTCATTTTATGCACCTGAAAAAACAATTCAAAACACTAAAATGGCTATATCTCCTAAACTAGGCGTCTGCGCGGGTCATTTTATGCACCAGAAAAAAAAAATTCAAAACACTAAAATGGCTATATCTCCTAAACTAGGCGTCTGCGGGGGTCATTTTATGCACCAGAAAAAAAAAAATTCAAAACACTAAAATGGCTATATCTCCTAAACTAGGCGTCTGCGGGGGTCATTTTATGCACCAGAAAAAAAAATTCAAAACACTAAAATGGCTATATCTCCTAAACTAGGCGTCTGCGGGGGTCATTTTATGCACCAGAAAAAAAAAATTCAAAACACTAAAATGGCTATATCTCCTAAACTAGGCGTCTGCGGGGGTCATTTTATGCACCAGAAAAAAAAATTCAAAACACTAAAATGGCTATATCTCCTAAACTAGGCGTCTTCCGGGGTCATTATATGCACAAGAAAAAAAAAATTCAAAACACTAAAATGGCTATATCTCCTAAACTAGGCGTCTGCGGGGGTCATTTTATGCACCAGGAAAAAAAAATCAAAACACTAAAATGGCTATATCTCCTAAACTAGGCGTCTGCGGGGGTCATTTTATGCACAAGGAAAGGGAAATTCAAAATACTAAAATGGCTATATCTCCTAAACTAGGCGTCTGCGGGGGTCATTTTATGCACCAGAAAAAAAAATTCAAAACACTAAAATGGCTATATCTCCTAAACTAGGCGTCTTCCGGGGTCATTATATGCACAAGAAAAAAAAAATTCAAAACACTAAAATGGCTATATCTCCTAAACTAGGCGTCTGCGGGGGTCATTTTATGCACCAGAAAAAACAATTCAAAACACTAAAATGGCTATATCTCCTAAACTAGGCGTCTGCGGGGGTCATTTTATGCACCAGAAAAAAAAATTCAAAACACTAAAATGGCTATATCTCCTAAACTAGGCGTCTTCCGGGGTCATTATATGCACAAGAAAAAAAAAATTCAAAACACTAAAATGGCTATATCTCCTAAACTAGGCGTCTGCGGGGGTCATTTTATGCACCAGAAAAAACAATTCAAAACACTAAAATGGCTATATCTCCTAAACTAGGCGTATGCAGTGGTCATTTTATGCACCAGAAAAAAAAATTCAAAACACTAAAATGGCTATATCTCCTAAACTAGGCGTCTGCGGGGGTCATTTTATGCACAAGGAAAAGGAAATTCAAAATACTAAAATGGCTATATCTCCTAAACTAGGCGTCTGCGGGGGTCATTTTATGCACCAGAAAAAAAACTTCATAATACTAAAATGGCTATATCTCCTTAACTAGGCGTCTGCGGGGGTCATTTTATGCACCAGAAAAAAAAAATTCAAAACACTAAAATGGCTATATCTCCTAAACTAGGCGTCTGCGGGGGTCATTTTATGCACAAGGAAAGGGAAATTCAAAACACTAAAATGGCTATATCTCCTAAACTAGGCGTCTGCGGGGGTTATTTTATGCACCAGAAAAAAAAAATCAAAACACTAAAATGGCTATATCTCCTAAACTAGGCGTCTGCGGGGGTCATTTTATGCACAAGGAAAGGGAAATTCAAAATACTAAAATGGCTATATCTCCTAAACTAGGCGTCTGCGGGGGTCATTTTATGCACCAGAAAAAAAAATTCAAAACACTAAAATGGCTATATCTCCTAAACTAGGCGTCTTCCGGGGTCATTATATGCACAAGAAAAAAAAAATTCAAAACACTAAAATGGCTATATCTCCTAAACTAGGCGTCTGCGGGGGTCATTTTATGCACCAGAAAAAACAATTCAAAACACTAAAATGGCTATATCTCCTAAACTAGGCGTATGCGGTGGTCATTTTATGCACCAGAAAAAAAAATTCAAAACACTAAAATGGCTATATCTCCTAAACTAGGCGTCTGCAGGGGTCATTTTATGCACCAGAAAAAAAAATTCAAAACACTAAAATGGCTATATCTCCTAAACTAGGCGTCTGCGGGGGTCATTTTATGCACAAGGAAAAGGAAATTCAAAATACTAAAATGGCTATATCTCCTAAACTAGGCGTCTGCGGGGGTCATTTTAAGCACCAGAAAAAAAAAATTCAAAACACTAAAATGGCTATATCTCCTAAACTAGGCGTCTGCGGGGGTCATTTTATGCACAAGGAAAGGGAAATTCAAAATACTAAAATGGCTATATCTCCTAAACTAGGCGTCTGCGGGGGTCATTTTATGCACAAGGAAAAGGAAATTCAAAATACTAAAATGGCTATATCTCCTAAACTAGGCGTCTGCGGGGGTCATTTTAAGCACCAGAAAAAAAAAATTCAAAACACTAAAATGGCTATATCTCCTAAACTAGGCGTCTGCGGGGGTCATTTTATGCACAAGGAAAAGGAAATTCAAAATACTAAAATGGCTATATCTCCTAAACTAGGCGTCTGCGGGGGTCATTTTAAGCACCAGAAAAAAAAAATTCAAAACACTAAAATGGCTATATCTCCTAAACTAGGCGTCTGCGGGGGTCATTTTATGCACAAGGAAAAGGAAATTCAAAATACTAAAATGGCTATATCTCCTAAACTAGGCGTCTGCGGGGGTCATTTTAAGCACCAGAAAAAAAAAATTCAAAACACTAAAATGGCTATATCTCCTAAACTAGGCGTCTTCCGGGGTCATTATATGCACAAGAAAAAAAAAATTCAAAACACTAAAATGGCTATATCTCCTAAACTAGGCGTCTGCGGGGGTCATTTTATGCACCAGAAAAAACAATTCAAAACACTAAAATGGCTATATCTCCTAAACTAGGCGTATGCGGTGGTCATTTTATGCACCAGAAAAAAAAATTCAAAACACTAAAATGGCTATATCTCCTAAACTAGGCGTCTGCAGGGGTCATTTTATGCACCAGAAAAAAAAATTCAAAACACTAAAATGGCTATATCTCCTAAACTAGGCGTCTGCGGGGGTCATTTTATGCACCAGAAAAAAAAAATTCAAAACACTAAAATGGCTATATCTCCTAAACTAGGCGTCTGCGGGGGTCATTTTAAGCACCAGAAAAAAAAAATTCAAAACACTAAAATGGCTATATCTCCTAAACTAGGCGTCTGCGGGGGTCATTTTATGCACAATTAAAAGGAAATTCAAAATACTAAAATGGCTATATCTCCTAAACTAGGCGTCTGCGGGGGTCATTTTATGCACAAGGAAAAGGAAATTCAAAATACTAAAATGGCTATATCTCCTTAACTAGGCGTCTGCGGGGGTCATTTTATGCACCAGAAAAAAAAAATTCAAAACACTAAAATGGCTATATCTCCTAAACTAGGCGTCTGCGGGGGTCATTTTATGCACAAGAAAAAAAAAATTCAAAACACTAAAATGGCTATATCTCCTAAACTAGGCGTCTGCGGGGGTCATTTTATGCACCAGAAAAAAAAAATTCAAAACACTAAAATGGCTATATCTCCTAAACTAGGCGTCTGCGGGGGTTATTTTATGCACCAGAAAAAAAAAATCAAAACACTAAAATGGCTATATCTCCTAAACTAGGCGTCTGCGGGGGTCATTTTATGCACCAGAAAAAACAATTCAAAACACTAAAATGGCTATATCTCCTAAACTAGGCGTCTGCGGGGGTCATTTTATGCACCAGAAAAAAAAAATTCAAAACACTAAAATGGCTATATCTCCTAAACTAGGCGTATGCGGTGGTCATTTTATGCACCAGAAAAAAAATTCAAAACACTAAAATGGCTATATCTCCTAAACTAGGCGTCAGCACCAGAAAAAAAAAATTCAAAACACTAAAATGGCTATATCTCCTAAACTAGGCGTCTACGGGGGTCATTTTATGCACCAGAAAAAAAAAATTCAAAACACTAAAATGGCTATATCTCCTAAACTAGGCGTCTGCGGGAGTCATTTTATGCACAAGGAAAAGGAAATTCAAAATACTAAAATGGCTATATCTCCTAAACTAGGCGTCTGCGGGGGTCATTTTAAGCACCAGAAAAAAAAAATTCAAAACACTAAAATGGCTATATCTCCTAAACTAGGCGTCTGCGGGGGTCATTTTATGCACAAGGAAAAGGAAATTCAAAATACTAAAATGGCTAAATCTCCTAAACTAGGCGTCTGCGAGGGCCATTTTATGCACCAGAAAAAAAAAATTCAAAACACTAAAATGGCTATATCTCCTAAACTAGGCGTCTGCGGGAGTCATTTTATGCACAAGGAAAAGGAAATTCAAAATACTAAAATGGCTATATCTCCTAAACTAGGCGTCTGCGAGGGCCATTTTATGCACAAGGAAAAAAAACTTCATAATACTAAAATGGCTATATCTCCTTAACTAGGCGTCTGCGGGGGTCATTTTATGCACCAGAAAAAAAAAATCAAAACACTAAAATGGCTATATCTCCTAAACTAGGCGCCTGCGGGGGTCATTTTATGCACCAGAAAAAAAAAATTCAAAACACTAAAATGGCTATATCTCCTAAACTAGGCGTCTGCGGGGGTCATTTTATGCACAAGGAAAAGGAAATTCAAAACACTAAAATGGCTATATCTCCTAAACTAGGCGTCTGCGGGGGCCATTTTATGCACAAGGAAAAAAAACTTCATAATACTAAAATGGCTATATCTCCTAAACTAGGCGTCTGCGGGGGTCATTTTATGCACCAGAAAAAAAAATTCAAAACACTAAAATGGCAATATCTCCTAAACTAGGCGTCTGCGGGGGTCATTTTATGCACCAGAAAAAAAAATTCAAAACACTAAAATGGCAATATCTCCTAAACTAGGCGTCTGCGGGGGTCATTTTATGCACCAGAAAAAAAAAATTCAAAACACTAAAATGGCTATATCTCCTAAACTAGGCGTCTGCGGGGGTCATTTTATGCACAAGGAAAAGGAAATTCAAAATACTAAAATGGCTATATCTCCTTAACTAGGCGTCTGCGGGGGTCATTTTCTGCACCAGAAAAAAAAAATCAAAACACTAAAATGGCTATATCTCCTAAACTAGGCGCCTGCGGGGGTCATTTTATGCACCAGAAAAAAAAATTCAAAACACTAAAATGGTTATATCTCCTGAACTAGGCGTCTGCGGGGGTCATTTTATGCACCAGAAAAAAAAAATTCAAAACACTAAAACGGCTATATCTCCTAAACTAGGCGTCTGCGGGGGTCATTTTATGCACAAGGAAAAAAAACTTCATAATACTAAAATGGCTATATCTCCTTAACTAGGCGTCTGCGGGGGTCATTTTAAGCACCAGAAAAAAAAAATCAAAACACTAAAATGGCTATATCTCCTAAACTAGGCGCCTGCGGGGGTCATTTTATGCACAAGGAAAAGGAAATTCAAAATACTAAAATGGCTATATCTCCTAAACTAGGCGTCTGCGGGGGTCATTTTAAGCACAAGAAAAAAAAAATTCAAAACACTAAAATGGCTATATCTCCTAAACTAGGCGTCTGCGGGGGTCATTTTATGCACAAGGAAAAGGAAATTCAAAATACTAAAATGGCTAAATCTCCTAAACTAGGCGTCTGCGGGGGTCATTTTATGCACAAGGAAAAGGAAATTCAAAACACTAAAATGGCTATATCTCCTAAACTAGGCGTCTGCGGGGGAAATTTTATGCACAAGGAAAAAAAACTTCATAATACTAAAATGGCTATATCTCCTTAACTAGGCGTCTGCGGGGGTCATTTTATGCATCAGAAAAAAAAAATCAAAACACTAAAATGGCTATATCTCCTAAACTAGGCGCCTGCGGGGGTCATTTTATGCACCAGAAAAAAAAATTCAAAACACTAAAATGGCTATATCTCCTAAACTAGGCGTCTGCGGGGGTCATTTTATGCACCAGAAAAAAAAAATTCAAAACACTAAAATGGCTATATCTCCTAAACTAGGCGTCTGCGGGGGTCATTTTATGCACAAGGAAAAGGAAATTCAAAACACTAAAATGGCTATATCTCCTAAACTAGGCGTCTGCGGGGGCCATTTTATGCACAAGGAAAAAAAACTTCATAATACTAAAATGGCTATATCTCCTTAACTAGGCGTCTGCGGGGGTCATTTTATGCACCAGAAAAAAAAAATTCAAAACACTAAAATGGCTATATCTCCTAAACTAGGCGTCTGCGGGGGTCATTTTATGCACCAGAAAAAAAAATTCAAAACACTAAAATGGTTATATCTCCTGAACTAGGCGTCTGCGGGGGTCATTTTATGCACCAGAAAAAAAAAATTCAAAACACTAAAACGGCTATATCTCCTAAACTAGGCGTCTGCGGGGGTCATTTTATGCACCAGAAAAAAAAATTCAAAACACTAAAATGGCAATATCTCCTAAACTAGGCGTCTGCGGGGGTCATTTTAAGCACCAGAAAAAAAAAATTCAAAACACTAAAATGGCTATATCTCCTAAACTAGGCGTCTGCGGGGGTCATTTTATGCACAAGGAAAAAAAACTTCATAACACTAAAATGGCTATATCTCCTTAACTAGGCGTCTGCGGGGGTCATTTTATGCACCAGAAAAAAAAAATTCAAAACACTAAAACGGCTATATCTCCTAAGCTAGGCGTCTTCCGGGGTCATTATATGCACAAGAAAAAAAAACTTCAAAACACTAAAATGGCTATATCTCCTAAACTAGGCGTCTGCGGGGGTCATTTTAAGCACCAGAAAAAAAAAATTCAAAACACTAAAATGGCTATATCTCCTAAACTAGGCGTCTGCGGGGGTCATTTTATGCACAAGGAAAAAAAACTTCATAACACTAAAATGGCTATATCTCCTTAACTAGGCGTCTGCGGGGGTCATTTTATGCACCAGAAAAAAAAAATTCAAAACACTAAAACGGCTATATCTCCTGAACTTGGCGTCTTCCGGGGTCATTATATGCACAAGAAAAAAAAATTCAAAACACTAAAATGGCTATATCTCCTAAACTAGGCGTCTTCCGGGGTCATTATATGCACAAGAAAAAAAAAATTCAAAACACTAAAATGGCTATATCTCCTAAACTAGGCGTCTGCGGGGGTCATTTTATGCACCAAAAAAAAAAATTCAAAACACTAAAATGGCTATATCTCCTAAACTAGGCGTCTGCGGGGGTCATTTTATGCACCAAAAAAAAAAATTCAAAACACTAAAATGGCTATATCTCCTAAACTAGGCGTCTGCGGGGGTCATTTTATGCACAAGAAAAAAAAAATTCAAAACACTAAAATGGCTATATCTCCTAAACTAGGCGTCTGCGGGGGTCATTTTAAGCACCAGAAAAAAAAAATTCAAAACACTAAAATGGCTATATCTCCTAAACTAGGCGTCTGCGGGGGTCATTTTATGCACAAGGAAAAAAAACTTCATAACACTAAAATGGCTATATCTCCTTAACTAGGCGTCTGCGGGGGTCATTTTATGCACCAGAAAAAAAAAATTCAAAACACTAAAACGGCTATATCTCCTAAACTAGGCGTCTTCCGGGGTCATTATATGCACAAGAAAAAAAAAATTCAAAACCCTAAAATGGCTATATCTCCTAAACTAGGCGTCTGCGGGGGTCATTTTATGCACCAAAAAAAAAAATTCAAAACACTAAAATGGCTATATCTCCTAAACTAGGCGTCTGCGGGGGTCATTTTATGCACAAGAAAAAAAAAATTCAAAACACTAAAATGGCTATATCTCCTAAACTAGGCGTCTGCGGGGGTCATTTTATGCACCAGAAAAAAAAATTCAAAACACTAAAATGGCTATATCTCCTAAACTAGGCGTCTGCGGGGGTCATTTTATGCACCAGAAAAAAAAAATTCAAAACACTAAAATGGCTATATCTCCTAAACTAGGCGTCTGCGGCGGTCATTTTATGCACCAGAAAAAAAAATTCAAAACACTAAAATGGCTATATCTCCTAAACTAGGCGTCTTCCGGGGTCATTATATGCACAAGAAAAAAAAAATTCAAAACACTAAAATGGCTATATCTCCTAAACTAGGCGTCTTCCGGGGTCATTATATGCACAAGAAAAAAAAAATTCAAAACACTAAAATGGCTATATCTCCTAAACTAGGCGTCTGCGGGGGTCATTTTATGCACCAGAAAAAAAAAATTCAAAACACTAAAATGGCTATATCTCCTAAACTAAGCGTCTGCGGGGGTCATTTTATGCACCAGAAAAAAAAAATTCAAAACACTAAAACGGTTATATCTCCTAAACTAGGCGTCTGCGGGGGTCATTTTATGCACCAGAAAAAAAAATTCAAAACACTAAAATGGCTATATCTCCTAAACTAGGCGTCTGCGGGGGTCATTTTATGCACCAAAAAAAAAAATTCAAAACACTAAAATGGCTATATCTCCTAAACTAGGCGTCTGCGGGGGTCATTTTATGCACCAGAAAAAAAAAACTCAAAACACTAAAATGGCTATATCTCCTAAAGTAGGCGTCTGCGGGGGTCATTTTATGCACCAGAAAAAAAAATTCAAAACACTAAAATGGCTATATCTCCTAAACTAGGCGTCTGCGGGGGTCATTTTATGCACCAAAAAAAAAAATTCAAAACACTAAAATGGCTATATCTCCTAAACTAGGCGTCTGCGGGGGTTATTTTATGCACCAGAAAAAAAAAATCAAAACACTAAAATGGCTATATCTCCTAAACTAGGCGTCTGCGGGGGTCATTTTATGCACCAGAAAAAAAAAATTCAAAACACTAAAATGGCTATATCTCCTAAACTAGGCGTCTGCGGGGGTCATTTTATGCACCAGAAAAAAAAATTCAAAACACTAAAATGGCTATATCTCCTAAACTAGGCGTCTGCGGGGGTTATTTTATGCACCAGAAAAAAAAAATCAAAACACTAAAATGGCTATATCTCCTAAACTAGGCGTCTGCGGGGGTCATTTTATGCACCAGAAAAAAAAATTCAAAACACTAAAATGGCTATATCTCCTAAACTAGGCGTCTGCGGGGGTCATTTTATGCACCAGAAAAAAAAATTCAAAACACTAAAATGGCTATATCTCCTAAACTAGGCGTATGCGGTGGTCATTTTATGCACCACAAAAAAAATTCAAAACACTAAAATGGCTATATCTCCTAAACTAGGCGTATGCTGTGGTCATTTTATGCACCAAAAAAAAAATTCAAAACACTAAAATGGCTATATCTCCTAAACTAGGCGTCTGCGGGGGTCATTTTATGCACCAGAAAAAAAAATTCAATACACTAAAATGGCTATATCTCCTAAACTAGGCGTCTGCGGGGGTCATTTTATGCACAAGAAAAAAAAAATTCAAAACACTAAAATGGCTATATCTCCTAAACTAGGCGTCTTCCGGGGTCATTATATGCACAAGAAAAAAAAAATTCAAAACACTAAAATGGCTTTATCTCCTAAACTAGGCGTCTGCGGGGGTCATTTTATGCACAAGGAAAAGGAAATTCAAAATACTAAAATGGCTATATCTCCTAAACTAGGCGTCTGCGGGGGTCATTTTATGCACCAGAAAAAAAAAACTCAAAACACTAAAATGGCTATATCTCCTAAAGTAGGCGTCTGCGGGGGTCATTTTATGCACCAGAAAAAAAAATTCAAAACACTAAAATGGCTATATCTCCGAAACTAGGCGTCTGCGGGGGTCATTTTATGCACCAGAAAAAAAAAACTCAAAACACTAAAATGGTTATATCTCCTAAACTAGGCGTCTGCGGGGGTCATTTTATGCACCAGAAAAAAAAATTCAAAACACTAAAATGGCTATATCTCCTAAACTAGGCGTCTGCGGGGGTCATTTTATGCACAAGAAAAAAAAAATTCAAAACACTAAAATGGCTATATCTCCTAAACTAGGCGTCTTCCGGGGTCATTATATGCACAAGAAAAAAAAAATTCAAAACACTAAAATGGCTATATCTCCTAAACTAGGCGTCTGCGGGGGTCATTTTATGCACCAGAAAAAAAAAACTCAAAACACTAAAATGGCTATATCTCCTAAAGTAGGCGTCTGCGGGGGTCATTTTATGCACCAGAAAAAAAAATTCAAAACACTAAAATGGCTATATCTCCGAAACTAGGCGTCTGCGGGGGTCATTTTATGCACCAGAAAAAAAAAACTCAAAACACTAAAATGGTTATATCTCCTAAACTAGGCGTCTGCGGGGGTCATTTTATGCACCAGAAAAAAAAATTCAAAACACTAAAATGGCTATATCTCCTAAACTAGGCGTCTGCGGGGGTCATTTTATGCACCAGAAAAAAAAAATTCAAAACACTAAAATGGCTATATCTCCTAAACTAGGCGTCTGCGGGGGTCATTTTATGCACCAAAAAAAAAATTCAAAACACTAAAATGGCTATATCTCCTAAACTAGGCGTATGCGGTGGTCATTTTATGCACCACAAAAAAAATTCAAAACACTAAAATGGCTATATCTCCTAAACTAGGCGTCTGCGGGGGTCATTTTATGCACAAGGAAAAAAAACTTCATAATACTAAAATGGCTATATCTCCTAAACTAGGCGTATGCTGTGGTCATTTTATGCACCAAAAAAAAAATTCAAAACACTAAAATGGCTATATCTCCTAAACTAGGCGTCTGCGGGGGTCATTTTATGCACCAAAAAAAAAAATTCAAAACACTAAAATGGCTATATCTCCTAAACTAGGCGTCTGCGGGGGTCATTTTATGCACCAAAAAAAAAAATTCAAAACACTAAAATGGCTATATCTCCTAAACTAGGCGTCTGCGGGGGTCATTTTATGCACCAAAAAAAAAAATTCAAAACACTAAAATGGCTATATCTCCTAAACTAGGCGTCTGCGGGGGTCATTTTATGCACAAGAAAAAAAAAATTCAAAACACTAAAATGGCTATATCTCCTAAACTAGGCGTCTGCGGGGGTCATTTTATGCACCAGAAAAAAAAATTCAAAACACTAAAATGGCTATATCTCCTAAACTAGGCGTCTGCGGGGGTCATTTTATGCACCAGAAAAAAAAAATTCAAAACACTAAAATGGCTATATCTCCTAAACTAGGCGTCTGCGGGGGTCATTTTATGCACCAAAAAAAAAATTCAAAACACTAAAATGGCTATATCTCCTAAACTAGGCGTATGCTGTGGTCATTTTATGCACCAAAAAAAAAATTCAAAACACTAAAATGGCTATATCTCCTAAACTAGGCGTCTGCGGGGGTCATTTTATGCACCAAAAAAAAAAATTCAAAACACTAAAATGGCTATATCTCCTAAACTAGGCGTCTGCGGGGGTCATTTTATGCACCAAAAAAAAAAATTCAAAACACTAAAATGGCTATATCTCCTAAACTAGGCGTCTGCGGGGGTCATTTTATGCACCAGAAAAAAAAAACTCAAAACACTAAAATGGTTATATCTCCTAAACTAGGCGTCTGCGGGGGTCATTTTATGCACCAGAAAAAAAAATTCAAAACACTAAAATGGCTATATCTCCTAAACTAGGCGTCTGCGGGGGTCATTTTATGCACAAGAAAAAAAAAATTCAAAACACTAAAATGGCTATATCTCCTAAACTAGGCGTCTGCGGGGGTCATTTTATGCACCAGAAAAAAAAATTCAAAACACTAAAATGGCTATATCTCCTAAACTAGGCGTCTGCGGGGGTCATTTTATGCACCAGAAAAAAAAAATTCAAAACACTAAAATGGCTATATCTCCTAAACTAGGCGTCTGCGGGGGTCATTTTATGCACCAAAAAAAAAATTCAAAACACTAAAATGGCTATATCTCCTAAACTAGGCGTATGCGGTGGTCATTTTATGCACCACAAAAAAAATTCAAAACACTAAAATGGCTATATCTCCTAAACTAGGCGTCTGCGGGGGTCATTTTATGCACAAGGAAAAAAAACTTCATAATACTAAAATGGCTATATCTCCTAAACTAGGCGTATGCTGTGGTCATTTTATGCACCAAAAAAAAAATTCAAAACACTAAAATGGCTATATCTCCTAAACTAGGCGTCTGCGGGGGTCATTTTATGCACCAAAAAAAAAAATTCAAAACACTAAAATGGCTATATCTCCTAAACTAGGCGTCTGCGGGGGTCATTTTATGCACCAAAAAAAAAAATTCAAAACACTAAAATGGCTATATCTCCTAAACTAGGCGTCTGCGGGGGTCATTTTATGCACCAAAAAAAAAAATTCAAAACACTAAAATGGCTATATCTCCTAAACTAGGCGTTTGCGGGGGTTATATTATGCACCAGAAAAAAAAAATCAAAACACTAAAATGGCTATATCTCCTAAACTAGGCGTCTGCGGGGGTCATTTTATGCACAAGGAAAAAAAACTTCATAATACTAAAATGGCTATATCTCCTAAACTAGGCGTATGCTGTGGTCATTTTATGCACCAGAAAAAAAAAATCAAAACACTAAAATGGCTATATCTCCTAAACTAGGCGTCTGCGGGGGTCATTTTATGCACCAAAAAAAAAAATTCAAAACACTAAAATGGCTATATCTCCTAAACTAGGCGTATGCGGTGGTCATTTTATGCACCACAAAAAAAATTCAAAACACTAAAATGGCTATATCTCCTAAACTAGGCGTCTGCGGGGGTCATTTTATGCACAAGGAAAAAAAACTTCATAATACTAAAATGGCTATATCTCCTAAACTAGGCGTATGCTGTGGTCATTTTATGCACCAAAAAAAAAATTCAAAACACTAAAATGGCTATATCTCCTAAACTAGGCGTCTGCGGGGGTCATTTTATGCACCAAAAAAAAAAATTCAAAACACTAAAATGGCTATATCTCCTAAACTAGGCGTCTGCGGGGGTCATTTTATGCACCAGAAAAAACAATTCAAAACACTAAAATGGCTATATCTCCTAAACTAATCGTCTTCCCGGGTCATTATATGCACAAGAAAAAAAAAATTCAAAACACTAAAATGGCTATATCTCCTAAACTAGGCGTCTGCGGGGGTTATTTTATGCACCAGAAAAAAAAAATCAAAACACTAAAATGGCTATATCTCCTAAACTAGGCGTCTGCGGGGGTCATTTTATGCACCAGAAAAAACAATTCAAAACACTAAAATGGCTATATCTCCTAAACTAGGCGTATGCGGTGGTCATTTTATGCACCAGAAAAAAAAAACTCAAAACACTAAAATGGCTATATCTCCTAAACTAGGCGTCTGCGGGGGTCATTTTATGCACCAGAAAAAAAAATTCAAAACACTAAAATGGCTATATCTCCTAAACTAGGCGTATGCTGTGGTCATTTTATGCACCAGAAAAAAAAAATCAAAACACTAAAATGGCTATATCTCCTAAACTAGGCGTCTGCGGGGGTCATTTTATGCACCAAAAAAAAAAATTCAAAACACTAAAATGGCTATATCTCCTAAACTAGGCGTATGCGGTGGTCATTTTATGCACCACAAAAAAAATTCAAAACACTAAAATGGCTATATCTCCTAAACTAGGCGTCTGCGGGGGTCATTTTATGCACAAGGAAAAAAAACTTCATAATACTAAAATGGCTATATCTCCTAAACTAGGCGTATGCTGTGGTCATTTTATGCACCAAAAAAAAAATTCAAAACACTAAAATGGCTATATCTCCTAAACTAGGCGTCTGCGGGGGTCATTTTATGCACCAAAAAAAAAAATTCAAAACACTAAAATGGCTATATCTCCTAAACTAGGCGTCTGCGGGGGTCATTTTATGCACCAGAAAAAACAATTCAAAACACTAAAATGGCTATATCTCCTAAACTAATCGTCTTCCCGGGTCATTATATGCACAAGAAAAAAAAAATTCAAAACACTAAAATGGCTATATCTCCTAAACTAGGCGTCTGCGGGGGTTATTTTATGCACCAGAAAAAAAAAATCAAAACACTAAAATGGCTATATCTCCTAAACTAGGCGTCTGCGGGGGTCATTTTATGCACCAGAAAAAACAATTCAAAACACTAAAATGGCTATATCTCCTAAACTAGGCGTATGCGGTGGTCATTTTATGCACCAGAAAAAAAAAACTCAAAACACTAAAATGGCTATATCTCCTAAACTAGGCGTCTGCGGGGGTCATTTTATGCACCAGAAAAAAAAATTCAAAACACTAAAATGGCTATATCTCCTAAACTAGGCGTCTGCGGGGGTCATTTTCTGCACCAGAAAAAAAAAACTCAAAACACTAAAATGGCTATATCTCCTAAACTAGGCGTATGCGGTGGTCATTTTATGCACCAGAAAAAAAAAATTCAAAACACTAAAATTTCTATATCTCCTAAACTAGGCGTCTGCGGGGGTCATTTTATGCACAAGGAAAAAAAACTTCATAATACTAAAATGGCTATATCTCCTTAACTAGGCGTCTGCGGGGGTCATTTTATGCACCAGAAAAAAAAAATTCAAAACACTAAAATGGCTATATCTCCTAAACTAGGCGTCTGCGGGGGTCATTTTATGCACCAGAAAAAAAAATTCAAAACACTAAAATGGCTATATCTCCTAAACTAGGCGTCTGCGGGGGTCATTTTCTGCACCAGAAAAAAAAAATTCAAAACACTAAAATGGCTATATCTCCTAAACTAGGCGTATGCGGTGGTCATTTTATGCACCAGAAAAAAAAAACTCAAAACACTAAAATGGCTATATCTCCTAAACTAGGCGTATGCGGTGGTCATTTTATGCACCAGAAAAAAAAAATTCAAAACACTAAAATTTCTATATCTCCTAAACTAGGCGTCTGCGGGGGTCATTTTATGCACAAGGAAAAAAAACTTCATAATACTAAAATGGCTATATCTCCTTAACTAGGCGTCTGCGGGGGTCATTTTATGCACCAAAAAAAAAAATTCAAAACACTAAAATGGCTATATCTCCTAAACTAGGCGTCTGCGGGGGTCATTTTATGCACCAAAAAAAAAAATCCAAAACACTAAAATGGCTATATCTCCTAAACTAGGCGTATGCGGTGGTCATTTTATGCACCACAAAAAAAATTCAAAACACTAAAATGGCTATATCTCCTAAACTAGGCGTCTGCGGGGGTCATTTTATGCACAAGGAAAAAAAACTTCATAATACTAAAATGGCTATATCTCCTAAACTAGGCGTATGCTGTGGTCATTTTATGCACCAAAAAAAAAATTCAAAACACTAAAATGGCTATATCTCCTAAACTAGGCGTCTGCGGGGGTCATTTTATGCACCAAAAAAAAAAATTCAAAACACTAAAATGGCTATATCTCCTAAACTAGGCGTCTGCGGGGGTCATTTTATGCACCAAAAAAAAAAATTCAAAACACTAAAATGGCTATATCTCCTAAACTAGGCGTCTGCGGGGGTCATTTTATGCACCAGAAAAAACAATTCAAAACACTAAAATGGCTATATCTCCTAAACTAATCGTCTTCCCGGGTCATTATATGCACAAGAAAAAAAAAATTCAAAACACTAAAATGGCTATATCTCCTAAACTAGGCGTCTGCGGGGGTTATTTTATGCACCAGAAAAAAAAAATCAAAACACTAAAATGGCTATATCTCCTAAACTAGGCGTCTGCGGGGGTCATTTTATGCACCAGAAAAAACAATTCAAAACACTAAAATGGCTATATCTCCTAAACTAGGCGTATGCGGTGGTCATTTTATGCACCAGAAAAAAAAAACTCAAAACACTAAAATGGCTATATCTCCTAAACTAGGCGTCTGCGGGGGTCATTTTATGCACCAGAAAAAAAAATTCAAAACACTAAAATATCTATATCTCCTAAACTAGGCGTCTGCGGGGGTCATTTTATGCACAAGGAAAAGGAAATTCAAAATACTAAAATGGCTATATCTCCTAAACTAGGCGTCTGCGGGGGTCATTTTATGCACCAGAAAAAAAAAATTCAAAACACTAAAATGGCTATATCTCCTAAACTAGGCGTCTGCGGGGGTCATTTTATGCACCAGAAAAAAAAATTCAAAACACTAAAATGGCTATATCTCCTAAACTAGGCGTCTGCGGGGGTCATTTTATGCACCAGAAAAAAAAAATTCAAAACACTAAAATGGCTATATCTCCTAAACTAGGCGTCTGCGGGGGTCATTTTATGCACCAGAAAAAAAAAATTCAAAACACTAAAATGGCTATATCTCCTAAACTAGGCGTCTGCGGGGGTCATTTTATGCACCAGAAAAAAACAAATTCAAAACACTAAAATGGCTATATCTCCTAAACTAGACGTCTGCGGGGGTCATTTTATGCACCAGAAAAAAAAAATCAAAACACTAAAATGGCTATATCTCCAAAACTAGGCGTCTGCGGGGGTCATTTTATGCACCAGAAAAAAAAATTCAAAACACTAAAATGGCTATATCTCCTAAACTAGGCGTCTGCGGGGGTCATTTTATGCACCAGAAAAAAAAATTCAAAACACTAAAATGGCTATATCTCCTAAACTAGGCGTCTGCGGGGGTCATTTTATGCACCAGAAAAAAAAAATTCAAAACACTAAAATGGCTATATCTCCTAAACTATGCGTCTGCGGGGGTCATTTTATGCACAAGGAAAAAGAAATTCAAAACACTAAAATGGCTATATCTCCTAAACTAGGCGTCTGCGGGGGTCATTTTATGCACAAGGAAAAAAAACTTCATAATACTAAAATGGCTATATCTCCTTAACTAGGCGTCTGCGGGGGTCATTTTATGCACCAGAAAAAAAAAATTCAAAACACTAAAATGGCTATATCTCCTAAACTAGGCGTATGCGGTGGTCATTTTATGCACCAGAAAAAAAAAATTCAAAACACTAAAATGGCTATATCTCCTAAACTAGGCGTCTGCGGGGGTCATTTTATGCACCAGAAAAAAAAATTCAAAACACTAAAATGGCTATATCTCCTAAACTAGGCGTCTGCGGGGGTCATTTTATGCACAAGAAAAAAAAAATTCAAAACACTCAAATGGCTATATCTCCTAAACTAGGCGTCTGCGGGGGTCATTTTATGCACCAGAAAAAAAAAATTCAAAACACTAAAATGGCTATATCTCCTAAACTAGGCGTCTGCGGGGGTCATTTTATGCAAAAGAAAAAAAAAATTCAAAACACTAAAATGGCTATATCTCCTAAACTAGGCGTCTGCGGGGGTCATTTTATGCACCAGAAAAAAAAATTCAAAACACTAAAATATCTATATCTATTAAACTAGGCGTCTGCGGGGGTCATTTTATGCACAAGGAAAAGGAAATTCAAAATACTAAAATGGCTATATCTCCTAAACTAGGCGTCTGCGGGGGTCATTTTATGCACCAGAAAAAAAAAATTCAAAACACTAAAATGGCTATATCTCCTAAACTAGGCGTCTGCGGGGGTCATTTTATGCACCAGAAAAAAAAATTCAAAACACTAAAATGGCTATATCTCCTAAACTAGGCGTCTGCGGGGGTCATTTTATGCACCAGAAAAAAAAAATTCAAAACATTAAAATGGCTATATCTCCTAAACTAGGCGTCTGCTTGGGTCATTTTATGCACCAGAAAAAAAAATTCAAAACACTAAAATGGCTATATCTCCTAAACTAGGCGTCTGCGGGGGTCATTTTATGCACCAGAAAAAAAAAATTCAAAACACTAAAATGGCTATATCTCCTAAACTAGGCGTCTGCGGGGGTCATTTTATGCACCAGAAAAAAACAAATTCAAAACACTAAAATGGCTATATCTCCTAAACTAGGCGTCTGCGGGGGTCATTTTATGCACCAGAAAAAAAAAATCAAAACACTGAAATGGCTATATCTCCTAAACTAGGCGTCTGCGGGGGTCATTTTATGCACCAGAAAAAAAAAATTCAAAACACTAAAATGGCTATATCTCCTAAACTAGGCGTCTGCGGGGGTCATTTTATGCACCAGAAAAAAAAAATTCAAAACACTAAAATGGCTATATCTCCTAAACTAGGCGTCTGCGGGGGTCATTTTATGCACCAGAAAAAAACAAATTCAAAACACTAAAATGGCTATATCTCCTAAACTAGGCGTCTGCGGGGGTCATTTTATGCACCAGAAAAAAACAAATTCAAAACACTAAAATGGCTATATCTCCTAAACTAGGCGTCTGCGGGGGTCATTTTATGCACCAGAAAAAAACAAATTCAAAACACTAAAATGGCTATATCTCCTAAACTAGGCGCCTGCGGGGGTCATTTTATGCACCAGAAAAAAAAATTCAAAACACTAAAATGGCTATATCTCCTAAACTAGGCGTCTGCGGGGGTCATTTTATGCACCAAAAAAAAAAATTCAAAACACTAAAATGGCTATATCTCCTAAACTAGGCGTCTGCGGGGGTCATTTTATGCACCAGAAAAAAAAAATTCAAAACACTAAAATGGCTATATCTCCTAAACTAGGCGTCTGCGGGGGTCATTTTATGCACAAGGAAAAGGAAATTCAAAACACTAAAATGGCTATATCTCCTAAACTAGGCGTCTGCGGGGGTCATTTTATGCACCAGAAAAAAAAATTCAAAACACTAAAATGGCTATATCTCCTAAACTAGGCGTATGCGGTGGTCATTTTATGCACCAGAAGAAAAAAATTCAAAACACTAAAATGGCTATATCTCCTAAACTAGGCGTCTGCGGGGGTCATTTTATGCACCAGAAAAAACAATTCAAAACACTAAAATGGCTATATCTCCTAAACTAGGCGTCTGCGGGGGTCATTTTATGCACAAGAAAAAAAAAATTCAAAACACTAAAATGGCTATATCTCCTAAACTAGGCGTCTGCGGGGGTCATTTTATGCACCAGAAAAAAA
Organism: Volucella zonaria; assembly: GCA_963966105.1. Classification (NCBI taxonomy): domain Eukaryota; kingdom Metazoa; phylum Arthropoda; class Insecta; order Diptera; family Syrphidae; genus Volucella; species Volucella zonaria. The sequence goes on along the minus strand of OZ014533.1, from coordinate 141,969,743 downwards.
AATTCAAAACACTAAAATATCTATATCTATTAAACTAGGCGTCTGCGGGGGTCATTTTATGCACAAGGAAAAGGAAATTCAAAATACTAAAATGGCTATATCTCCTAAACTAGGCGTCTGCGGGGGTCATTTTATGCACCAGAAAAAAAAAATTCAAAACACTAAAATGGCTATATCTCCTAAACTAGGCGTCTGCGGGGGTCATTTTATGCACCAGAAAAAAAAATTCAAAACACTAAAATGGCTATATCTCCTAAACTAGGCGTCTGCGGGGGTCATTTTATGCACCAGAAAAAAAAAATTCAAAACATTAAAATGGCTATATCTCCTAAACTAGGCGTCTGCTTGGGTCATTTTATGCACCAGAAAAAACAATTCAAAACACTAAAATGGCTATATCTCCTAAACTAGGCGTCTGCGGGGGTCATTTTATGCACCAGAAAAAAAAATTCAAAACACTAAAATGGCTATATCTCCTAAACTAGGCGTCTGCGGGGGTCATTTTATGCACAAGAAAAAAAAAATTCAAAACACTCAAATGGCTATATCTCCTACACTAGGCGTCTGCGGGGGTCATTTTATGCACCAGAAAAAAAAAATTCAAAACACTAAAATGGCTATATCTCCTAAACTAGGCCTATGCGGTGGTCATTTTATGCACCAGAAAAAAAAAATTCAAAACACTAAAATGGCTATATCTCCTAAACTAGGCGTCTGCGGGGGTCATTTTATGCACAAGGAAAAGGAAATTCAAAACACTAAAATGGCTATATCTCCTAAACTAGGCGTCTGCGGGGGTCATTTTATGCACCAGAAAAAAAAATTCAAAACACTCAAATGGCTATATCTCCTAAACTAGGCGTCTGCGGGGGTCATTTTATGCACAAGAAAAAAAAAATTCAAAACACGCAAATGGCTATATCTCCTAAACTAGGCGTCTGCGGGGGTCATTTTATGCACCAGAAAAAAAAAATTCAAAACACTAAAATGGCTATATCTCCTAAACTAGGCGTCTGCGGGGGTCATTTTATGCACAAGAAAAAAAAAATTCAAAACACTAAAATGGCTATATCTCCTAAACTAGGCGTCTGCGGGGGTCATTTTATGCACCAGAAAAAAAAATTCAAAACACTAAAATATCTATATCTATTAAACTAGGCGTCTGCGGGGGTCATTTTATGCACAAGGAAAAGGAAATTCAAAATACTAAAATGGCTATATCTCCTAAACTAGGCGTCTGCGGGGGTCATTTTATGCACCAGAAAAAAAAAATTCAAAACACTAAAATGGCTATATCTCCTAAACTAGGCGTCTGCGGGGGTCATTTTATGCACCAGAAAAAAAAATTCAAAACACTAAAATGGCTATATCTCCTAAACTAGGCGTCTGCGGGGGTCATTTTATGCACCAGAAAAAAAAAATTCAAAACATTAAAATGGCTATATCTCCTAAACTAGGCGTCTGCTTGGGTCATTTTATGCACCAGAAAAAAAAATTCAAAACACTAAAATGGCTATATCTCCTAAACTAGGCGTCTGCGGGGGTCATTTTATGCACCAGAAAAAAAAAATTCAAAACACTAAAATGGCTATATCTCCTAAACTAGGCGTCTGCGGGGGTCATTTTATGCACCAGAAAAAAACAAATTCAAAACACTAAAATGGCTATATCTCCTAAACTAGGCGTCTGCGGGGGTCATTTTATGCACCAGAAAAAAAAAATCAAAACACTGAAATGGCTATATCTCCTAAACTAGGCGTCTGCGGGGGTCATTTTATGCACCAGAAAAAAAAAATTCAAAACACTAAAATGGCTATATCTCCTAAACTAGGCGTCTGCGGGGGTCATTTTATGCACCAGAAAAAAAAATTCAAAACACTAAAATGGCTATATCTCCTAAACTAGGCGTCTGCGGGGGTCATTTTATGCTCCAGAAAAAAAAAATTCAAAACACTAAAATGGCTATATCTCCTAAACTAGGCGTCTGCGGGGGTCATTTTATGCACCAGAAAAAAACAAATTCAAAACACTAAAATGGCTATATCTCCTAAACTAGGCGTCTGCGGGGGTCATTTTATGCACCAGAAAAAAACAAATTCAAAACACTAAAATGGCTATATCTCCTAAACTAGGCGCCTGCGGGGGTCATTTTATGCACCAGAAAAAAAAATTCAAAACACTAAAATGGCTATATCTCCTAAACTAGGCGTCTGCGGGGGTCATTTTATGCACAAGGAAAAGGAAATTCAAAACACTAAAATGGCTATATCTCCTAAACTAGGCGTCTGCGGGGGTCATTTTATGCACCAGAAAAAAACAAATTCAAAACACTAAAATGGCTATATCTCCTAAACTAGGCGCCTGCGGGGGTCATTTTATGCACCAGAAAAAAAAATTCAAAACACTAAAATGGCTATATCTCCTAAACTAGGCGTCTGCGGGGGTCATTTTATGCACCAGAAAAAAAAAATCAAAACACTAAAATGGCTATATCTCCTAAACTAGGCGTCTGCGGGGGTCATTTTATGCACCAAAAAAAAAAATTCAAAACACTAAAATGGCTATATCTCCTAAACTAGGCGTCTGCGGGGGTCATTTTATGCACCAGAAAAAAAAATTCAAAACACTAAAATGGCTATATCTCCTAAACTAGGCGTCTGCGGGGGTCATTTTATGCACCAGAAAAAAAAAATTCGAAACACTAAAATGGCTATATCTCCTAAACTAGGCGTCTGCGGGGGACATTTTATGCACAAGGAAAAGGAAATTCAAAATACAAAAATGGCTATATCTCCTAAACTAGGCGTCTGCGGGGGTCATTTTATGCACCAGAAAAAAAAAATTCAAAACACTAAAATGGCTATATCTCCTAAACTAGGCGTCTGCGGGGGTCATTTTATGCACCAGAAAAAAAAAACTCAAAACACTAAAATGGCTATATCTCCTAAACTAGGCGTCTGCGGGGGTCATTTTATGCACAAGGAAAAAAAAATTCAAATTACTAAAATGGCTATATCTCCTTAACTAGGCGTCTGCGGGGGTCATTTTATGCACCAGAAAAAAAAAATTCAAAACACTAAAATGGCTATATCTCCTAAACTAGGCGTCTGCGGGGGTCATTTTATGCACCAGAAAAAAAAAATTCAAAACACTAAAATGGCTATATCTCCTAAACTAGGCGTCTGCGGGGGTCATTTTATGCACCAGAAAAAAAAAACTCAAAACACTAAAATGGCTATATCTCCTAAACTAGGCGTCTGCGGGGGTCATTTTATGCACAAGGAAAAAAAAATTCAAATTACTAAAATGGCTATATCTCCTTAACTAGGCGTCTGCGGGGGTCATTTTATGCACCAGAAAAAAAAAATTCAAAACACTAAAATGGCTATATCTTCTAAACTAGGCGTCTGCGGGGGTCATTTTATGCACCAGAAAAAAAAAACTCAAAACACTAAAATGGCTATATCTCCTAAACTAGGCGTCTGCGGGGGTTATTTTATGCACCAGAAAAAAAAAATTCAAAACACTAAAATTTCTATATCTCCTAAACTAGGCGTCTGCGGGGGTCATTTTATGCACAAGGAAAAAAAACTTCATAATACTAAAATGGCTATATCTCCTTAACTAGGCGTATGCGGTGGTCATTTTATGCACCAGAAAAAAAAATTCAAAACACTAAAATGGCTATATCTCCTAAACTAGGCGTCTGCGGGGGTCATTTTATGCACAAGGAAAAGGAAATTCAAAACACTAAAATGGCTATATCTCCTAAACTAGGCGTCTGCGGGGGTCATTTTATGCACCAGAAAAAAACAAATTCAAAACACTAAAATGGCTATATCTCCTAAACTAGGCGCCTGCGGGGGTCATTTTATGCACCAGAAAAAAAAATTCAAAACACTAAAATGGCTATATCTCCTAAACTAGGCGTCTGCGGGGGTCATTTTATGCACCAGAAAAAAAAAATCAAAACACTAAAATGGCTATATCTCCTAAACTAGGCGTCTGCGGGGGTCATTTTATGCACCAAAAAAAAAAATTCAAAACACTAAAATGGCTATATCTCCTAAACTAGGCGTCTGCGGGGGTCATTTTATGCACCAGAAAAAAAAATTCAAAACACTAAAATGGCTATATCTCCTAAACTAGGCGTCTGCGGGGGTCATTTTATGCACCAGAAAAAAAAAATTCGAAACACTAAAATGGCTATATCTCCTAAACTAGGCGTCTGCGGGGGACATTTTATGCACAAGGAAAAGGAAATTCAAAATACAAAAATGGCTATATCTCCTAAACTAGGCGTCTGCGGGGGTCATTTTATGCACCAGAAAAAAAAAATTCAAAACACTAAAATGGCTATATCTCCTAAACTAGGCGTCTGCGGGGGTCATTTTATGCACCAGAAAAAAACAAATTCAAAACACTAAAATGGCTATATCTCCTAAACTAGGCGCCTGCGGGGGTCATTTTATGCACCAGAAAAAAAAATTCAAAACACTAAAATGGCTATATCTCCTAAACTAGGCGTCTGCGGGGGTCATTTTATGCACCAGAAAAAAAAAATCAAAACACTAAAATGGCTATATCTCCTAAACTAGGCGTCTGCGGGGGTCATTTTATGCACCAAAAAAAAAAATTCAAAACACTAAAATGGCTATATCTCCTAAACTAGGCGTCTGCGGGGGTCATTTTATGCACCAGAAAAAAAAATTCAAAACACTAAAATGGCTATATCTCCTAAACTAGGCGTCTGCGGGGGTCATTTTATGCACCAGAAAAAAAAAATTCGAAACACTAAAATGGCTATATCTCCTAAACTAGGCGTCTGCGGGGGACATTTTATGCACAAGGAAAAGGAAATTCAAAATACAAAAATGGCTATATCTCCTAAACTAGGCGTCTGCGGGGGTCATTTTATGCACCAGAAAAAAAAAATTCAAAACACTAAAATGGCTATATCTCCTAAACTAGGCGTCTGCGGGGGTCATTTTATGCACCAGAAAAAAAAAACTCAAAACACTAAAATGGCTATATCTCCTAAACTAGGCGTCTGCGGGGGTCATTTTATGCACAAGGAAAAAAAAATTCAAATTACTAAAATGGCTATATCTCCTTAACTAGGCGTCTGCGGGGGTCATTTTATGCACCAGAAAAAAAAAATTCAAAACACTAAAATGGCTATATCTCCTAAACTAGGCGTCTGCGGGGGTCATTTTATGCACCAGAAAAAAAAAATTCAAAACACTAAAATGGCTATATCTCCTAAACTAGGCGTCTGCGGGGGTCATTTTATGCACCAGAAAAAAAAAACTCAAAACACTAAAATGGCTATATCTCCTAAACTAGGCGTCTGCGGGGGTCATTTTATGCACAAGGAAAAAAAAATTCAAATTACTAAAATGGCTATATCTCCTTAACTAGGCGTCTGCGGGGGTCATTTTATGCACCAGAAAAAAAAAATTCAAAACACTAAAATGGCTATATCTTCTAAACTAGGCGTCTGCGGGGGTCATTTTATGCACCAGAAAAAAAAAACTCAAAACACTAAAATGGCTATATCTCCTAAACTAGGCGTCTGCGGGGGTTATTTTATGCACCAGAAAAAAAAAATTCAAAACACTAAAATTTCTATATCTCCTAAACTAGGCGTCTGCGGGGGTCATTTTATGCACAAGGAAAAAAAACTTCATAATACTAAAATGGCTATATCTCCTTAACTAGGCGTATGCGGTGGTCATTTTATGCACCAGAAAAAAAAATTCAAAACACTAAAATGGCTATATCTCCTAAACTAGGCGTCTGCGGGGGTCATTTTATGCACCAGAAAAAAAAATTCAAAACACTAAAATGGCTATATCTCCTAAACTAGGCGTCTGCGGGGGTCATTTTATGCACCAGAAAAAAAAATTCAAAACACTAAAATGGCTATATCTCCTAAACTAGGCGTCTGCGGGGGTCATTTTATGCACCAGAAAAAAAAAATTCAAAACACTAAAATTTCTATATCTCCTAAACTAGGCGTATGCGGTGGTCATTTTATGCACCAGAAAAAAAAAACTCAAAACACTAAAATTTCTATATCTCCTAAACTAGGCGTCTGCGGGGGTCATTTTATGCACAAGGAAAAAAAAATTCAAATTACTAAAATGGCTATATCTCCTTAACTAGGCGTCTGCGGGGGTCATTTTATGCACAAGGAAAAAAAAATTCAAAATACTAAAATGGCTATATCTCCTTAACTAGGCGTTTGAGGGTGTCATTTTATGCACCAGAAAAAAAAAACTCAAAACACTAAAGTGGCTATATCTCCTAAACTAGGCGTCTGCGGGGGTCATTTTAAGCACAAGGAAAAAAAAATTCAAATTACTAAAATGGCTATATCTCCTTAACTAGGCGTCTGCGGGGGTCATTTTATGCACCAGAAAAAAAAAATTCAAAACACTAAAATGGCTATATCTCCTAAACTAGGCGTCTGCGGGGGTCATTTTATGCACCAGAAAAAAAAAATTCGAAACACTAAAATGGCTATATCTCCTAAACTAGGCGTCTGCGGGGGTCATTTTATGCACAAGGAAAAGGAAATTCAAAATACTAAAATGGCTATATCTCCTAAACTAGGCGTCTGCGGGGGTCATTTTATGCACCAGAAAAAAAAAATTCAAAACACTAAAATGGCTATATATCCTAAACTAGGCGTATGCGGTGGTCATTTTATGCACAAGAAAAAAAAATTCAAAACACTAAAATGGCTATATCTCCTAAACTAGGCGTCTGCGGGGGTCATTTTATGCACCAGAAAAAAAAAATTCAAAACACTAAAATGGCTATATCTCCTAAACTAGGCGTCTGCAGGGGTCATTTTATGCACCAGAAAAAAAAATTCAAAACACTAAAATGGCTATATCTCCTAAACTAGGCGTCTGCGGGGGTCATTTTATGCACACGGAAAAGGAAATTCAAAACACTAAAATGGCTATATCTCCTAAACTAGACGTCTGCGGGGGTCATTTTATGCACAAGGAAAAAAAACTTCATAATACTAAAATGGCTATATCTCCTTAACTAGGCGTCTGCGGGGGTCATTTTATGCACCAGAAAAAAAAAATTCAAAACACTAAAATGGCTATATCTCCTAAACTAGGCGTCTGCGGGGGTCATTTTATGCACAAGGAAAAGGAAATTCAAAATACTAAAATGGCTATATCTCCTAAACTAGGCGTCTGCGGGGGTCATTTTATGCACCAGAAAAAAAAATTCAAAACACTAAAATGGCTATATCTCCTAAACTAGGCGTCTGCGGGGGTCATTTTATGCACCAGAAAAAAAAATTCAAAACACTAAAATGGCTATATCTCCTAAACTAGGCGTCTGCGGGGGTCATTTTATGCACCAGAAAAAAAAATTCAAAACACTAAAATGGCTATATCTCCTAAACTAGGCGTCTGCGGGGGTCATTTTATGCACCAGAAAAAAAAATTCAAAACACTAAAATGGCTATATCTCCTTAACTAGGCGTTTGAGGGTGTCATTTTATGCACCAGAAAAAAAAAACTCAAAACACTAAAGTGGCTATATCTCCTAAACTAGGCGTCTGCGGGGGTCATTTTATGCACAAGGAAAAAAAAATTCAAATTACTAAAATGGCTATATCTCCTTAACTAGGCGTCTGCGGGGGTCATTTTATGCACCAGAAAAAAAAAATTCGAAACACTAAAATGGCTATATCTCCTAAACTAGGCGTCTGCTGGGGTCATTTTATGCACAAGGAAAAGGAAATTCAAAATACTAAAATGGCTATATCTCCTAAACTAGGCGTCTGCGGGGGTCATTTTATGCACCAGAAAAAAAAAATTCAAAACACTAAAATGGCTATATCTCCTAAACTAGGCGTATGCGGTGGTCATTTTATGCACAAGAAAAAAAAATTCAAAACACTAAAATGGCTATATCTCCTAATCTAGGCGTCTGCGGGGGTCATTTTATGCACCAGAAAAAAAAAATTCAAAACACTAAAATGGCTATATCTCCTAAACTAGGCGTCTGCGGGGGTCATTTTATGCACCAGAAAAAAAAATTCAAAACACTAAAATGGCTATATCTCCTAAACTAGGCGTCTGCGGGGGTCATTTTATGCACCAGAAAAAAAAATTCAAAACACTAAAATGGCTATATCTCCTAAACTAGGCGTCTGCGGGGGTCATTTTATGCACCAGAAAAAACAATTCAAAACACTAAAATGGCTATATCTCCTAAACTAGGCGTCTGCGGGGGTCATTTTATGCACCAGAAAAAAACATTCAAAACACTAAAATGGCTATATCTCCTAAACTAGGCGTATGCGGTGGTCATTTTATGCACCAGAAAAAAAAAACTCAAAACACTAAAATGGCTATATCTCCTAAACTAGGCGTATGCGGTGGTCATTTTATGCACAAGAAAAAAAAATTCAAAACACTAAAATGGCTATATCTCCTAAACTAGGCGTCTGCGGGGGTCATTTTATGCACCAGAAAAAAAAAATTCAAAACACTAAAATGGCTATATCTCCTAAACTAGGCGTCTGCGGGGGTCATTTTATGCACCAGAAAAAAAAATTCAAAACACTTAAATGGCTATATCTCCTAAACTAGGCGTCTGCGGGGGTCATTTTATGCACCAGAAAAAAAAAATTCGAAACACTAAAATGGCTATATCTCCTAAACTAGGCGTCTGCGGGGGTCATTTTATGCACAAGGAAAAGGAAATTCAAAATACTAAAATGGCTATATCTCCTAAACTAGGCGTCTGCGGGGGTCATTTTATGCACCAGAAAAAAAAAATTCAAAACACTAAAATGGCTATATCTCCTAAACTAGGCGTATGCGGTGGTCATTTTATGCACAAGAAAAAAAAATTCAAAACACTAAAATGGCTATATCTCCTAAACTAGGCGTCTGCGGGGGTCATTTTATGCACCAGAAAAAAAAAATTCGAAACACTAAAATGGCTATATCTCCTAAACTAGGCGTCTGCGGGGGTCATTTTATGCACAAGGAAAAGGAAATTCAAAATACTAAAATGGCTATATCTCCTAAACTAGGCGTCTGCGGGGGTCATTTTATGCACCAGAAAAAAAAAATTCAAAACACTAAAATGGCTATATCTCCTAAACTAGGCGTATGCGCTGGTCATTTTATGCACAAGAAAAAAAAATTCAAAACACTAAAATGGCTATATCTCCTAAACTAGGCGTCTGCGGGGGTCATTTTATGCACCAGAAAAAAAAAATTCGAAACACTAAAATGGCTATATCTCCTAAACTAGGCGTCTGCGGGGGTCATTTTATGCACAAGGAAAAGGAAATTCAAAATACTAAAATGGCTATATCTCCTAAACTAGGCGTCTGCGGGGGTCATTTTATGCACCAGAAAAAAAAAATTCAAAACACTAAAATGGCTATATCTCCTAAACTAGGCGTATGCGGTGGTCATTTTATGCACAAGAAAAAAAAATTCAAAACACTAAAATGGCTATATCTCCTAAACTAGGCGTCTGCGGGGGTCATTTTATGCACCAGAAAAAAAAAATTCAAAACACTAAAATGGCTATATCTCCTAAACTAGGCGTCTGCGGGGGTCATTTTATGCACAAGGAAAAGGAAATTCAAAATACTAAAATGGCTATATCTCCTAAACTAGGCGTCTGCGGGGGTCATTTTATGCACCAGAAAAAAAAATTCAAAACACTAAAATGGCTATATCTCCTAAACTAGGCGTCTGCGGGGGTCATTTTATGCACCAGAAAAAAAAATTCAAAACACTAAAATGGCTATATCTCCTAAACTAGGCGTCTGCGGGGGTCATTTTATGCACCAGAAAAAAAAATTCAAAACACTAAAATGGCTATATCTCCTAAACTAGGCGTCTGCGGGGGTCATTTTATGCACCAGAAAAAAAAATTCAAAACACTAAAATGGCTATATCTCCTAAACTAGGCGTCTGCGGGGGTCATTTTATGCACCAGAAAAAAAAATTCAAAACACTAAAATGGCTATATCTCCTAAACTAGGCGTCTGCGGGGGTCATTTTATGCACCAGAAAAAACAATTCAAAACACTAAAATGGCTATATCTCCTAAACTAGACGTCTGCGGGGGTCATTTTATGCACCAGAAAAAAACAATTCAAAACACTAAAATGGCTATATCTCCTAAACTAGGCGTCTGCGGGGGTCATTTTATGCACAAGGAAAAAAAACTTCATAATACTAAAATGGCTATATCTCCTTAACTAGGCGTATGCGGTGGTCATTTTATGCCCAGAAAAAAAAAATTCAAAACACTAAAATGGCTATATCTCCTAAACTAGACGTCTGCGGGGGTCATTTTATGCACCAGAAAAAACAATTCAAAACACTAAAATGGCTATATCTCCTAAACTAGGCGTATGCGGTGGTCATTTTATGCACCAGAAAAAAAAAATTCAAAACACTAAAATGGCTATATCTCCTAAACTAGGCGTCTGCGGGGGTCATTTTATGCACCAGAAAAAAAACTTCATAATACTAAAATGGCTATATCTCCTAAACTAGGCGTCAGCGGGGGTCATTTTATGCACAAGGAAAAAAAAATTCAAATTACTAAAATGGCTATATCTCCTTAACTAGGCGTCTGCGGGGGTCATTTTATGCACAAGGAAAAAAAACTTCATAATACTAAAATGGCTATATCTCCTTAACTAGGCGTATGCGGTGGTCATTTTATGCCCAGAAAAAAAAAATTCAAAACACTAAAATGGCTATATCTCCTAAACTAGACGTCTGCGGGGGTCATTTTATGCACCAGAAAAAACAATTCAAAACACTAAAATGGCTATATCTCCTAAACTAGGCGTATGCGGTGGTCATTTTATGCACCAGAAAAAAAAAATTCAAAACACTAAAATGGCTATATCTCCTAAACTAGGCGTCTGCGGGGGTCATTTTATGCACCAGAAAAAAAACTTCATAATACTAAAATGGCTATATCTCCTAAACTAGGCGTCAGCGGGGGTCATTTTATGCACCAGAAAAAAAAATTCAAAACACTAAAATGGCTATATCTCCTAAACTAGGCGTCTGCGGGGGTCATTTTATGCACAAGGAAAAGGAAATTCAAAATACTAAAATGGCTATATCTCCTAAACTAGGCGTCTGCGGGGGTCATTTTATGCACCAGAAAAAAAAATTCAAAACACTAAAATGGCTATATCTCCTAAACTAGGCGTCTGCGGGGGTCATTTTATGCACCAGAAAAAAAAATTCAAAACACTAAAATGGCTATATCTCCTAAACTAGGCGTCTGCGGGGGTCATTTTATGCACCAGAAAAAAAAATTCAAAACACTAAAATGGCTATATCTCCTAAACTAGGCGTCTGCGGGGGTCATTTTATGCACCAGAAAAAAAAATTCAAAACACTAAAATGGCTATATCTCCTAAACTAGGCGTCTGCGGGGGTCATTTTATGCACCAGAAAAAACAATTCAAAACACTAAAATGGCTATATCTCCTAAACTAGACGTCTGCGGGGGTCATTTTATGCACCAGAAAAAACAATTCAAAACACTAAAATGGCTATATCTCCTAAACTAGGCGTCTGCGGGGGTCATTTTATGCACAAGGAAAAAAAACTTCATAATACTAAAATGGCTATATCTCCTTAACTAGGCGTATGCGGTGGTCATTTTATGCACCAGAAAAAAAAATTCAAAACACTAAAATGGCTATATCTCCTAAACTAGGCGTCTGCGGGGGTTATTTTATGCACAAGGAAAAAAAACTTCATAATACTAAAATGGCTATATCTCCTTAACTAGGCGTATGCGGTGGTCATTTTATGCCCAGAAAAAAAAAATTCAAATTACTAAAATGGCTATATCTCCTAAACTAGGCGTATGCGGTGGTCATTTTATGCACAAGAAAAAAAAATTCAAAACACTAAAATGGCTATATCTCCTAAACTAGGCGTCTGCGGGGGTCATTTTATGCACCAGAAAAAACAATTCAAAACACTAAAATGGCTATATCTCCTAAACTAGGCGTCTGCGGGGGTCATTTTATGCACCAGAAAAAAAAATTCAAAACACTAAAATGGCTATATCTCCTAAACTAGGCGTCTGCGGGGGTCATTTTATGCACCAGAAAAAACAATTCAAAACACTAAAATGGCTATATCTCCTAAACTAGGCGTCTGCGGGGGTCATTTTATGCACCAGAAAAAACAATTCAAAACACTAAAATGGCTATATCTCCTAAACTAGGCGTCTGCGGGGGTCATTTTATGCACCAGAAAAAAAAATTCAAAACACTAAAATGGCTATATCTCCTAAACTAGGCGTCTGCGGGGGTCATTTTATGCACCAGAAAAAACAATTCAAAACACTAAAATGGCTATATCTCCTAAACTAGGCGTCTGCGGGGGTCATTTTATGCACCAGAAAAAAAAATTCAAAACACTAAAATGGCTATATCTCCTAAACTAGGCGTCTGCGGGGGTCATTTTATGCACCAGAAAAAACAATTCAAAACACTAAAATGGCTATATCTCCTAAACTAGACGTCTGCGGGGGTCATTTTATGCACCAGAAAAAACAATTCAAAACACTAAAATGGCTATATCTCCTAAACTAGGCGTCTGCGGGGGTCATTTTATGCACAAGGAAAAAAAACTTCATAATACTAAAATGGCTATATCTCCTTAACTAGGCGTATGCGGTGGTCATTTTATGCACCAGAAAAAAAAATTCAAAACACTAAAATGGCTATATCTCCTAAACTAGGCGTCTGCGGGGGTCATTTTATGCACAAGGAAAAAAAACTTCATAATACTAAAATGGCTATATCTCCTTAACTAGGCGTATGCGGTGGTCATTTTATGCCCAGAAAAAAAAAATTCAAAACACTAAAATGGCTATATCTCCTAAACTAGGCGTCTGCGGGGGTCATTTTATGCACCAGAAAAAAAACTTCATAATACTAAAATGGCTATATCTCCTAAACTAGGCGTCAGCGGGGGTCATTTTATGCACAAGGAAAAAAAAATTCAAATTACTAAAATGGCTATATCTCCTTAACTAGGCGTCTGCGGGGGTCATTTTATGCACAAGGAAAAAAAACTTCATAATACTAAAATGGCTATATCTCCTAAACTAGGCGTCTGCGGGGGTCATTTTATGCACCAGAAAAAAAAATTCAAAACACTAAAATGGCTATATCTCCTAAACTAGGCGTCTGCGGGGGTCATTTTATGCACCAGAAAAAAAAATTCAAAACACTAAAATGGCTATATCTCCTAAACTAGGCGTCTGCGGGGGTCATTTTATGCACAAGGAAAAGGAAATTCAAAATACTAAAATGGCTATATCTCCTAAACTATACGTCTGCGGGGGTCATTTTATGCACCAGAAAAAAAAATTCAAAACACTAAAATGGCTATATCTCCTAAACTAGGCGTCTGCGGGGGTCATTTTATGCACCAGAAAAAAAAATTCAAAACACTAAAATGGCTATATCTCCTAAACTAGGCGTCTGCGGGGGTCATTTTATGCACCAGAAAAAAAAATTCAAAACACTAAAATGGCTATATCTCCTAAACTAGGCGTCTGCGGGGGTCATTTTATGCACCAGAAAAAAAAATTCAAAACACTAAAATGGCTATATCTCCTAAACTAGGCGTCTGCGGGGGTCATTTTATGCACCAGAAAAAACAATTCAAAACACTAAAATGGCTATATCTCCTAAACTAGGCGTCTGCGGGGGTCATTTTATGCACCAGAAAAAACAATTCAAAACACTAAAATGGCTATATCTCCTAAACTAGGCGTCTGCGGGGGTCATTTTATGCACAAGGAAAAAAAACTTCATAATACTAAAATGGCTATATCTCCTTAACTAGGCGTATGCGGTGGTCATTTTATGCACCAGAAAAAAAAATTCAAAACACTAAAATGGCTATATCTCCTAAACTAGGCGTCTGCGGGGGTCATTTTATGCACAAGGAAAAAAAACTTCATAATACTAAAATGGCTATATCTCCTTAACTAGGCGTATGCGGTGGTCATTTTATGCACAAGGAAAAAAAAATTCAAATTACTAAAATGGCTATATCTCCTTAACTAGGCGTCTGCGGGGGTCATTTTATGCACAAGGAAAAGGAAATTCAAAATACTAAAATGGCTATATCTCCTAAACTAGGCGTCTGCGGGGGTCATTTTATGCACAAGGAAAAAAAACTTCATAAAACTAAAATGGCTATATCTCCTAAACTAGGCGTCTGCGGGGGTCATTTTATGCACAAGGAAAAAAAACTTCATAATACTAAAATGGCTATATCTCCTTAACTAGGCGTATGCGGTGGTCATTTTATGCACCAGAAAAAAAACTTCATAATACTAAAATGGCTATATCTCCTAAACTAGGCGTCAGCGGGGGTCATTTTATGCACAAGGAAAAAAAAATTCAAATTACTAAAATGGCTATATCTCCTTAACTAGGCGTCTGCGGGGGTCATTTTATGCACAAGGAAAAAAAAAACTTCATAATACTAAGATGACTATATCTCCTAAACTAGGCGTCTGCGGGGGTCATTTTATGCACCAGAAAAAAAAAATTCAAAACACTAAAATGGCTATATCTCCTAAACTAGGCGTATGCGGTGGTCATTTTATGCACAAGAAAAAAAAATTCAAAACACTAAAATGGCTATATCTCCTAAACTAGGCGTCTGCGGGGGTCATTTTGTGCACCAGAAAAAAAAAATTCAAAACACTAAAATGGCTATATCTCCTAAACTAGGCGGCTGCGGGGGTCATTTTATGCACCAGAAAAAAAAATTCACAACTCTAAAATGGCTATATCTCCTAAACTAGGCGTCTGCGGGGGTCATTTTATGCACACGGAAAAGGAAATTCAAAACACTAAAATGGCTATATCTCCTAAACTAGGCGTCTGCGGGGGTCATTTTATGCACAAGGAAAAAAAACTTCATAAAACTAAAATGGCTATATCTCCTTAACTAGGCGTCTGCGGGGGTCATTTTATGCACAAGGAAAAAAAAATTCAAAATACTAAAATGGCAATAACTCCTTAACTAGGCGTGTGCGGGGGTCATTTTATGCACCAGAAAAAAAAAATTCAAAACACTAAAATGGCTATATCTCCTAAACTAGGCGTTTGAGGGTGTCATTTTATGCACCAGAAAAAAAAATTCAAAACACTAAAATGGCTATATCTCCTAAACTAGGCGTCTGCGGGGGTCATTTTATGCACCAGAAAAAAAAAATTCGAAACACAAAAATGGCTATATCTCCTAAACTAGGCGTCTGCGGGGGTCATTTTATGCACAAGGAAAAGGAAATTCAAAATACTAAAATGGCTATATCTCCTAAACTAGGCGTCTGCGGGGGTCATTTTATGCACCAGAAAAAAAAATTCAAAACACTAAAATGGCTATATCTCCTAAACTAGGCGTCTTCCGGGGTCATATTATGCACAAGAAAAAAAAATTCAAAATACTAAAATGGCTATATGTCCTTAACTAGGCATCTGCGGGGGTCATTTTATGCACCAGAAAAAAAAAATTCAAAACACTAAAATGGCTATATCTCCTAAACTAGGCGTGTGCGGGGGTCATTTTATGCACCAGAAAAAAAAAATTCAAAACACTAAAATGGCTATATCTCCTAAACTAGGCGTTTGAGGGTGTCATTTTATGCACCAGAAAAAAAAATTCAAAACACTAAAATGGCTATATCTCCTAAACTAGGCGTCTGCGGGGGTCATTTTATGCACCAGAAAAAAAAAATTCGAAACACTAAAATGGCTATATCTCCTAAACTAGGCGTCTGCGGGGGTCATTTTATGCACAAGGAAAAGGAAATTCAAAATACTAAAATGGCTATATCTCCTAAACTAGGCGTCTGCGGGGGTCATTTTATGCACAAGGAAAAAAAACTTCATAATACTAAAATGGCTATATCTCCTTAACTAGGCGTCTGCGGGGGTCATTTTATGCCCAGAAAAAAAAAATTCAAAACACTAAAATGGCTATATCTCCTAAACTAGGCGTCTCCGGGGGTTATTTTATGCACAAGGAAAAAAAAATTCAAATTACTAAAATGGCTATATCTCCTTAACTAGGCGTCTGCGGGGGTCATTTTATGCACAAGGAAAAAAAACTTCATAATACTAAAATGGCTATATCTCCTAAACTAGGCGTCTGCGGGGGTCATTTTATGCACCAGAAAAAAAAAATTCAAAACACTAAAATGGCTATATCTCCTAAACTAGGCGTCTGCGGGGGTCATTTTATGCACCAGAAAAAAAAAATTCAAAACACTAAAATGGCTATATCTCCTAAACTAGGCGTTTGAGGGTGTCATTTTATGCACCAGAAAAAAAAATTCAAAACACTAAAATGGCTATATCTCCTAAACTAGGCGTCTGCGGGGGTCATTTTATGCACCAGAAAAAAAAAATTCGAAACACTAAAATGGCTATATCTCCTAAACTAGGCGTCTGCGGGGGTCATTTTATGCACAAGGAAAAGGAAATTCAAAATACTAAAATGGCTATATCTCCTAAACTAGGCGTCTGCGGGGGTCATTTTATGCACAAGGAAAAAAAACTTCATAATACTAAAATGGCTATATCTCCTTAACTAGGCGTCTGCGGGGGTCATTTTATGCCCAGAAAAAAAAAATTCAAAACACTAAAATGGCTATATCTCCTAAACTAGGCGTCTCCGGGGGTCATTTTATGCACAAGGAAAAAAAAATTCAAATTACTAAAATGGCTATATCTCCTTAACTAGGCGTCTGCGGGGGTCATTTTATGCACAAGGAAAAAAAACTTCATAATACTAAAATGGCTATATCTCCTAAACTAGGCGTCTGCGGGGGTCATTTTATGCACCAGAAAAAAAAAATTCAAAACACTAAAATGGCTATATCTCCTAAACTAGGCGTCTGCGGGGGTCATTTTATGCACCAGAAAAAAAAAATTCAAAACACTAAAATGGCTATATCTCCTAAACTAGGCGTCTGCGGGGGTCATTTTATGCACAAGGAAAAAAAACGTCATAATACTAAAATGGCTATATCTCCTTAACTAGGCGTCTGCGGGGGTCATTTTATGCACAAGGAAAAAAAACTTCATAATACTAAAATGGCTATATCTCCTTAACTAGGCGTCTGCGGGGGTCATTTTATGCCCAGAAAAAAAAAATTCAAAACACTAAAATGGCTATATCTCCTAAACTAGGCGTCTCCGGGGGTCATTTTATGCACAAGGAAAAAAAAATTCAAATTACTAAAATGGCTATATCTCCTTAACTAGGCGTCTGCGGGGGTCATTTTATGCACAAGGAAAAAAAACTTCATAATACTAAAATGGCTATATCTCCTAAACTAGGCGTCTGCGGGGGTCATTTTATGCACCAGAAAAAAAAAATTCAAAACACTAAAATGGCTATATCTCCTAAACTAGGCGTCTGCGGGGGTCATTTTATGCACCAGAAAAAAAAAATTCAAAACACTAAAATGGCTATATCTCCTAAACTAGGCGTCTGCGGGGGTCATTTTATGCACAAGGAAAAGGAAATTCAAAATACTAAAATGGCTATATCTCCTAAACTAGGCGTCTGCGGGGGTCATTTTATGCACCAGAAAAAAAAATTCAAAACACTAAAATGGCTATATCTCCTAAACTAGGCGTCTGCGGGGGTCATTTTATGCACAAGGAAAAGGAAATTCAAAATACTAAAATGGCTATATCTCCTAAACTAGGTGTCTGCGGGGGTCATTTTATGCACCAGAAAAAAAAATTCAAAACACTAAAATGGCTATATCTCCTAAACTAGGCGTATGCGGTGGTCATTTTATGCACCAGAAAAAAAAATTCAAAACACTAAAATGGCTATATCTAATAAACTAGGCGTCTGTGGGGGTTATTTTATGCACCAGAAAAAAAAAATCAAAACACTAAAATGGCTATATCTCCTAAACTAGGCGTCAGCGGGAGTCATTTTATGTACCAGAAAAAAAAATTCAAAACACTAAAATGGCTATATCTCCTAAACTAGGCGTTTGCGGGGGTCATTTTATGCACCAGAAAAAAAAATTCAAAACACTAAAATGGCTATATCTCCTTAACTAGGCGTCTGCGGGGGTCATTTTATGCACCAGAAAAAAAAATTCAAAGCACTAAAATGGCAATATCTCCTAAACTAGGCGTCAGCGGGAGTCATTTTATGTACCAGAAAAAAAAATTCAAAACACTAAAATGGCTATATCTCCTAAACTAGGCGTCTGCGGGGGTCATTTTATGCACCAGAAAAAAAAAATGCAAAACACTAAAATGGCTATATCTCCTAAACTAGGCGTATGCCGTGGTCATTTTATGCACCAGAAGAAAAGAATTCAAAACACTAAAATGGCTATATCTCCTAAACTAGGCGTCAGCGGGGGTCATTGCACCAGAAAAAAAAATTCAAAACACTAAAATGGCTATATCCCCTAAACTAGGCGTCTGCGGGGGTCATTTTATGCACAAGGAAAAAAAAACTCAAAATACTAAAATGGCTATATCTCCTAAACTAGGCGTCTTCGGGGGTCATTTTATGCACCAGAAAAAAAAGTTCAAAACACTAAAATGGCTATATCTCCTAAACTAGGCGTCTGCGGGGGTCATTGCACCAGAAAAAAAAATTCAAAACACTAAAATGGCTATATCTCCTTAACTATGCGTCTGCGGGGGTCATTTTATGCACCAGAAAAAAAAATTCAAACACTAAAATGGCTATATCTCCTAAACTAGGCGTCTTCGGGGGTCATTTTATGCACCAGAAAAAAAAGTTCAAAACACTAAAATGGCTATATCTCCTAAACTAGGTGTCTGCGGGGGTCATTTTATGCACCAGAAAAAAAAATTCAAAACACTAAAATGGCTATATCTCCTAAACTAGGCGTATGCGGTGGTCATTTTATGCACCAGAAAAAAAAATTCAAAACACTAAAATGGCTATATCTAATAAACTAGGCGTCTGTGGGGGTTATTTTATGCACCAGAAAAAAAAAATCAAAACACTAAAATGGCTATATCTCCTAAACTAGGCGTCTGCGGGGGTCATTTTATGCACAAGGAAAAAAAAATTCAAATTACTAAAATGGCTATATCTCCTTAACTAGGCGTCTGCGGGGGTCATTTTGTGCGCAAGGAAAAAAAACTTCAAAATACTAAAATGGCTATATCTCCTTAACTAGGCGTCTGCGGGGGTCATTTTATGCACCAGAAAAAAAAATTCAAAGCACTAAAATGGCAATATCTCCTAAACTAGGCGTCAGCGGGAGTCATTTTATGTACCAGAAAAAAAAATTCAAAACACTAAAATGGCTATATCTCCTAAACTAGGCGTCTGCGGGGGTCATTTTATGCACCAGAAAAAAAAAATGCAAAACACTAAAATGGCTATATCTCCTAAACTAGGCGTATGCCGTGGTCATTTTATGCACCAGAAGAAAAGAATTCAAAACACTAAAATGGCTATATCTCCTAAACTAGGCGTCAGCGGGGGTCATTGCACCAGAAAAAAAAATTCAAAACACTAAAATGGCTATATCCCCTAAACTAGGCGTCTGCGGGGGTCATTTTATGCACAAGGAAAAAAAAACTCAAAATACTAAAATGGCTATATCTCCTAAACTAGGCGTCTTCGGGGGTCATTTTATGCACCAGAAAAAAAAGTTCAAAACACTAAAATGGCTATATCTCCTAAACTAGGCGTCTGCGGGGGTCATTGCACCAGAAAAAAAAATTCAAAACACTAAAATGGCTATATCTCCTTAACTATGCGTCTGCGGGGGTCATTTTATGCACCAGAAAAAAAAATTCAAACACTAAAATGGCTATATCTCCTAAACTAGGCGTCTGCGGGGGTCATTTTATGCACAAGGAAAAAAAAATTCAAAACACTAAAATGGCTATATCTCCTTAACTATGCGTCTGCGGGGGTCATTTTATGCACCAGAAAAAAAAATTCAAAACACTAAAATGGCTATATCTCCTAAACTAGGCGTCTGCGGGGGTCATTTTTTGCACCAGAAAAAAAAATTAAAAACACTAAATTGGCTATATCTCCGAAGCTAGGCGTTTGCGGGGGCCATTTTATGCACAAGGAAAAGAAAATTCAAAATACTAAAATGGCTATATCTCCTAAACTAGGCGTCTGCGGGGGTCATTTTATGCACCAGAAAAAAAAAATTCAAAACACTAAATTGGCTATATCTCCTAAACTAGGCGTCTGCGGGGGTAATTTTATGCACAAGGAAAAGAAAATTCAAAATACTAAAATGGCTATATCTCCTAAACTGGGCGTCTGCGGGGGTCATTTTATGCGCCAGAAAAAAAAATTCAAAACACTAAAATGGCTATATCTTCTAAACTAGGCTTCTTCGGGGGTCATTTTATGCACCAGAAAAAAAAATTCAAAACACTAAATTCTCTATATCTCCTAAACTAGGCGTCTGCGGGGGTCATTTTATGCACCAGAAAAAAAAAATTCAAAACACTAAAATGGCTATATCTCCTAAACTAGGCTTCTGCGGGAGTCATTTTATGCACAAGGAAAAGAAATTCAAAACACTAAAATGGCTATATCTCCTAAACTAGGCGTCTGCGGGGGTCATTTTATGCACCAGAAAAAAAAATTCAAAACACTAAAATGGCTATATCTCCTAAACTAGGCGCCTGCGGAGGTCATTTTATGCACAAGCAAAAAAAAATTCAAAACACTAAATTGGCTATATCTCCTAAACTAGGCGTCTGCGGGGGTCATTTTATGCACAAGGAAAAGAAAATTCAAAATACTAAAATGGCTATATCTCCTAAACTAGGCGTCTGCGGGGGTCATTTTATGCACAAGGAAAAAAAAATTCAAAATACTAAAATGGCTATATCTCCTAAACTAGGCGTATGCCGTGGTCATTTTATGCACCAGAAGAAAAGAATTCAAAACACTAAAATGGCTATATCTCCTAAACTAGGCGCCTGCGGAGGTCATTTTATGCACCAGCAAAAAAAAATTCAAAACACTAAAATGGCTATATCTCCTAAACTAGGCGTCTGCGGGGGTCATTTTATGCACCAGAAAAAAAAAATTCAAAACACTAAAATGGCTATATCTCCTAAACTAGGCGTCTGCAGGGGTCATTTTATGCACCAGAAAAAAAAATTCAAAATACTAAAATGGCTATATCTCCTAAACTAGGCGCCTGCGGAGGTCATTTTATGCACAAGCAAAAAAAAATTCAAAACACTAAATTGGCTATATCTCCTAAACTAGGCGTCTGCGGGGGTCATTTTATGCACAAGGAAAAGAAAATTCAAAATACTAAAATGGCTATATCTCCTAAACTAGGCGTCTGCGGGGGTCATTTTATGCACCAGAAAAAAAAAATTCAAAACACTAAAATGGCTATATGTCCTTAACTAGGCGTCTGCGGGGGTCATTTTATGCACCAGAAAAAAAAATTTAAAACACTAAATTGGCTATATCTCCTAAACTAGGCGTCAGCGGGGGTCATTTTATGCACCAGAGAAAAAGAATTCAAAATACTAAAATGGCTATATCTCCTAAACTAGGCGTCTGCGGGGGTCATTTTACGCACAAGGAAAAGAAAATTCAAAATACTAAAATGGCTATATCTCCTAAACTAGGCGTCTGCGGGGGTCATTTTATGCACCAGAAAAAAAAAATTCAAAACACTAAATTGGCTATATCTCCTAAACTAGGCGTCTGCGGAGGTCATTTTATGCACCAGCAAAAAAAAATTCAAAACACTAAAATGGCTATATCTCCTAAACTAGGCGTCTGCGGGGGTCATTTTATGCACCAGAAAAAAAAAATTCAAAACACTAAATTGGCTATATCTCCTAAACTAGGCGTCTGCGGGGGTCATTTTACGCACAAGGAAAAGAAAATTCAAAATACTAAAATGGCTATATCTCCTAAACTAGGCGTCTGCGGGGTCATTTTATGCGCCAGAAAAAAAAATTCAAAACACTAAAATGGCTATATCTCCTAAACTAGGCGTCTGCGGGGGTCATTTTATGCACCAGAAAAAAAAATTCAAAACACTAAATTGGCTATATCTCCTAAACTAGGCGTCTGCGGAGGTCATTTTATGCACCAGCAAAAAAAAATTCAAAACACTAAAATGGCTATATCTCCTAAACTAGGCGTCTGCGGGGGTCATTTTATGCACCAGAAAAAAAAAATTCAAAACACTAAAATGGCTATATCTCCTAAACTAGGCGTCTGCAGGGGTCATTTTATGCACCAGAAAAAAAAATTCAAAATACTAAAATGGCTATATCTCCTAAACTAGGCGCCTGCGGAGGTCATTTTATGCACAAGCAAAAAAAAATTCAAAACACTAAATTGGCTATATCTCCTAAACTAGGCGTCTGCGGGGGTCATTTTATGCACAAGGAAAAGAAAATTCAAAATACTAAAATGGCTATATCTCCTAAACTAGGCGTCTGCGGGGGTCATTTTATGCACCAGAAAAAAAAAATTCAAAACACTAAAATGGCTATATCTCCTAAACTAGGCGTCTGCGGGGGTCATTTTATGCACCAGAAAAAAAAAATTCAAAATACTAAAATGGCTATATGTCCTTAACTAGGCGTCTGCGGGGGTCATTTTATGCACCAGAAAAAAAAATTTAAAACACTAAATTGGCTATATCTCCTAAACTAGGCGTCAGCGGGGGTCATTTTATGCACCAGAGAAAAAGAATTCAAAATACTAAAATGGCTATATCTCCTAAACTAGGCGTCTGCGGGGGTCATTTTACGCACAAGGAAAAGAAAATTCAAAATACTAAAATGGCTATATCTCCTAAACTAGGCGTCTGCGGGGGTCATTTTATGCACCAGAAAAAAAAAATTCAAAACACTAAATTGGCTATATCTCCTAAACTAGGCGTCTGCGGAGGTCATTTTATGCACCAGCAAAAAAAAATTCAAAACACTAAAATGGCTATATCTCCTAAACTAGGCGTCTGCGGGGGTCATTTTATGCACCAGAAAAAAAAAATTCAAAACACTAAATTGGCTATATCTCCTAAACTAGGCGTCTGCGGGGGTCATTTTACGCACAAGGAAAAGAAAATTCAAAATACTAAAATGGCTATATCTCCTAAACTAGGCGTCTGCGGGGTCATTTTATGCGCCAGAAAAAAAAATTCAAAACACTAAAATGGCTATATCTCCTAAACTAGGCGTCTGCGGGGGTCATTTTATGCACCAGAAAAAAAAATTCAAAACACTAAATTGGCTATATCTCCTAAACTAGGCGTCTGCGGAGGTCATTTTATGCACCAGCAAAAAAAAATTCAAAACACTAAAATGGCTATATCTCCTAAACTAGGCGTCTGCGGGGGTCATTTTATGCACCAGAAAAAAAAAATTCAAAACACTAAATTGGCTATATCTCCTAAACTAGGCGTCTGCGGAGGTCATTTTATGCACCAGCAAAAAAAAATTCAAAACACTAAAATGGCTATATCTCCTAAACTATGCGTCTGCGGGGGTCATTTTACGCACAAGGAAAAGAAAATTCAAAATACTAAAATGGCTATATCTCCTAAACTAGGCGTCTGCGGGGGTCATTTTACGCACAAGGAAAAGAAAATTCAAAATACTAAAATGGCTATATCTCCTAAACTAGGCGTCTGCGGGGGTCATTTTATGCACCAGAAAAAAAAAATTCAAAACACTAAATTGGCTATATCTCCTAAACTAGGCGTCTGCGGAGGTCATTTTATGCACCAGCAAAAAAAAATTCTAAACACTAAAATGGCTATATCTCCTAAACTAGGCGTCTGCGGGGGTCATTTTATGCACCAGAAAAAAAAAATTCAAAACACTAAATTGGCTATATCTCCTAAACTAGGCGTCTGCGGGGGTCATTTTACGCACAAGGAAAAGAAAATTCAAAATACTAAAATGGCTATATCTCCTAAACTAGGCGTCTGCGGGGTCATTTTATGCGCCAGAAAAAAAAATTCAAAACACTAAAATGGCTATATCTCCTAAACTAGGCGTCTGCGGGGGTCATTTTATGCACCAGAAAAAAAAATTCAAAACACTAAATTGGCTATATCTCCTAAACTAGGCGTCTGCGGAGGTCATTTTATGCACCAGCAAAAAAAAATTCAAAACACTAAAATGGCTATATCTCCTAAACTAGGCGTCTGCGGGGGTCATTTTATGCACCAGAAAAAAAAAATTCAAAACACTAAATTGGCTATATCTCCTAAACTAGGCGTCTGCGGGGGTCATTTTACGCACAAGGAAAAGAAAATTCAAAATACTAAAATGGCTATATCTCCTAAACTAGGCGTCTGCGGGGGTCATTTTATGCGTCAGAAAAAAAAATTCAAAACACTAAAATGGCTATATCTCCTTCACTAGGCGTCTGCGGGGGTCATCTTATGCACCAGAAAAAAAAATTTAAAACACTAAATTGGCTATATCTCCTAAACTAGGCGACAGCGGGGGTCATTTTATGCACCAGAGAAAAAGAATTCAAAATACTAAAATGGCTATATCTCTTAAACTAGTCGTTTGAGGGTGTCATTTTATGCACCAGAAAAAAAAATTCAAAACACTAAAATGGCTATATCTCCTAAACTAGGCGTATGCGGGGGTCATTTTATGCACCAGAAAAAAAATTCAAAACACTAAATTGGCTATATCTCCTAAACTAGGCGTCTGCGGGGGTCATTTTACGCACAAGGAAAAGAAAATTCAAAATACTAAAATGGCTATATCTCCTAAACTAGGCGTCTGCGGGGGTCATTTTATGCACCAGAAAAAAAAATTCAAAACACTAAAATGGCTATATATCCTAAACTAGGCGTCTGCGGGGCTCATTTTATGCACCAGAAAAAAAAAATTCGAAACACTAAAATGGCTATATCTCCTAAACTAGGCGTCTGCGGGGTTCATTTTATGCACCAGAAAAAAAAAATTCGAAACACTAAAATGGCTATATCTCCTAAACTAGGCGTCTGCGGGGGTCATTTTATGCACCAGAAAAAAAAATTCAAAACACTAAATTGGCTATATATCCTAAACTAGGCGTATGCGGTGGTCATTTTATGCACCAGAAAAAAAAATTCAAAACACTAAAATGGCTATATCTCCTTCACTAGGCGTCTGCGGGGGTCATCTTATGCACCAGAAAAAAAAATTTAAAACACTAAATTGGCTATATCTCCTAAACTAGGCGTCAGCGGGGGTCATTTTATGCACCAGAGAAAAAGAATTCAAAATACTAAAATGGCTATATCTCTTAAACTAGTCGTTTGAGGGTGTCATTTTATGCACCAGAAAAAAAAATTCAAAACACTAAAATGGCTATATCTCCTTAACTAGGCGTCTGCGGGGGTCATTTTATGCACCAGAAAAAAAGAATTCAAAATACTAAAATGGCTATATCTCCTAAACTAGGCGTCTGCGGGGGTCATTTTATGCACCAGAAAAAAAAAATTCAAAACACTAAAATGGCTATATCTCCTAAACTAGGCGTCTGCGGGGTTCATTTTATGCACCAGAAAAAAAAATTCAAAACACTAAATTGGCTATATCTCCTAAACTAGGCGTCAGCGGGGGTCATTTTATGCACAAGGAAAAGAAAATTCAAAATACTAAAATGGCTATATCTCCTAAACTAGGCGTCTGCGGGGGTCATTTTATGCACCAGAAAAAAAAAATTCAAAACACTAAAATGGCTATATCTCCTAAACTAGGCGTCTTCCGGGGTCATATTATGCACAAGAAAAAAAAAATTCAAAATACTAAAATGGCTATATGTCCTTAACTAGGCGTCTGCGGGGGTCATTTAATGCACCAGAAAAAAAAATTTAAAACACTAAATTGGCTATATCTCCTAAACTAGGCGTCAGCGGGGGTCATTTTATGCACCAGAGAAAAAGAATTCAAAATACTAAAATGGCTATATCTCTTAAACTAGTCGTTTGAGGGTGTCATTTTATGCACCAGAAAAAAAAATTCAAAACACTAAAATGGCTATATCTTCTAAACTAGGCGTCTGCGGGGGTCATTTTATGCACCAGAAAAAAAAAATTCAAAACACTAAATTGGCTATATCTCCTAAACTAGGCGTCTGCGGAGGTCATTTTATGCACCAGCAAAAAAAAATTCAAAACACTAAAATGGCTATATCTCCTAAACTAGGCGTCTGCGGGGGTCATTTTATGCACCAGAAAAAAAAATTCAAAACACTAAATTGGCTATATCTCCTAAACTAGGCGTCTGCGGGGGTCATTTTACGCACAAGGAAAAGAAAATTCAAAATACTAAAATGGCTATATCTCCTAAACTAGGCGTCTGCGGGGGTCATTTTATGCACCAGAAAAAAAAATTCAAAACACTAAATTGGCTATATCTCCTAAACTAGGCGTCTGCGGGGGTCATTTTACGCACAAGGAAAAGAAAATTCAAAATACTAAAATGGCTATATCTCCTAAACTAGGCGTCTGCGGGGGTCATTTTATGCACCAGAAAAAAAAAATTCAAAACACTAAATTGGCTATATCTCCTAAACTAGGCGTCTGCGGGGGTCATTTTACGCACAAGGAAAAGAAAATTCAAAATACTAAAATGGCTATATCTCCTAAACTAGGCGTCTGCGGGGGTCATTTTATGCGCCAGAAAAAAAAATTCAAAACACTAAAATGGCTATATCCCCTAAACTAGGCGTCTGCGGGGGTCATTTTATGCACAAGGAAAAAAAAATTCAAAATACTTAAATGGCTATATCTCCTAAACTAGGCGTATGCCGTGGTCATTTTATGCACCAGAAGAAAAGAATTCAAAACACTAAAATGGCTATATCTCCTAAACTAGGCGTCTGCGGGGGTCATTTTATGCACCAGAGAAAAAGAATTCAAAATACTAAAATGGCTATATCTCTTAAACTAGTCGTTTGAGGGTGTCATTTTATGCACCAGAAAAAAAAATTCAAAACACTAAAATGGCTATATCTCCTTAACTAGGCGTCTGCGGGGGTCATTTTATGCACCAGAAAAAAAGAATTCAAAATACTAAAATGGCTATATCTCCTAAACTAGGCGTCTGCGGGGGTCATTTTATGCACCAGAAAAAAAAAATTCAAAACACTAAAATGGCTATATCTCCTAAACTAGGCGTCTGCGGGGTTCATTTTATGCACCAGAAAAAAAAATTCAAAACACTAAATTGGCTATATCTCCTAAACTAGGCGTCAGCGGGGGTCATTTTATGCACAAGGAAAAGAAAATTCAAAATACTAAAATGGCTATATCTCCTAAACTAGGCGTCTGCGGGGGTCATTTTATGCACCAGAAAAAAAAAATTCAAAACACTAAAATGGCTATATCTCCTAAACTAGGCGTCTTCCGGGGTTATATTATGCACAAGAAAAAAAAAATTCAAAATACTAAAATGGCTATATGTCCTTAACTAGGCGTCTGCGGGGGTCATTTAATGCACCAGAAAAAAAAATTTAAAACACTAAATTGGCTATATCTCCTAAACTAGGCGTCAGCGGGGGTCATTTTATGCACCAGAGAAAAAGAATTCAAAATACTAAAATGGCTATATCTCTTAAACTAGTCGTTTGAGGGTGTCATTTTATGCACCAGAAAAAAAAATTCAAAACACTAAAATGGCTATATCTTCTAAACTAGGCGTCTGCGGAGGTCATTTTATGCACCAGCAAAAAAAAATTCAAAACACTAAAATGGCTATATCTCCTAAACTAGGCGTCTGCGGGGGTCATTTTTTGCACCAGAAAAAAAAAATTCAAAACACTAAATTGGCTATATCTCCTAAACTAGGCGTCTGCGGAGGTCATTTTATGCACCTGCAAAAAAAAATTCAAAACACTAAAATGGCTATATCTCCTAAACTAGGCGTCTGCGGGGGTCATTTTATGCACAAGGAAAAGAAAATTCAAAATACTAAAATGGCTATATCTAATAAACTAGTCGTCTGCGGGGGTCATTTTATGCACCAGAAAAAAAAAATTCAAAACACTAAAATGGCTATATCTCCTAAACTAGGCGTCTTCCGGGGTCATATTATGCACAAGAAAAAAAAAATTCAAAACACTAAATTGGCTATATCTCCTAAACTAGGCGTCAGCGGGGGTCATTTTATGCACCAGAGAAAAAGAATTCAAAATACTAAAATGGCTATATCTCTTAAACTAGTCGTTTGAGGGTGTCATTTTATGCACCAGAAAAAAAATTCAAAACACTAAAATGGCTATATCTTCTAAACTAGGCGTCTGCGGGGGTCATTTTATGCACCAGAAAAAAAAAATTCAAAACACTAAATTGGCTATATCTCCTAAACTAGGCGTCTGCGGGGGTCATTTTATGCACCAGAAAAAAAAATTCAAAACACTAAATTGGCTATATCTCCTAAACTAGGCGTCTGCGGGGGTCATTTTACGCACAAGGAAAAGAAAATTCAAAATACTAAAATGGCTATATCTCCTAAACTAGGCGTCTGCGGGGGTCATTTTAAGCACCAGAAAAAAAAAATTCAAAACACTAAATTGGCTATATCTCCTAAACTAGGCGTCTGCGGGGGTCATTTTACGCACAAGGAAAAGAAAATTCAAAATACTAAAATGGCTATATCTCCTAAACTAGGCGTCTGCGGGGGTCATTTTATGCGCCAGAAAAAAAAATTCAAAACACTAAAATGGCTATATCTCCTAAACTAGGCGTCTGCGGGGGTCATTTTATGCACCAGAAAAAAAAATTCAAAACACTAAATTGGCTATATATCCTAAACTAGGCGTCTGCGGGGGTCATTTTATGCACCAGAAACAAAAATTTAAAACACTAAATTGGCTATATCTCCTAAACTAGGCGTCAGCGGGGGTCATTTTATGCACCAGAGAAAAAGAATTCAAAATACTAAAATGGCTATATCTCTTAAACTAGTCGTTTGAGGGTGTCATTTTATGCACCAGAAAAAAAAATTCAAAACACTAAAATGGCTATATCTTCTAAACTAGGCGTCTGCGGGGGTCATTTTATGCACCAGAAAAAAAAAATTCAAAACACTAAATTGGCTATATCTCCTAAACTAGGCGTCTGCGGAGGTCATTTTATGCACCAGCAAAAAAAAATTCAAAACACTAAAATGGCTATATCTCCTAAACTAGGCGTCTGCGGGGGTCATTTTATGCACCAGAAAAAAAAATTCAAAACACTAAATTGGCTATATATCCTAAACTAGGCGTCTGCGGGGGTCATTTTATGCACCAGAAACAAAAATTTAAAACACTAAATTGGCTATATCTCCTAAACTAGGCGTCAGCGGGGGTCATTTTATGCACCAGAGAAAAAGAATTCAAAATACTAAAATGGCTATATCTCTTAAACTAGTCGTTTGAGGGTGTCATTTTATGCACCAGAAAAAAAAATTCAAAACACTAAAATGGCTATATCTCCTAAACTAGGCGTCTGCGGGGGTCATTTTATGCACCAGAAAAAAAAAATTCAAAACACTAAATTGGCTATATCTCCTAAACTAGGCGTCTGCGGAGGTCATTTTATGCACCAGCAAAAAAAAATTCAAAACACTAAAATGGCTATATCTCCTAAACTAGGCGTCTGCGGGGGTCATTTTATGCACCAGAAAAAAAAATTCAAAACACTAAATTGGCTATATCTCCTAAACTAGGCGTCTGCGGGGGTCATTTTACGCACAAGGAAAAGAAAATTCAAAATACTAAAATGGCTATATCTCCTAAACTAGGCGTCTGTGGGGGTCATTTTATGCACCAGAAAAAAAAATTCAAAACACTAAATTGGCTATATCTCCTAAACTAGGCGTCTGCGGGGGTCATTTTACGCACAAGGAAAAGAAAATTCAAAATACTAAAATGGCTATATCTCCTAAACTAGGCGTCTGCGGGGGTCATTTTATGCACCAGAAAAAAAAAATTCAAAACACTAAATTGGCTATATCTCCTAAACTAGGCGTCTGCGGGGGTCATTTTACGCACAAGGAAAAGAAAATTCAAAATACTAAAATGGCTATATCTCCTAAACTAGGCGTCTGCGGGGGTCATTTTATGCGCCAGAAAAAAAAATTCAAAACACTAAAATGGCTATATCCCCTAAACTAGGCGTCTGCGGGGGTCATTTTATGCACAAGGAAAAAAAAATTCAAAATACTTAAATGGCTATATCTCCTAAACTAGGCGTATGCCGTGGTCATTTTATGCACCAGAAGAAAAGAATTCAAAACACTAAAATGGCTATATCTCCTAAACTAGGCGTCTGCGGGGGTCATTGCACCAGAAAAAAAAATTCAAAACACTAAAATGGCTATATCCCCTAAACTAGGCGTCTGCGGGGGTCATTTTATGCACAAGAAAAAAAAAATTCAAAACACTAAAATGGCTATATCTCCTTAACTATGCGTCTGCGGGGGTCATTTTATGCACCAGAAAAAAAAATTCAAACACTAAAATGGCTATATCTCCTAAACTAGGCGTCTGCGGGGGTCATTTTATGCACAAGGAAAAAAAAATTCAAAACACTAAAATGGCTATATCTCCTTAACTATGCGTCTGCGGGGGTCATTTTATGCACCAGAAAAAAAAATTCAAAACACTAAAATGGCTATATCTCCTAAACTAGGCGTCTGCGGGGGTCATTTTATGCACCAGAACAAAAAGTTCAAAACACTAAAATGGCTATATCTCCTAAACTAGGCGTCTGCGGGGGTCATTGCACCAGAAAAAAAAATTGAAAACACTAAAATGGCTATATCCCCTAAACTAGGCGTCTGCGGGGGTCATTTTATGCACAAGAAAAAAAAAATTCAAAACACTAAAATGGCTATATCTCCTTAACTATGCGTCTGCGGGGGTCATTTTATGCACCAGAAAAAAAAATTCAAACACTAAAATGGCTATATCTCCTAAACTAGGCGTCTGCGGGGGTCATTTTATGCACAAGGAAAAAAAAATTCAAAACACTAAAATGGCTATATCTCCTTAACTATGCGTCTGCGGGGGTCATTTTATGCACAAGGAAAAAAAAATTCAAAACACTAAAATGGCTATATCTCCTTAACTATGCGTCTGCGGGGGTCATTTTATGCACAAGGAAAAGAAAATTCAAAATACGAAAATGGCTATATCTCCTAAACTAGGCGTCTGCGGGGGTCATTTTATGCACCAGAAAAAAAAAATTCAAAACACTAAATTGGCTATATCTCCTAAACTAGGCGTCTGCGGGGGTAATTTTATGCACAAGGAAAAGAAAATTCAAAATACTAAAATGGCTATATCTCCTAAACTAGGCGTTTGCGGAGGTCATTTTATGCACCAGCGGAAAAAAATTCAAAACACTAAAATGGCTATATCTCCTAAACTAGGCGTCTGCGGGGGCATTTTATGCACCAGAAAAAAAAAATTCGAAACACTAAAATGGCTATATCTCCTAAACTAGGCGTCTGCGGGGGTCATTTTATGCACCAGAAAAAAAGAATTCAAAACACTAAATTGGCTATATCTCCTAAACTAGGCGTCTGCGGGGGTCATTTTATGCACCAGAAAAAAAAAATTCAAAACACTAAAATGGCTATATCTCCTAAACTAGGCTTCTGCGGGAGTCATTTTATGCACAAGAAAAAGAAATTCAAAACACTAAAATGGCTATATCTCCTAAACTAGGCGTCTGCGGAGGTCATTTTATGCACCAGCGAAAAAAAATTCAAAACACTAAAATGGCTATATCTCCTAAACTAGGCGTCTGCGGGGGCATTTTATGCACCAGAAAAAAAAAATTCGAAACACTAAAATGGCTATATCTCCTAAACTAGGCGTCTGCGGGGGTCATTTTATGCGCAAGAAAAAAAAATTCAAAACACTAAATTGGCTATATCTCCTAAACTAGGCGTCTGCGGGGGTCATTTTATGCACCAGAAAAAAAGAATTCAAAACACTAAATTGGCTATATCTCCTAAACTAGGCGTCTGCGGGGGTCATTTTATGCACCAGAAAAAAAGAATTCAAAACACTAAATTGGCTATATCTCCTAAACTAGGCGTCTGCGGGGGTCATTTTATGCACCAGAAAAAAAGAATTCAAAACACTAAATTGGCTATATATCCTAAACTAGGCGTCTGCGGGGGTTTTTTTATGCACCAGAAACAAAAATTTAAAACACTAAATTGGCTATATCTCCTAAACTAGGCGTCAGCGGGGGTCATTTTATGCACCAGAGAAAAAGAATTCAAAATACTAAAATGGCTATATCTCTTAAACTAGTCGTTTGAGGGTGTCATTTTATGCACCAGAAAAAAAAAATTCAAAACACTAAAATGGCTATATCTCCTAAACTAGGCGTCTGCGGGGGTCATTTTATGCACCAGAAAAAAAAAATTCGAAACACTAAAATGGCTATATCTCCTAAACTAGGCGTCTGCGGGGGTCATTTTATGCACCAGAAAAAAAAAATTCGAAACACTAAAATGGCTATATCTCCTAAACTAGGCGTCTGCGGGGGTCATTTTATGCACCAGAAAAAAAGAATTCAAAACACTAAATTGGCTATATCTCCTAAACTAGGCGTCTGCGGGGGTCATTTTATGCACCAGAAAAAAAGAATTCAAAACACTAAATTGGCTATATATCCTAAACTAGGCGTCTGCGGGGGTCATTTTATGCACCAGAAACAAAAATTTAAAACACTAAATTGGCTATATCTCCTAAACTAGGCGTCAGCGGGGGTCATTTTATGCACCAGAGAAAAAGAATTCAAAATACTAAAATGGCTATATCTCTTAAACTAGTCGTTTGAGGGTGTCATTTTATGCACCAGAAAAAAAAATTCAAAACACTAAAATGGCTATATCTTCTAAACTAGGCGTCTGCGGGGGTCATTTTATGCACCAGAAAAAAAAAATTCAAAACACTAAATTGGCTATATCTCCTAAACTAGGCGTCTGCGGAGGTCATTTTATGCACCAGCAAAAAAAAATTCAAAACACTAAAATGGCTATATCTCCTAAACTAGGCGTCTGCGGTTGTCATTTTATGCACCAGAAAAAAAAATTCAAAACACTAAATTGGCTATATCTCCTAAACTAGGCGTCTGCGGGGGTCATTTTACGCACAAGGAAAAGAAAATTCAAAATACTAAAATGGCTATATCTCCTAAACTAGGCGTCTGCGGGGGTCATTTTATGCACCAGAAAAAAAAATTCAAAACACTAAATTGGCTATATCTCCTAAACTAGGCGTCTGCGGGGGTCATTTTACGCACAAGGAAAAGAAAATTCAAAATACTAAAATGGCTATATCTCCTAAACTAGTCGTCTGCGGGGGTCATTTTATGCACCAGAAAAAAAAAATTCAAAACACTAAATTGGCTATATCTCCTAAACTAGGCGTCTGCGGGGGTCATTTTACGCACAAGGAAAAGAAAATTCAAAATACTAAAATGGCTATATCTCCTAAACTAGGCGTCTGCGGGGGTCATTTTATGCGCCAGAAAAAAAAATTCAAAACACTAATATGGCTATATCCCCTAAACTAGGCGTCTGCGGGGGTCATTTTATGCACAAGGAAAAAAAAATTCAAAATACTTAAATGGCTATATCTCCTAAACTAGGCGTATGCCGTGGTCATTTTATGCACCAGAAGAAAAGAATTCAAAACACTAAAATGGCTATATATCCTAAACTAGGCGTCTGCGGGGGTCATTGCACCAGAAAAAAAAATTCAAAACACTAAAATGGCTATATCCCCTAAACTAGGCGTCTGCGGGGGTCATTTTATGCACAAGAAAAAAAAAATTCAAAACACTAAAATGGCTATATCTCCTTAACTATGCGTCTGCGGGGGTCATTTTATGCACCAGAAAAAAAAATTCAAAACACTAAATTGGCTATATCTCCTAAACTAGGCGTCTGCGGGGGTCATTTTATGCACAAGGAAAAAAAAATTCAAAACACTAAAATGGCTATATCTCCTTAACTAGGCGTATGCCGTGGTCATTTTATGCACCTGAAGAAAAGAATTCAAAACACTAAAATGGCTATATCTCCTAAACTAGGCGTCTGCGTTGGTCATTGCACCAGAAAAAAAAATTCAAAACACTAAAATGGCTATATCCCCTAAACTAGGCGTCTGCGGGGGTCATTTTATGCACAAGGAAAAAAAAATTCAAAATACTTAAATGGCTATATCTCCTAAACTAGGCGTATGCCGTGGTCATTTTATGCACCAGAAGAAAAGAATTCAAAACACTAAAATGGCTATATCTCCTAAACTAGGCGTCTGCGGGGGTCATTTTATGCACAAGGAAAAAAAAATTCAAAACACTAAAATGGCTATATCTCCTTAACTATGCGTCTGCGGGGGTCATTTTATGCACCAGAAAAAAAAATTCAAAACACTAAATTGGCTATATCTCCTAAACTAGGCGTCTGCGGGGGTCATTTTATGCACAAGGAAAAAAAAATTCAAAACACTAAAATGGCTATATCTCCTTAACTAGGCGTATGCCGTGGTCATTTTATGCACCAGAAGAAAAGAATTCAAAACACTAAAATGGCTATATCTCCTAAACTAGGCGTCTGCGGGGGTCATTGCACCAGAAAAAAAAATTCAAAACACTAAAATGGCTATATCCCCTAAACTAGGCGTCTGCGGGGGTCATTTTATGCACAAGGAAAAAAAAATTCAAAATACTTAAATGGCTATATCTCCTAAACTAGGCGTATGCCGTGGTCATTTTATGCACCAGAAGAAAAGAATTCAAAACACTAAAATGGCTATATCTCCTAAACTAGGCGTCTGCGGGGGTCATTGCACCAGAAAAAAAAATTCAAAACACTAAAATGGCTATATCCCCTAAACTAGGCGTCTGCGGGGGTCATTTTATGCACCAGAAAAAAAAAATTCAAAACACTAAAATGGCTATATCTCCTAAACTAGGCGTCTGCGGGGTTCATTTTATGCACCAGAAAAAAAAATTCAAAACACTAAAATGGCTATATCTCCTAAACTAGGCGTCTGCGGGGGTCATTTTATGCACAAGGAAAAAAAAATTCAAAACACTAAAATGGCTATATCTCCTTAACTATGCGTCTGCGGGGGTCATTTTATGCACCAGAAAAAAAAATTCAAAACACTAAAATGGCTATATCTCCTAAACTAGGCGTCTGCGGGGGTCATTTTATGCACCAGAAAAAAAAGTTCAAAACACTAAAATGGCTATATCTCCTAAACTAGGCGTCTGCGGGGGTCATTGCACCAGAAAAAAAAATTCAAAACACTAAAATGGCTATATCCCCTAAACTAGGCGTCTGCGGGGGTCATTTTATGCACAAGAAAAAAAAAATTCAAAACACTAAAATGGCTATATCTCCTTAACTATGCGTCTGCGGGGGTCATTTTATGCACCAGAAAAAAAAAAACAAACACTAAAATGGCTATATCTCCTAAATTAGGCGTCTGCGGGGTCATCTTATGCACCAGAAAAAAAAATTTAAAACACTAAAATGGCTATATCTCCTAAACTAGGCGCCTGCGGAGGTCATTTTATGCACCAGCAACAAAAAATTCAAAACACTAAAATGGCTATATCTCCTAAACTAGGCGTCTGCGGGGGTCATTTTATGCACCAGAAAAAAAAAATTCAAAACACTAAAATGGCTATATCTCCTAAACTAGGCGTCTGCGGAGGTCATTTTATGCACCAGAAAAAAAAAATTCAAAACACTAAATTGGCTATATCTCCTAAACTAGGCGTCTGCGGGGGTCATTTTACGCACAAGGAAAAGAAAATTCAAAATACTAAAATGGCTATATCTCCTAAACTAGGCGTCTGCGGGGGTCATTTTATGCGCCAGAAAAAAAAATTCAAAACACTAAAATGGCTATATCTCCTAAACTAGGCGTCTGCGGGGGTCATTTTATGCACCAGAAAAAAAATTCAAAACACTAAATTGGCTATATATCCTAAACTAGGCGTATGCGGTGGTCATTTTATGCACCAGAAAAAAAAATTTAAAACACTAAATTGGCTATATCTC
Organism: Volucella zonaria; assembly: GCA_963966105.1. NCBI lineage: Eukaryota > Metazoa > Arthropoda > Insecta > Diptera > Syrphidae > Volucella > Volucella zonaria. The sequence goes on along the minus strand of OZ014533.1, from coordinate 141,933,583 downwards.
CTAAACTAGGCGTCAGCGGGGGTCATTTTATGCACCAGAGAAAAAGAATTCAAAATACTAAAATGGCTATATCTCTTAAACTAGGCGTCTGCGGGGGTCATTTTATGCACAAGGAAAAGAAAATTCAAAATACTAAAATGGCTATATCTCCTAAACTAGGCGTCTGCGGGGGTCATTTTATGCACCAGAAAAAAAAAATTCAAAACACTAAAATGGCTATATCTCCTAAACTAGGCGTCTTCCGGGGTCATATTATGCACAAGAAAAAAAAATTCAAAATACTAAAATGGCTATATGTCCTTAACTAGGCGTCTGCGGGGGTCATTTTATGCACCAGAAAAAAAAATTTAAAACACTAAATTGGCTATATCTCCTAAACTAGGCGTCAGCGGGGGTCATTTTATGCACCAGAGAAAAAGAATTCAAAATACTAAAATGGCTATATCTCTTAAACTAGTCGTTTGAGGGTGTCATTTTATGCACCAGAAAAAAAAATTCAAAACACTAAAATGGCTATATCTTCTAAACTAGGCGTCTGCGGGGGTCATTTTATGCACCAGAAAAAAAAAATTCAAAACACTAAATTGGCTATATCTCCTAAACTAGGCGTCTGCGGAGGTCATTTTATGCACCAGAAAAAAAAAATTCAAAACACTAAATTGGCTATATCTCCTAAACTAGGCGTCTGCGGGGGTCATTTTATGCGCCAGAAAAAAAAATTCAAAACACTAAAATGGCTATATCTCCTAAACTAGGCGTCTGCGGGGGTCATTTTATGCACCAGAAAAAAAATTCAAAACACTAAATTGGCTATATATCCTAAACTAGGCGTATGCGGTGGTCATTTTATGCACCAGAAAAAAAAATTTAAAACACTAAATTGGCTATATCTCCTAAACTAGGCGTCAGCGGGGGTCATTTTATGCACCAGAGAAAAAGAATTCAAAATACTAAAATGGCTATATCTCTTAAACTAGTCGTTTGAGGGTGTCATTTTATGCACCAGAAAAAAAAATTCAAAACACTAAAATGGCTATATCTCCTAAACTAGGCGTATGCGGGGGTCATTTTATGCACCAGAAAAAAAAATTCAAAACACTAAATTGGCTATATCTCCTAAACTAGGCGTCTGCGGGGGTCATTTTACGCACAAGGAAAAGAAAATTCAAAATACTAAAATGGCTATATCTCCTAAACTAGGCGTCTGCGGGGGTCATTTTATGAACCAGAAAAAAAAATTCAAAACACTAAAATGGCTATATATCCTAAACTAGGCGTCTGCGGGGCTCATTTTATGCACCAGAAAAAAAAAATTCGAAACACTAAAATGGCTATATCTCCTAAACTAGGCGTCTGCGGGGGTCATTTTATGCACCAGAAAAAAAAAATTCGAAACACTAAAATGGCTATATCTCCTAAACTAGGCGTCTGCGGGGGTCATTTTATGCACCAGAAAAAAAAATTCAAAACACTAAATTGGCTATATATCCTAAACTAGGCGTATGCGGTGGTCATTTTATGCACCAGAAAAAAAAATTCAAAACACTAAAATGGCTATATCTCCTTCACTAGGCGTCTGCGGGGGTCATCTTATGCACCAGAAAAAAAAATTTAAAATACTAAATTGGCTATATCTCCTAAACTAGGCGTCAGCGGGGGTCATTTTATGCACCAGAGAAAAAGAATTCAAAATACTAAAATGGCTATATCTCTTAAACTAGTCGTTTGAGGGTGTCATTTTATGCACCAGAAAAAAAAATTCAAAACACTAAAATGGCTATATCTCCTAAACTAGGCGTATGCGGGGGTCATTTTATGCACCAGAAAAAAAAATTCAAAACACTAAATTGGCTATATCTCCTAAACTAGGCGTCTGCGGGGCTCATTTTATGCACCAGAAAAAAAAAATTCGAAACACTAAAATGGCTATATCTCCTAAATTAGGCGTCTGCGGGGGTCATTTTATGCACCAGAAAAAAAAAATTCGAAACACTAAAATGGCTATATCTCCTAAACTAGGCGTCTGCGGGGGTCATTTTATGCACCAGAAAAAAAAAATTCAAAACACTAAAATGGCTATATCTCCTAAACTAGGCGTCTGCGGGGGTCATTTTATGCACCAGAAAAAAAAATTCAAAACACTAAATTGGCTATATCTCCTAAACTAGGCGTCAGCGGGGGTCATTTTATGCACAAGGAAAAGAAAATTCAAAATACTAAAATGGCTATATCTCCTAAACTAGGCGTCTGCGGGGGTCATTTTATGCACCAGAAAAAAAAAATTCAAAACACTAAAATGGCTATATCTCCTAAACTAGGCGTCTTCCGGGGTCAAATTATGCACAAGAAAAAAAAAATTCAAAATACTAAAATGGCTATATGTCCTTAACTAGGCGTCTGCGGGAGTCATTTAATGCACCAGAAAAAAAAATTTAAAACACTAAATTGGCTATATCTCCTAAACTAGGCGTCAGCGGGGGTCATTTTATGCACCAGAGAAAAAGAATTCAAAATACTAAAATGGCTATATCTCTTAAACTAGTCGTTTGAGGGTGTCATTTTATGCACCAGAAAAAAAAATTCAAAACACTAAAATGGCTATATCTCCTTAACTAGGCGTCTGCGGGGGTCATTTTATGCACCAGAAAAAAAAAATTCAAAACACTAAAATGGCTATATTTCCTAAACTAGGCGTATGCGGGGGTCATTTTATGCACCAGAAAAAAAAATTCAAAACACTAAATTGGCTATATCTCCTAAACTAGGCGTCTGCGGGGCTCATTTTATGCACCAGAAAAAAAAAATTCGAAACACTAAAATGGCTATATCTCCTAAATTAGGCGTCTGCGGGGGTCATTTTATGCACCAGAAAAAAAAAATTCGAAACACTAAAATGGCTATATCTCCTAAACTAGGCGTCTGCGAGGGTCATTTTATGCACCAGAAAAAAAGAATTCAAAATACTAAAATGGCTATATCTCCTTTACTAGGCGTCTGCGGGGGTCATTTTATGCACCAGAAAAAAAGAATTCAAAATACTAAAATGGCTATATCTCCTAAACTAGGCGTCTGCGGGGGTCATTTTATGCACCAGAAAAAAAAAATTCAAAACACTAAAATGGCTATATCTCCTAAACTAGGCGTCAGCGGGGGTCATTTTATGCACCAGAAAAAAAATATTCGAAACACTAAAATGGCTATATCTCCTAAACTAGGCGTCTGCGGGGGTCATTTTATGCACCAGAAAAAAAAAATTCAAAACACTAAAATGGCTATATCTCCTAAACTAGGCGTCTTCCGGGGTCATATTATGCATAAGAAAAAAAAAATTCAAAATACTAAAATGGCTATATGTCCTTAACTAGGCGTCTGCGGGGGTCATTTAATGCACCAGAAAAAAAAATTTAAAACACTAAATTGGCTATATCTCCTAAACTAGGCGTCAGCGGGGGTCATTTTATGCACCAGAGAAAAAGAATTCAAAATACTAAAATGGCTATATCTCTTAAACTAGTCGTTTGAGGGTGTCATTTTATGCACCAGAAAAAAAAATTCAAAACACTAAAATGGCTATATCTTCTAAACTAGGCGTCTGCGGGGGTCATTTTATGCACCAGAAAAAAAAAATTCAAAACACTAAATTGGCTATATCTCCTAAACTAGGCGTCTGCGGGGCGCATTTTATGCACCAGAAAAAAAAAATTCGAAACACTAAAATGGCTATATCTCCTAAATTAAGGGTCTGCGGGGGTCATTTTATGCACCAGAAAAAAAAAATTCGAAACACTAAAATGGCTATATCTCCTTAACTAGGCGTCTGCGGGGGTCATTTTATGCACCAGAAAAAAAGAATTCAAAACACTAAAATGGCTATATCTCCTAAACTAGGCGTCTGCGGGGGTCATTTTATGCACCAGAAAAAAAAAATTCAAAACACTAAAATGGCTATATCTCCTAAACTAGGCGTCTGCGGGGGTCATTTTATGCACCAGAAAAAAAAATTCAAAACACTAAATTGGCTATATCTCCTAAACTAGGCGTCAGCGGGGGTCATTTTATGCACAAGGAAAAGAAAATTCAAAATACTAAAATGGCTATATCTCCTAAACTAGGCGTCTGCGGGGGTCATTTTATGCACCAGAAAAAAAAAATTCAAAACACTAAAATGGCTATATCTCCTAAACTAGGCGTCTTCCGGGGTCATATTATGCACAAGAAAAAAAAAATTCAAAATACTAAAATGGCCATATGTCCTTAACTAGGCGTCTGCGGGGGTCATTTAATGCACCAGAAAAAAAAATTTAAAACACTTAATTGGCTATATCTCCTAAACTAGGCGTCAGCGGGGGTCATTTTATGCACCAGAGAAAAAGAATTCAAAATACTAAAATGGCTATATCTCTTAAACTAGTCGTTTGAGGGTGTCATTTTATGCACCAGAAAAAAAAATTCAAAACACTAAAATGGCTATATCTTCTAAACTAGGCGTCTGCGGGGGTCATTTTATGCACCAGAAAAAAAAAATTCAAAACACTAAATTGGCTATATCTCCTAAACTAGGCGTCTGCGGAGGTCATTTTATGCACCAGCAAAAAAAAATTTAAAACACTAAAATGGCTATATCTCCTAAACTAGGCGCCTGCGGAGGTCATTTTATGCACCAGCAAAAAAAAATTCAAAACACTAAAATGGCTATATCTCCTAAACTAGGCGTCTGCGGGGGTCATTTTATGCACCAGAAAAAAAAAAATTCAAAACACTAAAATGGCTATATCTCCTAAACTAGGCGTCTGCGGGGGTCATTTTATGCACCAGAAAAAAAAATTCAAAACACTAAATTGGCTATATCTCCTAAACTAGGCGTCTGCGGGGGTCATTTTATGCACAAGGAAAAGAAAATTCAAAATACTAAAATGGCTATATCTAATAAACTAGGCGTCTGCAGGGGTCATTTTATGCACCAGAAAAAAAAAATTCAAAACACTAAAATGGCTATATCTCCTAAACTAGGCGTCTTCCGGGGTCATATTATGCACAAGAAAAAAAAAATTCAAAATACTAAAATGGCTATATGTCCTTAACTAGGCATCTGCGGGGGTCATTTTATGCACCAGAAAAAAAAATTTAAAACACTAAATTGGCTATATCTCCTAAACTAGGCGTCAGCGGGGGTCATTTTATGCACCAGAGAAAAAGAATTCAAAATACTAAAATGGCTATATCTCTTAAACTAGTCGTTTGAGGGTGTCATTTTATGCACCAGAAAAAAAATTCAAAACACTAAAATGGCTATATCTTCTAAACTAGGCGTCTGCGGGGGTCATTTTATGCACCAGAAAAAAAAAATTCAAAACACTAAATTGGCTATATCTCCTAAACTAGGCGTCTGCGGGGGTCATTTTATGCACCAGAAAAAAAAATTCAAAACACTAAATTGGCTATATCTCCTAAACTAGGCGTCTGCGGGGGTCATTTTACGCACAAGGAAAAGAAAATTCAAAATACTAAAATGGCTATATCTCCTAAACTAGGCGTCTGCGGGGGTCATTTTATGCACCAGAAAAAAAAAATTCAAAACACTAAATTGGCTATATCTCCTAAACTAGGCGTCTGCGGGGGTCATTTTACGCACAAGGAAAAGAAAATTCAAAATACTAAAATGGCTATATCTCCTAAACTAGGCGTCTGCGGGGGTCATTTTACGCACAAGGAAAAGAAAATTCAAAATACTAAAATGGCTATATCTCCTAAACTAGGCGTCTGCGGGGGTCATTTTATGCACCAGAAAAAAAAATTCAAAACACTAAATTGGCTATATATCCTAAACTAGGCGTCTGCGGGGGTCATTTTATGCACCAGAAACAAAAATTCAAAACACTAAATTGGCTATATCTCCTAAACTAGGCGTCTGCGGGGGTCATTTTACGCACAAGGAAAAGAAAATTCAAAATACTAAAATGGCTATATCTCCTAAACTAGGCGTCTGCGGGGGTCATTTTATGCACCAGAAAAAAAAAATTCAAAACACTAAATTGGCTATATCTCCTAAACTAGGCGTCTGCGGGGGTCATTTTACGCACAAGGAAAAGAAAATTCAAAATACTAAAATGGCTATATCTCCTAAACTAGGCGTCTGCGGGGGTCATTTTACGCACAAGGAAAAGAAAATTCAAAATACTAAAATGGCTATATCTCCTAAACTAGGCGTCTGCGGGGGTCATTTTATGCACCAGAAAAAAAAAATTCAAAACACTAAATTGGCTATATCTCCTAAACTAGGCGTCTGCGGGGGTCATTTTACGCACAAGGAAAAGAAAATTCAAAATACTAAAATGGCTATATCTCCTAAACTAGGCGTCTGCGGGGGTCATTTTATGCACCAGAAAAAAAAAATTCAAAACACTAAATTGGCTATATCTCCTAAACTAGGCGTCTGCGGGGGTCATTTTACGCACAAGGAAAAGAAAATTCAAAATACTAAAATGGCTATATCTCCTAAACTAGGCGTCTGCGGGGGTCATTTTACGCACAAGGAAAAGAAAATTCAAAATACTAAAATGGCTATATCTCCTAAACTAGGCGTCTGCGGGGGTCATTTTATGCACCAGAAAAAAAAATTCAAAACACTAAATTGGCTATATATCCTAAACTAGGCGTCTGCGGGGGTCATTTTATGCACCAGAAACAAAAATTCAAAACACTAAATTGGCTATATCTCCTAAACTAGGCGTCTGCGGGGGTCATTTTACGCACAAGGAAAAGAAAATTCAAAATACTAAAATGGCTATATCTCCTAAACTAGGCGTCTGCGGGGGTCATTTTATGCACCAGAAAAAAAAAATTCAAAACACTAAATTGGCTATATCTCCTAAACTAGGCGTCTGCGGGGGTCATTTTACGCACAAGGAAAAGAAAATTCAAAATACTAAAATGGCTATATCTCCTAAACTAGGCGTCTGCGGGGGTCATTTTACGCACAAGGAAAAGAAAATTCAAAACACTAAAATGGCTATATCTCCTAAACTATTCGTCTGCGGGGGTCATTTTATGCAGCAGAAAAAAAAATTCAAAACACTAAATTGGCTATATATCCTAAACTAGGCGTCTGCGGGGGTCATTTTATGCACCAGAAACAAAAATTTAAAACACTAAATTGGCTATATCTCCTAAACTAGGCGTCAGCGGGGGTCATTTTATGCACCAGAGAAAAAGAATTCAAAATACTAAAATGGCTATATCTCTTAAACTAGTCGTTTGAGGGTGTCATTTTATGCACCAGAAAAAAAAATTCAAAACACTAAAATGGCTATATCTTCTAAACTAGGCGTCTGCGGGGGTCATTTTATGCACCAGAAAAAAAAAATTCAAAACACTAAATTGGCTATATCTCCTAAACTAGGCGTCTGCGGAGGTCATTTTATGCACCAGCAAAAAAAAATTCAAAACACTAAAATGGCTATATCTCCTAAACTAGGCGTCTGCGGGGGTCATTTTATGCACCAGAAAAAAAAATTCAAAACACTAAATTGGCTATATCTCCTAAACTAGGCGTCAGCGGGGGTCATTTTATGCACCAGAGAAAAAGAATTCAAAATACTAAAATGGCTATATCTCTTAAACTAGTCGTTTGAGGGTGTCATTTTATGCACCAGAAAAAAAAATTCAAAACACTAAAATGGCTATATCTTCTAAACTAGGCGTCTGCGGGGGTCATTTTATGCACCAGAAAAAAAAAATTCAAAACACTAAATTGGCTATATATCCTAAACTAGGCGTCTGCGGGGGTCATTTTACGCACAAGGAAAAGAAAATTCAAAATACTAAAATGGCTATATCTCCTAAACTAGGCGTCTGCGGGGGTCATTTTACGCACAAGGAAAAGAAAATTCAAAATACTAAAATGGCTATATCTCCTAAACTAGGCGTCTGCGGGGGTCATTTTATGCACCAGAAAAAAAAAATTCAAAACACTAAATTGGCTATATCTCCTAAACTAGGCGTCTGCGGGGGTCATTTTACGCACAAGGAAAAGAAAATTCAAAATACTAAAATGGCTATATCTCCTAAACTAGGCGTCTGCGGGGGTCATTTTATGCACCAGAAAAAAAAAATTCAAAACACTAAATTGGCTATATCTCCTAAACTAGGCGTCTGCGGGGGTCATTTTACGCACAAGGAAAAGAAAATTCAAAATACTAAAATGGCTATATCTCCTAAACTAGGCGTCTGCGGGGGTCATTTTACGCACAAGGAAAAGAAAATTCAAAATACTAAAATGGCTATATCTCCTAAACTAGGCGTCTGCGGGGGTCATTTTATGCACCAGAAAAAAAAATTCAAAACACTAAATTGGCTATATATCCTAAACTAGGCGTCTGCGGGGGTCATTTTATGCACCAGAAACAAAAATTCAAAACACTAAATTGGCTATATCTCCTAAACTAGGCGTCTGCGGGGGTCATTTTACGCACAAGGAAAAGAAAATTCAAAATACTAAAATGGCTATATCTCCTAAACTAGGCGTCTGCGGGGGTCATTTTATGCACCAGAAAAAAAAAATTCAAAACACTAAATTGGCTATATCTCCTAAACTAGGCGTCTGCGGGGGTCATTTTACGCACAAGGAAAAGAAAATTCAAAATACTAAAATGGCTATATCTCCTAAACTAGGCGTCTGCGGGGGTCATTTTACGCACAAGGAAAAGAAAATTCAAAACACTAAAATGGCTATATCTCCTAAACTATTCGTCTGCGGGGGTCATTTTATGCAGCAGAAAAAAAAATTCAAAACACTAAATTGGCTATATATCCTAAACTAGGCGTCTGCGGGGGTCATTTTATGCACCAGAAACAAAAATTTAAAACACTAAATTGGCTATATCTCCTAAACTAGGCGTCAGCGGGGGTCATTTTATGCACCAGAGAAAAAGAATTCAAAATACTAAAATGGCTATATCTCTTAAACTAGTCGTTTGAGGGTGTCATTTTATGCACCAGAAAAAAAAATTCAAAACACTAAAATGGCTATATCTTCTAAACTAGGCGTCTGCGGGGGTCATTTTATGCACCAGAAAAAAAAAATTCAAAACACTAAATTGGCTATATCTCCTAAACTAGGCGTCTGCGGAGGTCATTTTATGCACCAGCAAAAAAAAATTCAAAACACTAAAATGGCTATATCTCCTAAACTAGGCGTCTGCGGGGGTCATTTTATGCACCAGAAAAAAAAATTCAAAACACTAAATTGGCTATATCTCCTAAACTAGGCGTCTGCGGGGGTCATTTTACGCACAAGGAAAAGAAAATTCAAAATACTAAAATGGCTATATCTCCTAAACTAGGCGTCTGCGGGGGTCATTTTATGCACCAGAAAAAAAAATTCAAAACACTAAATTGGCTATATATCCTAAACTAGGCGTCTGCGGGGGTCATTTTATGCACCAGAAACAAAAATTTAAAACACAAAATTGGCTATATCTCCTAAACTAGGCGTCAGCGGGGGTCATTTTATGCACCAGAGAAAAAGAATTCAAAATACTAAAATGGCTATATCTCTTAAACTAGTCGTTTGAGGGTGTCATTTTATGCACCAGAAAAAAAAATTCAAAACACTAAAATGGCTATATCTTCTAAACTAGGCGTCTGCGGGGGTCATTTTATGCACCAGAAAAAAAAAATTCAAAACACTAAATTGGCTATATCTCCTAAACTAGGCGTCTGCGGGGGTCATTTTACGCACAAGGAAAAGAAAATTCAAAATACTAAAATGGCTATATCTCCTAAACTAGGCGTCTGCGGGGGTCATTTTATGCGCCAGAAAAAAAAATTCAAAACACTAAATTGGCTATATCTCCTAAACTAGGCGTCTGCGGGGGTCATTTTATGCACCAGAAAAAAAAATTCAAAACACTAAATTGGCTATATATCCTAAACTAGGCGTATGCGGTGGTCATTTTATGCACCAGAAAAAAAAATTCAAAACACTAAAATGGCTATATCTCCTTCACTAGGCATCTGCGGGGGTCATCTTATGCACCAGAAAAAAAAATTTAAAACACTAAATTGGCTATATCTCCTAAACTAGGCGTCAGCGGGGGTCATTTTATGCACCAGAGAAAAAGAATTCAAAATACTAAAATGGCTATATCTCTTAAACTAGTCGTTTGAGGGTGTCATTTTATGCACCAGAAAAAAAAATTCAAAACACTAAAATGGCTATATCTCCTAAACTAGGCGTATGCGGGGGTCATTTTATGCACCAGAAAAAAAAATTCAAAACACTTAATTGGCTATATCTCCTAAACTAGGCGTCTGCGGGGGTCATTTTACGCACAAGGAAAAGAAAATTCAAAATACTAAAATGGCTATATCTCCTAAACTAGGCGTCTGCGGGGGTCATTTTATGCACCAGAAAAAAAAATTCAAAACACTAAAATGGCTATATATCCTAAACTAGGCGTCTGCGGGGCTCATTTTATGCACCAGAAAAAAAAAATTCGAAACACTAAAATGGCTATATCTCCTAAACTAGGCGTCTGCGGGGGTCATTTTATGCACCAGAAAAAAAAAATTCGAAACACTAAAATGGCTATATCTCCTAAACTAGGCGTCTGCGGGGGTCATTTTATGCACCAGAAAAAAACATTCAAAACACTAAATTGGCTATATATCCTAAACTAGGCGTATGCGGTGGTCATTTTATGCACCAGAAAAAAAAATTCAAAACACTAAAATGGCTATATCTCCTTCACTAGGCGTCTGCGGGGGTCATCTTATGCACCAGAAAAAAAAATTTAAAACACTAAATTGGCTATATCTCCTAAACTAGGCGTCAGCGGGGGTCATTTTATGCACCAGAGAAAAAGAATTCAAAATACTAAAATGGCTATATCTCTTAAACTAGTCGTTTGAGGGTGTCATTTTATGCACCAGAAAAAAAAATTCAAAACACTAAAATGGCTATATCTCCTAAACTAGGCGTCAGCGGGGGTCATTTTATGCACCAGAAAAAAAAAATTCAAAACACTAAAATGGCTATATCTCCTAAACTAGGCGTCTGCGGGGGTCATTTTATGCACCAGAAAAAAAAATTCAAAACACTAAATTGGCTATATCTCCTAAACTAGGCGTCAGCGGGGGTCATTTTATGCACAAGGAAAAGAAAATTCAAAATACTAAAATGGCTATATCTCCTAAACTAGGCGTCTGCGGGGGTCATTTTATGCACCAGAAAAAAAAAATTCAAAACACTAAAATGGCTATATCTCCTAAACTAGGCGTCTTCCGGGGTCATATTATGCACAAGAAAAAAAAAATTCAAAATACTAAAATGGCTATATGTCCTTAACTAGGCGTCTGCGGGGGTCATTTAATGCACCAGAAAAAAAAATTTAAAACACTAAATTGGCTATATCTCCTAAACTAGGCGTCAGCGGGGGTCATTTTATGCACCAGCAAAAAAAAATTCAAAACAATAAAATGGCTATATCTCTTAAACTAGTCGTTTGAGGGTGTCATTTTATGCACCAGAAAAAAAAATTCAAAACACTAAAATGGCTATATCTTCTAAACTAGGCGTCTGCGGGGGTCATTTTATGCACCAGAAAAAAAAAATTCAAAACACTAAATTGGCTATATCTCCTAAACTAGGCGTCTGCGGAGGTCATTTTATGCACCAGCAAAAAAAAATTCAAAATACTAAATTGGCTATATCTCCTAAACTAGGCGTCAGCGGGAGTCATTTTATGCACCAGCAAAAAAAAATTCAAAACAATAAAATGGCTATATCTCTTAAACTAGTCGTTTAAGGGTGTCATTTTATGCACCAGAAAAAAAAATTCAAAACACTAAAATGGCTATATCTCCTAAACTAGGCGTCTGCGAGGGTCATTTTATGCACCAGAAAAAAAGAATTCAAAATACTAAAATGGCTATATCTCCTTAACTAGGCGTCTGCGGGGGTCATTTTATGCACCAGAAAAAAAGAATTCAAAATACTAAAATGGCTATATCTCCTAAACTAGGCGTCTGCGGAGGTCATTTTATGCACCAGAAAAAAAAAATTCAAAACACTAAAATGGCTATATCTCCTAAACTAGGCGTCTGCGGGGGTCATTTTATGCACCAGAAAAAAAAATTCAAAACACTAAATTGGCTATATCTCCTAAACTAGGCGTCAGCGGGGGTCATTTTATGCACAAGGAAAAGAAAATTCAAAATACTAAAATGGCTATATCTCCTAAACTAGGCGTCTGCGGGGGTCATTTTATGCACCAGAAAAAAAAAATTCAAAACACTAAAATGGCTATATCTCCTAAACTAGGCGTCTTCCGGGGTCATATTATGCACAAGAAAAAAAAAATTCAAAATACTAAAATGGCTATATGTCCTTAACTAGGCGTCTGCGGGGGTCATTTAATGCACCAGAAAAAAAAATTTAAAACACTAAATTGGCTATATCTCCTAAACTAGGCGTCAGCGGGGGTCATTTTATGCACCAGCAAAAAAAAATTCAAAACAATAAAATGGCTATATCTCTTAAACTAGTCGTTTGAGGGTGTCATTTTATGCACCAGAAAAAAAAATTCAAAACACTAAAATGGCTATATCTTCTAAACTAGGCGTCTGCGGGGGTCATTTTATGCACCAGAAAAAAAAAATTCAAAACACTAAATTGGCTATATCTCCTAAACTAGGCGTCTGCGGAGGTCATTTTATGCACCAGCAAAAAAAAATTCAAAACAATAAAATGGCTATATCTCCTAAACTAGGCGTCTGCGGGGGTCATTTTACGCACCAGAAAAAAAAATTCAAAACACTAAATTGGCTATATCTCCTAAACTAGGCGTCAGCGGGGGTCATTTTATGCACAAGGAAAAGAAAATTCAAAATACTAAAATGGCTATATCTCCTAAACTAGGCGTCTGCGGGGGTCATTTTATGCACCAGAAAAAAAAAATTCAAAACACTAAAATGGCTATATCTCCTAAACTAGGCGTCTTCCGGGGTCATATTATGCACAAGAAAAAAAAAATTCAAAATACTAAAATGGCTATATGTCCTTAACTAGGCGTCTGCGGGGGTCATTTAATGCACCAGAAAAAAAAATTTAAAACACTAAATTGGCTATATCTCCTAAACTAGGCGTCAGCGGGGGTCATTTTATGCACCAGAAAAAAAAAATTCAAAACACTAAATTGGCTATATCTCCTAAACTAGGCGTCTGCGGGGGTCATTTTATGCACCAGAAAAAAAAATTCAAAACACTAAAATGGCTATATCTCCTAAACTAGGCGTCTTCCGGGGTCATATTATGCACAAGAAAAAAAAAATTCAAAATACTAAAATGGCTATATCTCTTAAACTAGTCGTTTGAGGGTGTCATTTTATGCACCAGAAAAAAAAATTCAAAACACTAAAATGGCTATATCTTCTAAACTAGGCGTCTGCGGGGGTCATTTTATGCACCAGAAAAAAAAAATTCAAAACACCAAATTGGCTATATCTCCTAAACTAGGCGTCTGCGGAGGTCATTTTATGCACCAGCAAAAAAAAATTCAAAACAATAAAATGGCTATATCTCCTAAACTAGGCGTCTTCCGGGGTCATATTATGCACAAGAAAAAAAAAATTCAAAATACTAAAATGGCTATATCTCTTAAACTAGTCGTTTGAGGGTGTCATTTTATGCACCAGAAAAAAAAATTCAAAACACTAAAATGGCTATATCTTCTAAACTAGGCGTCTGCGGGGGTCATTTTATGCACCAGAAAAAAAAAATTCAAAACACTAAATTGGCTATATCTCCTAAACTAGGCGCCTGCGGAGGTCATTTTATGCACCAGCAAAAAAAAATTCAAAACACTAAAATGGCTATATCTCCTAAACTAGGCGTCTGCGGGGGTCATTTTATGCACCAGAAAAAAAAAATTCAAAACACTAAAATGGCTATATCTCCTAAACTAGGCGCCTGCGGGGGTCATTTTATGCACCAGAAAAAAAAATTCAAAACACTAAATTGGCTATATCTCCTAAACTAGGCGTCTGCGGGGGTCATTTTATGCACAAGGAAAAGAAAATTCAAAATACTAAAATGGCTATATCTAATAAACTAGGCGTCTGCGGGGGTCATTTTATGCACCAGAAAAAAAAAATTCAAAACACTAAAATGGCTATATCTCCTAAACTAGGCGTCTTCCGGGGTCATATTATGCACAAGAAAAAAAAAATTCAAAATACTAAAATGGCTATATGTCCTTAACTAGGCGTCTGCGGGGGTCATTTTATGCACCAGAAAAAAAAATTTAAAACACTAAATTGGCTATATCTCCTAAACTAGGCGTCAGCGGGGGTCATTTTATGCACCAGAGAAAAAAAATTCAAAACACTAAATTGGCTATATCTCCTAAACTAGGCGTCTGCGGGGGTCATTTTACGCACAAGGAAAAGAAAATTCAAAATACTAAAATGGCTATATCTCCTAAACTAGGCGTCTGCGGGGGTCATTTTATGCACCAGAAAAAAAAAATTCAAAACACTAAATTGGCTATATCTCCTAAACTAGGCGTCTGCGGGGGTCATTTTACGCACAAGGAAAAGAAAATTCAAAATACTAAAATGGCTATATCTCCTAAACTAGGCGTCTGCGGGGGTCATTTTACGCACAAGGAAAAGAAAATTCAAAACACTAAAATGGCTATATCTCCTAAACTAGGCGTCTGCGGGGGTCATTTTATGCACCAGAAAAAAAAATTCAAAACACTAAATTGGCTATATATCCTAAACTAGGCGTCTGCGGGGGTCATTTTATGCACCAGAAACAAAAATTTAAAACACTAAATTGGCTATATCTCCTAAACTAGGCGTCAGCGGGGGTCATTTTATGCACCAGAAAAAAAAAATTCAAAACACTAAATTGGCTATATCTCCTAAACTAGGCGTCTGCGGAGGTCATTTTATGCACCAGCAAAAAAAAATTCAAAACACTAAAATGGCTATATCTCCTAAACTAGGCGTCTGCGGGGGTCATTTTATGCACCAGAAAAAAAAATTCAAAACACTAAAATGGCTATATCTCCTTCACTAGGCGTCTGCGGGGGTCATCTTATGCACCAGAAAAAAAAATTTAAAACACTAAATTGGCTATATCTCCTAAACTAGGCGTCAGCGGGGGTCATTTTATGCACCAGAGAAAAAGAATTCAAAATACTAAAATGGCTATATCTCTTAAACTAGTCGTTTGAGGGTGTCATTTTATGCACCAGAAAAAAAAATTCAAAACACTAAAATGGCTATATCTTCTAAACTAGGCGTCTGCGGGGGTCATTTTATGCACCAGAAAAAAAAAATTCAAAACACTAAATTGGCTATATCTCCTAAACTAGGCGTCTGCGGAGGTCATTTTATGCACCAGCAAAAAAAAATTCAAAACACTAAAATGGCTATATCTCCTAAACTAGGCGTCTGCGGGGGTCATTTTATGCACCAGAAAAAAAAATTCAAAACACTAAATTGGCTATATCTCCTAAACTAGGCGTCTGCGGGGCTCATTTTATGCACCAGAAAAAAAAAATTCGAAACACTAAAATGGCTATATCTCCTAAATTAGGCGTCTGCGGGGGTCATTTTATGCACCAGAAAAAAAAAATTCGAAACACTAAAATGGCTATATCTCCTAAACTAGGCGTCTGCGGGGGTCATTTTATGCACCAGAAACAAAAATTTAAAACACTAAATTGGCTATATCTCCTAAACTAGGCGTCAGCGGGGGTCATTTTATGCACCAGAGAAAAAGAATTCAAAATACTAAAATGGCTATATCTCTTAAACTAGTCGTTTGAGGGTGTCATTTTATGCACCAGAAAAAAAAATTCAAAACACTAAAATGGCTATATCTTCTAAACTAGGCGTCTGCGGGGGTCATTTTATGCACCAGAAAAAAAAAATTCAAAACACTAAATTGGCTATATCTCCTAAACTAGGCGTCTGCGGAGGTCATTTTATGCACCAGCAAAAAAAAATTCAAAACACTAAAATGGCTATATCTCCTAAACTAGGCGTCTGCGGGGGTCATTTTATGCACCAGAAAAAAAAATTCAAAACACTAAATTGGCTATATCTCCTAAACTAGGCGTCTGCGGGGGTCATTTTACGCACAAGGAAAAGAAAATTCAAAATACTAAAATGGCTATATCTCCTAAACTAGGCGTCTGCGGGGGTCATTTTATGCACCAGAAAAAAAAATTCAAAACACTAAAATGGCTATATATCCTAAACTAGGCGTCTGCGGGGCTCATTTTATGCACCAGAAAAAAAAAATTCGAAACACTAAAATGGCTATATCTCCTAAACTGGGCGTCTGCGGGGGTCATTTTATGCACCAGAAAAAAAAAAAATTCCAAACACTAAAATGGCTGTATTTCCTAAACTAGGCGTCTGCGGGGCTCATTTTATGCACCAGAAAAAAAAAATTCGAAACACTAAAATGGCTATATCTCCTTAACTAGGAGTCTGCGGGGGTCATTTTATGCACCAGATAAAAAGAACTCAAAATACTAAAATGGCTATATCTCCTTAACTAGGCGTCTGCGGGGGTCATTTTATGCACTAGAAAAAAAGAATTCAAAATACTAAAATGGCTATGTCTCTTAAACTAGTCGTTTGAGGGTGTCATTTTATGCACCAGAAAAAAAAATTCAAAACAATGAAATGGCTATATCTCCTTAACTACGCGTCTGCGGGGGTCATTTTATGCACCAGAAAAAGAATTCAAAATACTATAATGGCTATATCTCCTAAACTGGGCGTCTGCGGGGGTCATTTTATGCACCAGAAAAAAAAAAAATTCCAAACACTAAAATGGCTGTATTTCCTAAACTAGGCGTCTGCGGGGCTCATTTTATGCACCAGAAAAAAAAAATTCGAAACACTAAAATGGCTATATCTCCTTAACTAGGAGTCTGCGGGGGTCATTTTATGCACCAGATAAAAAGAACTCAAAATACTAAAATGGCTATATCTCCTTAACTAGGCGTCTGCGGGGGTCATTTTATGCACTAGAAAAAAAGAATTCAAAATACTAAAATGGCTATGTCTCTTAAACTAGTCGTTTGAGGGTGTCATTTTATGCACCAGAAAAAAAAATTCAAAACAATGAAATGGCTATATCTCCTTAACTACGCGTCTGCGGGGGTCATTTTATGCACCAGAAAAAGAATTCAAAATACTATAATGGCTATATCTCCTAAACTGGGCGTCTGCGGGGGTCATTTTATGCACCAGAAAAAAAAAATTCAAAACACTAAAATGGCTGTATTTCCTAAACTAGGCGTCTGCGGAGGTCATTTCATGCACAAGAAAAAAAAAATTCAAAACACTAAAATGGCTATATCTCCTAAACTAGGCGTCTGCGGGGGTCATTTTATGCACCAGAAAAAAAAAATTCAAAACACTAAAATGGCTGTATTTCCTAAACTAGGCGTCTGCGGGGGTCATTTTATGCACCAGAAAAAAAAATTCAAAACACTAAAATGGCTATATCTCCTAAACTAGGCGTCTGCGGGGGTCATTTTATGCACAAGAAAAAAAAAATTCAAAACACTAAAATGGCTATATCTCCTAAACTAGGCGTCTGCGGGGGTCATTTTATGCACCAGAAAAAAAAATTCAAAACACTAAAATGGCTATATCTCCTAAACTAGGCGTCTGCGAGGGTCATTTTATGCACCAGAAAAAAAAATCAAAACACTAAAATGGCTATATCTCCTAAACTAGGCGTCTGCGAGGGTCATTTTATGTACAAGGAAAAAAAAAATTTGAAACACTAAAATGGCTATATCTCCTAAACAAGGCGTCTGCGGGGGTCATTTTATGCACAAGAAAAAAAAAATTCCAAACACTAAAATGGCTGTATTTCCTAAACTAGGCGTCTGCGGGGCTCATTTTATGCACCAGAAAAAAAAAATTCGAAACACTAAAATGGCTATATCTCCTTAACTAGGAGTCTGCGGGGGTCATTTTATGCACCAGATAAAAAGAACTCAAAATACTAAAATGGCTATATCTCCTTAACTAGGCGTCTGCGGGGGTCATTTTATGCACTAGAAAAAAAGAATTCAAAATACTAAAATGGCTATGTCTCTTAAACTAGTCGTTTGAGGGTGTCATTTTATGCACCAGAAACAAAAATTCAAAACAATGAAATGGCTATATCTCCTTAACTACGCGTCTGCGGGGGTCATTTTATGCACCAGAAAAAGAATTCAAAATACTATAATGGCTATATCTCCTAAACTGGGCGTCTGCGGGGGTCCTTTTATGCACCAGAAAAAAAAAATTCAAAACACTAAAATGGCTGTATTTCCTAAACTAGGCGTCTGCGGAGGTCATTTCATGCACAAGAAAAAAAAAATTCAAAACACTAAAATGGCTATATCTCCTAAACTAGGCGTCTGCGGGGGTCATTTTATGCACCAGAAAAAAAAAATTCAAAACACTAAAATGGCGTCTGCGGGGGTCATTTTATGCACCAGAAAAAAAAATTCAAAACACTAAAATGGCTATATCTCCTAAACTAGGCGTCTGCGGGGGTCATTTTATGCACAAGAAAAAAAAAATTCAAAACACTAAAATGGCTATATCTCCTAAACTAGGCGTCTGCGGAGGTCATTTTATGCACCAGCAAAAAAAAATTCAAAACACTAAAATGGCTATATCTCCTAAACTAGGCGTCTGCGGGGGTCATTTTATGCACCAGAAAAAAAAATTCAAAACACTAAATTGGCTATATCTCCTAAACTAGGCGTCTGCGGGGCTCATTTTATGCACCAGAAAAAAAAAATTCGAAACACTAAAATGGCTATATCTCCTAAATTAGGCGTCTGCGGGGGTCATTTTATGCACCAGAAAAAAAAAATTCGAAACACTAAAATGGCTATATCTCCTAAACTAGGCGTCTGCGGGGGTCATTTTATGCACCAGAAACAAAAATTTAAAACACTAAATTGGCTATATCTCCTAAACTAGGCGTCAGCGGGGGTCATTTTATGCACCAGAGAAAAAGAATTCAAAATACTAAAATGGCTATATCTCTTAAACTAGTCGTTTGAGGGTGTCATTTTATGCACCAGAAAAAAAAATTCAAAACACTAAAATGGCTATATCTTCTAAACTAGGCGTCTGCGGGGGTCATTTTATGCACCAGAAAAAAAAAATTCAAAACACTAAATTGGCTATATCTCCTAAACTAGGCGTCTGCGGAGGTCATTTTATGCACCAGCAAAAAAAAATTCAAAACACTAAAATGGCTATATCTCCTAAACTAGGCGTCTGCGGGGGTCATTTTATGCACCAGAAAAAAAAATTCAAAACACTAAATTGGCTATATCTCCTAAACTAGGCGTCTGCGGGGGTCATTTTACGCACAAGGAAAAGAAAATTCAAAATACTAAAATGGCTATATCTCCTAAACTAGGCGTCTGCGGGGGTCATTTTATGCACCAGAAAAAAAAATTCAAAACACTAAAATGGCTATATATCCTAAACTAGGCGTCTGCGGGGCTCATTTTATGCACCAGAAAAAAAAAATTCGAAACACTAAAATGGCTATATCTCCTAAACTGGGCGTCTGCGGGGGTCATTTTATGCACCAGAAAAAAAAAAAATTCCAAATACTAAAATGGCTGTATTTCCTAAACTAGGCGTCTGCGGGGCTCATTTTATGCACCAGAAAAAAAAAATTCGAAACACTAAAATGGCTATATCTCCTTAACTAGGAGTCTGCGGGGGTCATTTTATGCACCAGATAAAAAGAACTCAAAATACTAAAATGGCTATATCTCCTTAACTAGGCGTCTGCGGGGGTCATTTTATGCACTAGAAAAAAAAATTCAAAACACTAAATTGGCTATATCTCCTAAACTAGGCGTCTGCGGGGGTCATTTTACGCACAAGGAAAAGAAAATTCAAAATACTAAAATGGCTATATCTCCTAAACTAGGCGTCTGCGGGGGTCATTTTATGCACCAGAAAAAAAAAATTCAAAACACTAAATTGGCTATATCTCCTAAACTAGGCGTCTGCGGAGGTCATTTTATGCACCAGCAAAAAAAAATTCAAAACACTAAAATGGCTATATCTCCTAAACTAGGCGTCTGCGGGGGTCATTTTATGCACCAGAAAAAAAAATTCAAAACACTAAATTGGCTATATCTCCTAAACTAGGCGTCTGCGGGGCTCATTTTATGCACCAGAAAAAAAAAATTCGAAACACTAAAATGGCTATATCTCCTAAATTAGGCGTCTGCGGGGGTCATTTTATGCACCAGAAAAAAAAAATTCGAAACACTAAAATGGCTATATCTCCTAAACTAGGCGTCTGCGGGGGTCATTTTATGCACCAGAAACAAAAATTTAAAACACTAAATTGGCTATATCTCCTAAACTAGGCGTCAGCGGGGGTCATTTTATGCACCAGAGAAAAAGAATTCAAAATACTAAAATGGCTATATCTCTTAAACTAGTCGTTTGAGGGTGTCATTTTATGCACCAGAAAAAAAAATTCAAAACACTAAAATGGCTATATCTTCTAAACTAGGCGTCTGCGGGGGTCATTTTATGCACCAGAAAAAAAAAATTCAAAACACTAAATTGGCTATATCTCCTAAACTAGGCGTCTGCGGAGGTCATTTTATGCACCAGCAAAAAAAAATTCAAAACACTAAAATGGCTATATCTCCTAAACTAGGCGTCTGCGGGGGTCATTTTATGCACCAGAAAAAAAAATTCAAAACACTAAATTGGCTATATCTCCTAAACTAGGCGTCTGCGGGGGTCATTTTACGCACAAGGAAAAGAAAATTCAAAATACTAAAATGGCTATATCTCCTAAACTAGGCGTCTGCGGGGGTCATTTTATGCACCAGAAAAAAAAATTCAAAACACTAAAATGGCTATATATCCTAAACTAGGCGTCTGCGGGGCTCATTTTATGCACCAGAAAAAAAAAATTCGAAACACTAAAATGGCTATATCTCCTAAACTGGGCGTCTGCGGGGGTCATTTTATGCACCAGAAAAAAAAAAAATTCCAAACACTAAAATGGCTGTATTTCCTAAACTAGGCGTCTGCGGGGCTCATTTTATGCACCAGAAAAAAAAAATTCGAAACACTAAAATGGCTATATCTCCTTAACTAGGAGTCTGCGGGGGTCATTTTATGCACCAGATAAAAAGAACTCAAAATACTAAAATGGCTATATCTCCTTAACTAGGCGTCTGCGGGGGTCATTTTATGCACTAGAAAAAAAGAATTCAAAATACTAAAATGGCTATGTCTCTTAAACTAGTCGTTTGAGGGTGTCATTTTATGCACCAGAAAAAAAAATTCAAAACAATGAAATGGCTATATCTCCTTAACTACGCGTCTGCGGGGGTCATTTTATGCACCAGAAAAAGAATTCAAAATACTATAATGGCTATATCTCCTAAACTGGGCGTCTGCGGGGGTCATTTTATGCACCAGAAAAAAAAAAAATTCCAAACACTAAAATGGCTGTATTTCCTAAACTAGGCGTCTGCGGGGCTCATTTTATGCACCAGAAAAAAAAAATTCGAAACACTAAAATGGCTATATCTCCTTAACTAGGAGTCTGCGGGGGTCATTTTATGCACCAGATAAAAAGAACTCAAAATACTAAAATGGCTATATCTCCTTAACTAGGCGTCTGCGGGGGTCATTTTATGCACTAGAAAAAAAGAATTCAAAATACTAAAATGGCTATATCTCTTAAACTAGTCGTTTGAGGGTGTCATTTTATGCACCAGAAAAAAAAATTCAAAACACTAAAATGGCTATATCTTCTAAACTAGGCGTCTGCGGGGGTCATTTTATGCACCAGAAAAAAAAAATTCAAAACACTAAATTGGCTATATCTCCTAAACTAGGCGTCTGCGGAGGTCATTTTATGCACCAGCAAAAAAAAATTCAAAACACTAAAATGACTATATCTCCTAAACTAGGCGTCTGCGGGGGTCATTTTATGCACCAGAAAAAAAAATTCAAAACACTAAATTGGCTATATCTCCTAAACTAGGCGTCTGCGGGGCTCATTTTATGCACCAGAAAAAAAAAATTCGAAACACTAAAATGGCTATATCTCCTAAATTAGGCGTCTGCGGGGGTCATTTTATGCACCAGAAAAAAAAAATTCGAAACACTAAAATGGCTATATCTCCTAAACTAGGCGTCTGCGGGGGTCATTTTATGCACCAGAAACAAAAATTTAAAACACTAAATTGGCTATATCTCCTAAACTAGGCGTCAGCGGGGGTCATTTTATGCACCAGAGAAAAAGAATTCAAAATACTAAAATGGCTATATCTCTTAAACTAGTCGTTTGAGGGTGTCATTTTATGCACCAGAAAAAAAAATTCAAAACACTAAAATGGCTATATCTTCTAAACTAGGCGTCTGCGGGGGTCATTTTATGCACCAGAAAAAAAAAATTCAAAACACTAAATTGGCTATATCTCCTAAACTAGGCGTCTGCGGAGGTCATTTTATGCACCAGCAAAAAAAAATTCAAAACACTAAAATGGCTATATCTCCTAAACTAGGCGTCTGCGGGGGTCATTTTATGCACCAGAAAAAAAAATTCAAAACACTAAATTGGCTATATCTCCTAAACTAGGCGTCTGCGGGGGTCATTTTACGCACAAGGAAAAGAAAATTCAAAATACTAAAATGGCTATATCTCCTAAACTAGGCGTCTGCGGGGGTCATTTTATGCACCAGAAAAAAAAATTCAAAACACTAAAATGGCTATATATCCTAAACTAGGCGTCTGCGGGGCTCATTTTATGCACCAGAAAAAAAAAATTCGAAACACTAAAATGGCTATATCTCCTAAACTGGGCGTCTGCGGGGGTCATTTTATGCACCAGAAAAAAAAAAAATTCCAAACACTAAAATGGCTGTATTTCCTAAACTAGGCGTCTGCGGGGCTCATTTTATGCACCAGAAAAAAAAAATTCGAAACACTAAAATGGCTATATCTCCTTAACTAGGAGTCTGCGGGGGTCATTTTATGCACCAGATAAAAAGAACTCAAAATACTAAAATGGCTATATCTCCTTCACTAGGCGTCTGCGGGGGTCATCTTATGCACCAGAAAAAAAAATTTAAAACACTAAATTGGCTATATCTCCTAAACTAGGCGTCAGCGGGGGTCATTTTATGCACCAGAGAAAAAGAATTCAAAATACTAAAATGGCTATATCTCTTAAACTAGTCGTTTGAGGGTGTCATTTTATGCACCAGAAAAAAAAATTCAAAACACTAAAATGGCTATATCTTCTAAACTAGGCGTCTGCGGGGGTCATTTTATGCACCAGAAAAAAAAAATTCAAAACACTAAATTGGCTATATCTCCTAAACTAGGCGTCTGCGGAGGTCATTTTATGCACCAGCAAAAAAAAATTCAAAACACTAAAATGGCTATATCTCCTAAACTAGGCGTCTGCGGGGGTCATTTTATGCACCAGAAAAAAAAATTCAAAACACTAAATTGGCTATATCTCCTAAACTAGGCGTCTGCGGGGGTCATTTTACGCACAAGGAAAAGAAAATTCAAAATACTAAAATGGCTATATCTCCTAAACTAGGCGTCTGCGGGGGTCATTTTATGCACCAGAAAAAAAAATTCAAAACACTAAAATGGCTATATATCCTAAACTAGGCGTCTGCGGGGCTCATTTTATGCACCAGAAAAAAAAAATTCGAAACACTAAAATGGCTATATCTCCTAAACTGGGCGTCTGCGGGGGTCATTTTATGCACCAGAAAAAAAAAAAATTCCAAACACTAAAATGGCTGTATTTCCTAAACTAGGCGTCTGCGGGGCTCATTTTATGCACCAGAAAAAAAAAATTCGAAACACTAAAATGGCTATATCTCCTTAACTAGGAGTCTGCGGGGGTCATTTTATGCACCAGATAAAAAGAACTCAAAATACTAAAATGGCTATATCTCCTTCACTAGGCGTCTGCGGGGGTCATCTTATGCACCAGAAAAAAAAATTTAAAACACTAAATTGGCTATATCTCCTAAACTAGGCGTCAGCGGGGGTCATTTTATGCACCAGAGAAAAAGAATTCAAAATACTAAAATGGCTATATCTCTTAAACTAGTCGTTTGAGGGTGTCATTTTATGCTCCAGAAAAAAAAATTCAAAACACTAAAATGGCTATATCTTCTAAACTAGGCGTCTGCGGGGGTCATTTTATGCACCAGAAAAAAAAAATTCAAAACACTAAATTGGCTATATCTCCTAAACTAGGCGTCTGCGGAGGTCATTTTATGCACCAGCAAAAAAAAATTCAAAACACTAAAATGGCTATATCTCCTAAACTAGGCGTCTGCGGGGGTCATTTTATGCACCAGAAAAAAAAATTCAAAACACTAAATTGGCTATATCTCCTAAACTAGGCGTCTGCGGGGCTCATTTTATGCACCAGAAAAAAAAAATTCGAAACACTAAAATGGCTATATCTCCTAAATTAGGCGTCTGCGGGGGTCATTTTATGCACCAGAAAAAAAAAATTCGAAACACTAAAATGGCTATATCTCCTAAACTAGGCGTCTGCGGGGGTCATTTTATGCACCAGAAACAAAAATTTAAAACACTAAATTGGCTATATCTCCTAAACTAGGCGTCAGCGGGGGTCATTTTATGCACCAGAGAAAAAGATTTCAAAATACTAAAATGGCTATATCTCTTAAACTAGTCGTTTGAGGGTGTCATTTTATGCACCAGAAAAAAAAATTCAAAACACTAAAATGGCTATATCTTCTAAACTAGGCGTCTGCGGGGGTCATTTTATGCACCAGAAAAAAAAAATTCAAAACACTAAATTGGCTATATCTCCTAAACTAGGCGTCTGCGGAGGTCATTTTATGCACCAGCAAAAAAAAATTCAAAACACTAAAATGGCTATATCTCCTAAACTAGGCGTCTGCGGGGGTCATTTTATGCACCAGAAAAAAAAATTCAAAACACTAAATTGGCTATATCTCCTAAACTAGGCGTCTGCGGGGGTCATTTTACGCACAAGGAAAAGAAAATTCAAAATACTAAAATGGCTATATCTCCTAAACTAGGCGTCTGCGGGGGTCATTTTATGCACCAGAAAAAAAAATTCAAAACACTAAAATGGCTATATATCCTAAACTAGGCGTCTGCGGGGCTCATTTTATGCACCAGAAAAAAAAAATTCGAAACACTAAAATGGCTATATCTCCTAAACTGGGCGTCTGCGGGGGTCATTTTATGCACCAGAAAAAAAAAAAATTCCAAACACTAAAATGGCTGTATTTCCTAAACTAGGCGTCTGCGGGGCTCATTTTATGCACCAGAAAAAAAAAATTCGAAACACTAAAATGGCTATATCTCCTTAACTAGGAGTCTGCGGGGGTCATTTTATGCACCAGATAAAAAGAACTCAAAATACTAAAATGGCTATATCTCCTTAACTAGGCGTCTGCGGGGGTCATTTTATGCACTAGAAAAAAAGAATTCAAAATACTAAAATGGCTATGTCTCTTAAACTAGTCGTTTGAGGGTGTCATTTTATGCACCAGAAAAAAAAATTCAAAACAATGAAATGGCTATATCTCCTTAACTACGCGTCTGCGGGGGTCATTTTATGCACCAGAAAAAGAATTCAAAATACTATAATGGCTATATCTCCTAAACTGGGCGTCTGCGGGGGTCATTTTATGCACCAGAAAAAAAAAAAATTCCAAACACTAAAATGGCTGTATTTCCTAAACTAGGCGTCTGCGGGGCTCATTTTATGCACCAGAAAAAAAAAATTCGAAACACTAAAATGGCTATATCTCCTTAACTAGGAGTCTGCGGGGGTCATTTTATGCACCAGATAAAAAGAACTCAAAATACTAAAATGGCTATATCTCCTTAACTAGGCGTCTGCGGGGGTCATTTTATGCACTAGAAAAAAAGAATTCAAAATACTAAAATGGCTATGTCTCTTAAACTAGTCGTTTGAGGGTGTCATTTTATGCACCAGAAAAAAAAATTCAAAACAATGAAATGGCTATATCTCCTTAACTACGCGTCTGCGGGGGTCATTTTATGCACCAGAAAAAGAATTCAAAATACTATAATGGCTATATCTCCTAAACTGGGCGTCTGCGGGGGTCATTTTATGCACCAGAAAAAAAAAATTCAAAACACTAAAATGGCTGTATTTCCTAAACTAGGCGTCTGCGGAGGTCATTTCATGCACAAGAAAAAAAAAATTCAAAACACTAAAATGGCTATATCTCCTAAACTAGGCGTCTGCGGGGGTCATTTTATGCACCAGAAAAAAAAAATTCAAAACACTAAAATGGCTGTATTTCCTAAACTAGGCGTCTGCGGGGGTCATTTTATGCACCAGAAAAAAAAATTCAAAACACTAAAATGGCTATATCTCCTAAACTAGGCGTCTGCGGGGGTCATTTTATGCACAAGAAAAAAAAAATTCAAAACACTAAAATGGCTATATCTCCTAAACTAGGCGTCTGCGGGGGTCATTTTATGCACCAGAAAAAAAAATTCAAAACACTAAAATGGCTATATCTCCTAAACTAGGCGTCTGCGAGGGTCATTTTATGCACCAGAAAAAAAAATCAAAACACTAAAATGGCTATATCTCCTAAACTAGGCGTCTGCGAGGGTCATTTTATGTACAAGGAAAAAAAAAATTTGAAACACTAAAATGGCTATATCTCCTAAACAAGGCGTCTGCGGGGGTCATTTTATGCACAAGAAAAAAAAAATTCCAAACACTAAAATGGCTGTATTTCCTAAACTAGGCGTCTGCGGGGCTCATTTTATGCACCAGAAAAAAAAAATTCGAAACACTAAAATGGCTATATCTCCTTAACTAGGAGTCTGCGGGGGTCATTTTATGCACCAGATAAAAAGAACTCAAAATACTAAAATGGCTATATCTCCTTAACTAGGCGTCTGCGGGGGTCATTTTATGCACTAGAAAAAAAGAATTCAAAATACTAAAATGGCTATGTCTCTTAAACTAGTCGTTTGAGGGTGTCATTTTATGCACCAGAAAAAAAAATTCAAAACAATGAAATGGCTATATCTCCTTAACTACGCGTCTGCGGGGGTCATTTTATGCACCAGAAAAAGAATTCAAAATACTATAATGGCTATATCTCCTAAACTGGGCGTCTGCGGGGGTCATTTTATGCACCAGAAAAAAAAAATTCAAAACACTAAAATGGCTGTATTTCCTAAACTAGGCGTCTGCGGAGGTCATTTCATGCACAAGAAAAAAAAAATTCAAAACACTAAAATGGCTATATCTCCTAAACTAGGCGTCTGCGGGGGTCATTTTATGCACCAGAAAAAAAAAATTCAAAACACTAAAATGGCTGTATTTCCTAAACTAGGCGTCTGCGGGGGTCATTTTATGCACCAGAAAAAAAAATTCAAAACACTAAAATGGCTATATCTCCTAAACTAGGCGTCTGCGGGGGTCATTTTATGCACAAGAAAAAAAAAATTCAAAACACTAAAATGGCTATATCTCCTAAACTAGGCGTCTGCGGAGGTCATTTTATGCACCAGCAAAAAAAAATTCAAAACACTAAAATGGCTATATCTCCTAAACTAGGCGTCTGCGGGGGTCATTTTATGCACCAGAAAAAAAAATTCAAAACACTAAATTGGCTATATCTCCTAAACTAGGCGTCTGCGGGGCTCATTTTATGCACCAGAAAAAAAAAATTCGAAACACTAAAATGGCTATATCTCCTAAATTAGGCGTCTGCGGGGGTCATTTTATGCACCAGAAAAAAAAAATTCGAAACACTAAAATGGCTATATCTCCTAAACTAGGCGTCTGCGGGGGTCATTTTATGCACCAGAAACAAAAATTTAAAACACTAAATTGGCTATATCTCCTAAACTAGGCGTCAGCGGGGGTCATTTTATGCACCAGAGAAAAAGAATTCAAAATACTAAAATGGCTATATCTCTTAAACTAGTCGTTTGAGGGTGTCATTTTATGCACCAGAAAAAAAAATTCAAAACACTAAAATGGCTATATCTTCTAAACTAGGCGTCTGCGGGGGTCATTTTATGCACCAGAAAAAAAAAATTCAAAACACTAAATTGGCTATATCTCCTAAACTAGGCGTCTGCGGAGGTCATTTTATGCACCAGCAAAAAAAAATTCAAAACACTAAAATGGCTATATCTCCTAAACTAGGCGTCTGCGGGGGTCATTTTATGCACCAGAAAAAAAAATTCAAAACACTAAATTGGCTATATCTCCTAAACTAGGCGTCTGCGGGGGTCATTTTACGCACAAGGAAAAGAAAATTCAAAATACTAAAATGGCTATATCTCCTAAACTAGGCGTCTGCGGGGGTCATTTTATGCACCAGAAAAAAAAATTCAAAACACTAAAATGGCTATATATCCTAAACTAGGCGTCTGCGGGGCTCATTTTATGCACCAGAAAAAAAAAATTCGAAACACTAAAATGGCTATATCTCCTAAACTGGGCGTCTGCGGGGGTCATTTTATGCACCAGAAAAAAAAAAAATTCCAAACACTAAAATGGCTGTATTTCCTAAACTAGGCGTCTGCGGGGCTCATTTTATGCACCAGAAAAAAAAAATTCGAAACACTAAAATGGCTATATCTCCTTAACTAGGAGTCTGCGGGGGTCATTTTATGCACCAGATAAAAAGAACTCAAAATACTAAAATGGCTATATCTCCTTAACTAGGCGTCTGCGGGGGTCATTTTATGCACTAGAAAAAAAGAATTCAAAATACTAAAATGGCTATGTCTCTTAAACTAGTCGTTTGAGGGTGTCATTTTATGCACCAGAAAAAAAAATTCAAAACAATGAAATGGCTATATCTCCTTAACTACGCGTCTGCGGGGGTCATTTTATGCACCAGAAAAAGAATTCAAAATACTATAATGGCTATATCTCCTAAACTGGGCGTCTGCGGGGGTCATTTTATGCACCAGAAAAAAAAAAAATTCCAAACACTAAAATGGCTGTATTTCCTAAACTAGGCGTCTGCGGGGCTCATTTTATGCACCAGAAAAAAAAAATTCGAAACACTAAAATGGCTATATCTCCTTAACTAGGAGTCTGCGGGGGTCATTTTATGCACCAGATAAAAAGAACTCAAAATACTAAAATGGCTATATCTCCTTAACTAGGCGTCTGCGGGGGTCATTTTATGCACTAGAAAAAAAGAATTCAAAATACTAAAATGGCTATGTCTCTTAAACTAGTCGTTTGAGGGTGTCATTTTATGCACCAGAAAAAAAAATTCAAAACAATGAAATGGCTATATCTCCTTAACTACGCGTCTGCGGGGGTCATTTTATGCACCAGAAAAAGAATTCAAAATACTATAATGGCTA
The DNA here is from genome assembly GCA_963966105.1 of Volucella zonaria. Taxonomy (NCBI): domain Eukaryota; kingdom Metazoa; phylum Arthropoda; class Insecta; order Diptera; family Syrphidae; genus Volucella; species Volucella zonaria. The sequence goes on along the minus strand of OZ014533.1, from coordinate 141,904,110 downwards.
TATCTCCTAAACTGGGCGTCTGCGGGGGTCATTTTATGCACCAGAAAAAAAAAATTCAAAACACTAAAATGGCTGTATTTCCTAAACTAGGCGTCTGCGGAGGTCATTTCATGCACAAGAAAAAAAAAATTCAAAACACTAAAATGGCTATATCTCCTAAACTAGGCGTCTGCGGGGGTCATTTTATGCACCAGAAAAAAAAAATTCAAAACACTAAAATGGCTGTATTTCCTAAACTAGGCGTCTGCGGGGGTCATTTTATGCACCAGAAAAAAAAATTCAAAACACTAAAATGGCTATATCTCCTAAACTAGGCGTCTGCGGGGGTCATTTTATGCACAAGAAAAAAAAAATTCAAAACACTAAAATGGCTATATCTCCTAAACTAGGCGTCTGCGGGGGTCATTTTATGCACCAGAAAAAAAAATTCAAAACACTAAAATGGCTATATCTCCTAAACTAGGCGTCTGCGAGGGTCATTTTATGCACCAGAAAAAAAAATCAAAACACTAAAATGGCTATATCTCCTAAACTAGGCGTCTGCGAGGGTCATTTTATGTACAAGGAAAAAAAAAATTTGAAACACTAAAATGGCTATATCTCCTAAACAAGGCGTCTGCGGTGGTCATTTTATGCACCAGAAAAAAAAAATTCAAAACACTAAAATGGCTATATCTCCTAAACTAGGCGTCTGCGGGGGTCATTTTATGCACCAGAAAAAAAAAATTCAAAACACTAAAATGGCTATATCTCCTAAACTAGGCGTCTGCGGGGGTCATTTTATGCACCAGAAAAAAAAATTCAAAGCACTAAAATGGCTATATCGCCTAAACTAGGCGTCTGCGGGGGTCATTTTATGCACCAGAAAAAAAAAATTCGAAACACTAAAATGGCTATATCTCCTAAACTAGGCGTCTGCGGGGGTCATTTTATGCACCAGAAAAAAAAATTCAAAACACTAAAATGGCTATATCTCCTAAACTAGGCGTCTGCGAGGGTCATTTTATGCACAAGGAAAAAAAAATTCTAAATACTAAAATGGCTATATCTCCTAAACTAGGCGTCTGCGGGGGTCATTTTATGCACCAGAAAAAAAAATTCAAAACACTAAAATGGCTATATCTCTTAAACTAGGCGTCTGCGAGGGTCATTTTATGCACCAGAAAAAAAAATTCAAAACACTAAAATGGCTATGTCTCCAAAACTAGGCGTCTGCGAGGGTCATTTTATGCACACGGAAAAAAAAATTCAAAATACTAAAACGGCTATATCTCCTAAACTAGGCGTCTGCGGGGGTCATTTTATGCACCAGAAAAAACAAATTCAAAACACTAAAATGGCTATATCTCCTAAACTAGGCGTCTGCGGGGGTCATTCTATGCACCAGAAAAAAAAAATTCAAAACACTAAAATGGCTATATCTCCCAAACTAGGCGTCTGCGAGGGTCATTTTATGCACAAGGAAAAAAAATTCAAAATACTAAAATGGCTATATCTCCTAAACTAGGCGTCTGCGAGGGTCATTTTATGCACAAGGAAAAAAAAATTCAAAATACTAAAACGGCTATATCTCCTAAACTAGGCGTCTGCGGGGGTCATTTTATGCACCAGAAAAAAAAATTCAAAACACTAAAATGGCTATATCTCCTAAACTAGACGTCTGCGGGGGTCATTTTATGCACCAGAAAAAAAAATCAAAACACTAAAATGGCTATATCTCCTAAACTAGGCGTCTGCGGGGGTCATTTTATGCACCAGAAAAAAAAATTCAAAACACTAAAATGGCTATATCTCCTAAACTAGGCGTCTGCGGGGTTCATTTTATGCACCAGAAAAAAAAAATTCGAAACACTAAAATGGCTATATCTCCTAAACTAGGCGTCTGCGGGGTTCATTTTATGCACCAGAAAAAAAAAATTCGAAACACTAAAATGGCTATATCTCCTAAACTAGGCGTCTGCGGGTTTCATTTTATGCACCAGAAAAAAAAATCAAAACCCTAAAATTTCTATATCTCCTAAACTAGGCGTCTGCGGGGGTCATTTTATGCACCAGAAAAAAAAATTCAAAACACTAAAATGGCTATATCTCCTAAACTAGGCGTCTGCGGGGGTCATTTTATGCACCAGAAAAAAAAAATTCAAAACACTAAAATGGCTATATCGCCTAAACTAGGCGTCTGCGGGGGTCATTTTATGCACCAGAAAAAAAAATCAAAACACTAAAATGGCTATATCTCCTAAACCAGGCGTCTGCGGGGGTCATTTTATGCACCAGAAAAAAAACATTCAAAACACTAAAATGGCTATATCTCCTAAACTAGGCGTCTGCGGGGGTCATTTTATGCACCAGAAAAAAAAAATTCAAAACACTAAAATGGCTATATCGCCTAAACTAGGCGTCTGCGGGGGTCATTTTATGCACCAGAAAAAAAAATCAAAACACTAAAATGGCTATATCTCCTAAACCAGGCGTCTGCGGGGGTCATTTTATGCACCAGAAAAAAAACATTCAAAACACTAAAATGGCTGTATTTCCTGAACTAGGCGTCTGCGGGGGTCATTTTATGCACCAGAAAAAAAAATTCAAAACACTAAAATGGCTATATCTCCTAAACTAGGCGTCTGCGGGGGTCATTTTATGCACCAGAAAAAAAAAATTCAAAACACTAAAATGGCTATATCGCCTAAACTAGGCGTCTGCGGGGGTCATTTTATGCACCAGAAAAAAAAATCAAAACACTAAAATGGCTATATCTCCTAAACTAGGCGTCTGCGGGGGTCATTTTATGCACCAGAAAAAAAAATTCAAAACACTAAAATGGCTATATCTCCTAAACTAGGCGTCTGCGGGGTTCATTTTATGCACCAGAAAAAAAAAATTCGAAACACTAAAATGGCTATATCTCCTAAACTAGGCGTCTGCGGGGGTCATTTTATGCACCAGAAAAAAAAAATTCAAAACACTAAAATGGCTATATCGCCTAAACTAGGCGTCTGCGGGGGTCATTTTATGCACCAGAAAAAAAAATTCAAAACACTAAAATGGCTATATCTCCTAAACTAGGCGTCTGCGGGGTTCATTTTATGCACCAGAAAAAAAAATTCAAAACACTAAAATGGCTATATCTCCTAAACTAGGCGTCTGCGGGGTTCATTTTATGCACCAGAAAAAAAACATTCAAAACACTAAAATGGCTGTATTTCCTGAACTAGGCGTCTGCGGGGGTCATTTTATGCACCAGAAAAAAAAATCAAAACACTAAAATGGCTATATCTCCTAAACTAGGCGTCTGCGGGGGTCATTTTATGCACCAGAAAAAAAAATTCAAAACACTAAAATGGCTATATCTCCTAAACTAGGCGTCTGCGGGGTTCATTTTATGCACCAGAAAAAAAAAATTCGAAACACTAAAATGGTTATATCTCCTAAACTAGGCGTCTGCGGGTTTCATTTTATGCACCAGAAAAAAAATCAAAACACTAAAATGGCTATATCTCCTAAACTAGGCGTCTGCGGGGGTCATTTTATGCACCAGAAAAAAAAATTCAAAACACTAAAATGGCTATATCTCCTAAACTAGGCGTCTGCGGGGGTCATTTTATGCACCAGAAAAAAAAAATTCAAAACACTAAAATGGCTATATCGCCTAAACTAGGCGTCTGCGGGGGTCATTTTATGCACCAGAAAAAAAAATCAAAACACTAAAATGGCTATATCTCCTAAACCAGGCGTCTGCGGTGGTCATTTTATGCACCAGAAAAAAAAATCAAAACACTAAAATGGCTATATCTCCTAAACCAGGCGTCTGCGGGGGTCATTTTATGCACCAGAAAAAAAAATTCAAAACACTAAAATGGCTATATCGCCTAAACTAGGCGTCTGCGGGGGTCATTTTATGCAACAGAAAAAAAAATCAAAACACTAAAATGGCTATATCTCCTAAACTAGGCGTCTGCGAGGGTCATTTTATGCACAAGGAAAAAAAAATTCAAAATACTAAAATGGCTATATCTCCTAAACCAGGCGTCTGCGGGGATTATTTTATGCACCAGAAAAAAAAATCAAAACACTAAAATGGCTATATCGCCTAAACTAGGCGTCTGCGGGGGTCATTTTATGCACCAGAAAAAAAAATCAAAACACTAAAATGGCTATATCTCCTAAACTAGGCGTCTGCGGGGTTCATTTTATGCACCAGAAAAAAAAAATTCGAAACACTAAAATGGCTATATCTCCTAAACTAGGCGTCTGCGGGTTTCATTTTATGCACCAGAAAAAAAAATCAAAACCCTAAAATTTCTATATCTCCTAAACTAGGCGTCTGCGGGGGTCATTTTATGCACCAGAAAAAAAAATTCAAAACACTAAAATGGCTATATCTCCTAAACTAGACGTCTGCGGGGGTCATTTTATGCACCAGAAAAAAAAATCAAAACACTAAAATGGCTATATCTCCTAAACTAGGCGTCTGCGGGGGTCATTTTATGCACCAGAAAAAAAAATTCAAAACACTAAAATGGCTATATCTCCTAAACTAGGCGTCTGCGGGGTTCATTTTATGCACCAGAAAAAAAAAATTCGAAACACTAAAATGGCTATATCTCCTAAACTAGGCGTCTGCGGGGTTCATTTTATGCACCAGAAAAAAAAAATTCGAAACACTAAAATGGCTATATCTCCTAAACTAGGCGTCTGCGGGTTTCATTTTATGCACCAGAAAAAAAAATCAAAACCCTAAAATTTCTATATCTCCTAAACTAGGCGTCTGCGGGGGTCATTTTATGCACCAGAAAAAAAAATTCAAAACACTAAAATGGCTATATCTCCTAAACTAGGCGTCTGCGGGGGTCATTTTATGCACCAGAAAAAAAAAATTCAAAACACTAAAATGGCTATATCGCCTAAACTAGGCGTCTGCGGGGGTCATTTTATGCACCAGAAAAAAAAATCAAAACACTAAAATGGCTATATCTCCTAAACCAGGCGTCTGCGGGGGTCATTTTATGCACCAGAAAAAAAACATTCAAAACACTAAAATGGCTATATCTCCTAAACTAGGCGTCTGCGGGGGTCATTTTATGCACCAGAAAAAAAAAATTCAAAACACTAAAATGGCTATATCGCCTAAACTAGGCGTCTGCGGGGGTCATTTTATGCACCAGAAAAAAAAATCAAAACACTAAAATGGCTATATCTCCTAAACCAGGCGTCTGCGGGGGTCATTTTATGCACCAGAAAAAAAACATTCAAAACACTAAAATGGCTGTATTTCCTGAACTAGGCGTCTGCGGGGGTCATTTTATGCACCAGAAAAAAAAATTCAAAACACTAAAATGGCTATATCTCCTAAACTAGGCGTCTGCGGGGGTCATTTTATGCACCAGAAAAAAAAAATTCAAAACACTAAAATGGCTATATCGCCTAAACTAGGCGTCTGCGGGGGTCATTTTATGCACCAGAAAAAAAAATCAAAACACTAAAATGGCTATATCTCCTAAACTAGGCGTCTGCGGGGGTCATTTTATGCACCAGAAAAAAAAATTCAAAACACTAAAATGGCTATATCTCCTAAACTAGGCGTCTGCGGGGTTCATTTTATGCACCAGAAAAAAAAAATTCGAAACACTAAAATGGCTATATCTCCTAAACTAGGCGTCTGCGGGGGTCATTTTATGCACCAGAAAAAAAAAATTCAAAACACTAAAATGGCTATATCGCCTAAACTAGGCGTCTGCGGGGGTCATTTTATGCACCAGAAAAAAAAATTCAAAACACTAAAATGGCTATATCTCCTAAACTAGGCGTCTGCGGGGTTCATTTTATGCACCAGAAAAAAAAATTCAAAACACTAAAATGGCTATATCTCCTAAACTAGGCGTCTGCGGGGTTCATTTTATGCACCAGAAAAAAAACATTCAAAACACTAAAATGGCTGTATTTCCTGAACTAGGCGTCTGCGGGGGTCATTTTATGCACCAGAAAAAAAAATCAAAACACTAAAATGGCTATATCTCCTAAACTAGGCGTCTGCGGGGGTCATTTTATGCACCAGAAAAAAAAATTCAAAACACTAAAATGGCTATATCTCCTAAACTAGGCGTCTGCGGGGTTCATTTTATGCACCAGAAAAAAAAAATTCGAAACACTAAAATGGTTATATCTCCTAAACTAGGCGTCTGCGGGTTTCATTTTATGCACCAGAAAAAAAATCAAAACACTAAAATGGCTATATCTCCTAAACTAGGCGTCTGCGGGGGTCATTTTATGCACCAGAAAAAAAAATTCAAAACACTAAAATGGCTATATCTCCTAAACTAGGCGTCTGCGGGGGTCATTTTATGCACCAGAAAAAAAAAATTCAAAACACTAAAATGGCTATATCGCCTAAACTAGGCGTCTGCGGGGGTCATTTTATGCACCAGAAAAAAAAATCAAAACACTAAAATGGCTATATCTCCTAAACCAGGCGTCTGCGGTGGTCATTTTATGCACCAGAAAAAAAAATCAAAACACTAAAATGGCTATATCTCCTAAACCAGGCGTCTGCGGGGGTCATTTTATGCACCAGAAAAAAAAATTCAAAACACTAAAATGGCTATATCGCCTAAACTAGGCGTCTGCGGGGGTCATTTTATGCAACAGAAAAAAAAATCAAAACACTAAAATGGCTATATCTCCTAAACTAGGCGTCTGCGAGGGTCATTTTATGCACAAGGAAAAAAAAATTCAAAATACTAAAATGGCTATATCTCCTAAACCAGGCGTCTGCGGGGATTATTTTATGCACCAGAAAAAAAAATCAAAACACTAAAATGGCTATATCTCCTAAACTAGGCGTCTGCGGGGGTCATTTTATGCACCAGAAAAAAAAATCAAAACACTAAAATGGCTATATCTCCTAAACCAGGCGTCTGCGGGGGTCATTTTATGCACCAGAAAAAAAAATTCAAAACACTAAAATGGCTATATCTCCTAAACTAGGCGTCTGGGGGGGTCATTTTATGCACCAGAAAAAAAAAATTCATAACCCTAAAATGGCTATATCTCCTAAACTAGGCGTCTGCGGGGGTCATTTTATGCACCAGAAAAAAAATCAAAACACTAAAATGGCTATATCTCCTAAACTAGGCGTCTGCGGGGGTCATTTTATGCACCAGAAAAAAAAATCAAAACACTAAAATGGCTATATCTCCTAAACCAGGCGTCTGCGGGGGTCATTTTATGCACCAGAAAAAAAAATTCAAAACACTAAAATGGCTATATCTCCTAAACTAGGAGTCTGCGGGGTTCATTTTATGCACCAGAAAAAAAACATTCAAAACACTAAAATGGCTGTATTTCCTGAACTAGGCGTCTGCGGGGGTCATTTTATGCACCAGAAAAAAAAATCAAAACACTAAAATGGCTATATCTCCTAAACTAGGCGTCTGCGGGGGTCATTTTATGCACCAGAAAAAAAAATTCAAAACACTAAAATGGCTATATCTCCTAAACTAGGCGTCTGCGGGGTTCATTTTATGCACCAGAAAAAAAAAATTCGAAACACTAAAATGGCTATATCTCCTAAACTAGGCGTCTGCGGGGGTCATTTTATGCACAAGGAAAAAAAAATTCAAAACACTAAAATGGCTATATCGCCTAAACTAGGCGTCTGCGGGGGTCATTTTATGCACCAGAAAAAAAAATTCAAAACACTAAAATGGCTATATCTCCTAAACTAGGCGTCTGCGGGGTTCATTTTATGCACCAGAAAAGAAAAAATTCGAAACACTGAAATGGCTATATCTCCTAAACTAGGCGTCTGCGGGGGTCATTTTATGCACAAGGAAAAAAAAATTCAAAATACTAAAATGGCTATATCTCCTAAACTAGGCGTCTGCGAGGGTCATTTTATGCACAAGGAAAAAAAAAATCAAAATACTAAAACGGCTATATCTCCTAAACTAGGCGTCTGCGGGGGTCATTTTATGCACCAGAAAAAAAATTCAAAACACTAAAATGGCTATATCTCCTAAACTAGGCGTCTGCGAGGGTCATTTTATGCACAAGGAAAAAAAAATTCAAAATACTAAAATGGCTATATCTCCTAAACCAGGCGTCTGCGGGGGTCATTTTATGCACCAGAAAAAAAAATTCAAAACACTAAAATGGCTATATCTCCTAAACTAGGCGTCTGCGGGGTTCATTTTATGCACCAGAAAAAAAACATTCAAAACACTAAAATGGCTGTATTTCCTGAACTAGGCGTCTGCGGGGGTCATTTTATGCACCAGAAAAAAAAATCAAAACACTAAAATGGCTATATCTCCTAAACCAGGCGTCTGCGGGGGTCATTTTATGCACCAGAAAAAAAAATCAAAACACTAAAATGGCTATATCTCCTAAACCAGGCGTCTGCGGGGGTCATTTTATGCACCAGAAAAAAAAATTCAAAACACTAAAATGGCTATATCGCCTAAACTAGGCGTCTGCGAGGGTCATTTTATGCACAAGGAAAAAAAAATTCAAAATACTAAAATGGCTATATCTCCTAAACCAGGCGTCTGCGGGGGTTATTTTATGCACCAGAAAAAAAAATCAAAACACTAAAATGGCTATATCTCCTAAACCAGGCGTCTGCGGGGGTCATTTTATGCACCAGAAAAGAAAATTCAAAACACGAAAATGGCTATATCGCCTAAACTAGGCGTCTGCGGGGGTCATTTTATGCACCAGAAAAAAAAAATTCGAAACACTAAAATGGCTATATCTCCTAAACTAGGCGTCAGGGGGGGGCATTTTATGCACCAGAAAAAAAAAATTCATAACCCTAAAATGGCTATATCTCCTAAACTAGGCGTCTGCGGGGGTCATTTTATGCACCAGAAAAAAAATCAAAACACTAAAATGGCTATATCTCCTAAACTAGGCGTCTGCGGGGGTCATTTTATGCACCAGAAAAAAAAATCAAAACACTAAAATGGCTATATCCCTAAACCAGGCGTCTGCGGGGGTCATTTTATGCACCAGAAAAAAAAATTCAAAACACTAAAATGGCTATATCTCCTAAACTAGGCGTCTGCGGGAGTCATTTTATGCACCAGAAAAAAAAATTCAAAACACTAAAATGGCTATATCTCCTAAACTAGGCGTCTGCGGGGGACATTTTATGCACCAGAAAAAAAAAATTCAAAACACTAAAATGGCTATATCTCCTAAACTAGGCGTCTGCGGGGGTCGTTTTATGCAGCAGAAAAAAAAAAATTCAAAACAGTAAAATGGCAATATCTCCTAAACTAGTCGTCTGCGGGGGTCATTTTATGCACCAGAAAAAAAAATTCAAAACACTAAAATGGCTATATCTCCTAAACTAGGCGTCTGCGGGGGTCATTTTATGCACCAGAAAAAAAAATTCAAAACACTAAAATGGTTATATCTCCTAAACTAGGCGTCTGCGGGGGTCATTTTATGCACCAGAAAAAAAAATTCAAAACACTAAAATGGCTATATCTCCTAAACTAGGCGTCTGCGGGAGTCATTTTATGCACCAGAAAAAAAAATTCAAAACAGTAAAATGGCTATATCTCCTAAACTAGGCGTCTGCGGGGGTCATTTTATGCACCAGAAAAAAAAATTCAAAACACTAAAATGGTTATATCTCCTAAACTAGGCGTCTGCGGGGGTCATTTTATGCACCAGAAAAAAAAATTCAAAACACTAAAATGGCTATATCTCCTAAACTAGGCGTCTGCGGGAGTCATTTTATGCACCAGAAAAAAAAATTCAAAACACTAAAATGGCTATATCTCCTAAACTAGGCGTCTGCGGGGGTCGTTTTATGCAGCAGAAAAAAAAAATTCAAAACAGTAAAATGGTAATATCTCCTAAACTAGGCGTCTGCGGGGGTCATTTTATGCACAAGGAAAAGAAAGTTCAAAATACTAAAATGGCTATATCTCCTAAACTAGGCGTCTGCGGGGGTCATTTTATGCACCAGAACACTAAAATGGCTATATCTCCTAAACTAGGCGTCTGCGGGGGTCGTTTTATGCAGCAGAAAAAAAAAATTCAAAACAGTAAAATGGCAATATCTCCTAAACTAGGCGTCTGCGGGAGTCATTTTATGCACCAGAAAAAAAAATTCAAAACAGTAAAATGGCTATATCTCCTAAACTAGGCGTCTGCGGGGGTCATTTTATGCACCAGAAAAAAAAATTCAAAACACTAAAATGGTTATACCTCCTAAACTAGGCGTCTGCGGGGGTCATTTTATGCACCAGAAAAAAAAATTCAAAACACTAAAATGGCTATATCTCCTAAACTAGGCGTCTGCGGGAGTCATTTTATGCACCAGAAAAAAAAATTCAAAACACTAAAATGGCTATATCTCCTAAACTAGGCGTCTGCGGGGGTCGTTTTATGCAGCAGAAAAAAAAAATTCAAAACAGTAAAATGGCAATATCTCCTAAACTAGGCGTCTGCGGGGGTCATTTTATGCACAAGGAAAAGAAAATTCAAAATACTAAAATGGCTATATCTCCTAAACTAGGCGTCTGCGGGGGTAATTTTATGCACCAGAAAAAAAAAATTCAAAACAGTAAAATGGCTATATCTCTTAAACTAGTCGTCTGCGGGGGTCATTTTATGCCCAGAAAAAAAAATTCAAAATACTAAAATGGCTATATCTAATAAACTCAGGCGTCTGCGGGGGTCATTTTATGCACCAGAAAAAAAAATTCAAAACACTAAAATGGCTATATCTCCTAAACTAGGCGTCTGCGGGGGACTTTTTATGCACCAGAAAAAAAAATTCAAAACACTAAAATGGCTATATCTCCTAAACTAGGCGTCTGCGGGGGTCGTTTTATGCAGCAGAAAAAAAAAATTTCAAAACAGTAAAATGGCAATATCTCCTAAACTAGGCGTCTGCGGGGGTCATTTTATGCACAAGGAAAAGAAAATTCAAAATACTAAAATGGCTATATCTCCTAAACTAGGCGTCTGCGGGGGTCATTTTATGCACCAGAACACTAAAATGGCTATATCTCCTAAACTAGGCGTCTGCGGGGGTCGTTTTATGCAGCAGAAAAAAAAAATTCAAAACAGTAAAATGGCAATATCTCCTAAACTAGGCGTCTGCGGGGGTCATTTTATGCACCAGAAAAAAAAAATTCAAAACAGTAAGATTTCCATATCTCTTAAACTAGTCGTCTGCGGGGGTCATTTTATGCACCAGAAAAAAAAAATTCAAAACAATAAAATGGGTATATCTCTTTAACTAGGCGTCTGCGGGGGTCATTTTATGCACCAGAAAAAAAAAATTCAAAACACTAAAATGGCTTTATCTCCTAAACTAGGCGTCTGCGGGGGTCATTTTATGCACCAGAAAAAAAAAAATTCGAAACACTAAAATGGCTATATCGCCTAAACTAGGCGTCTGCGGGGGTCATTTTATGCACCAAAAAAAAAATTCAAAACACTGAAATGGCTATATCTTCTAAACTAGGCGTCTGCGGGGGTCATTTTATGCACCAGAAAAAAAAATTCAAAACACTAAAATGGGTATATCTCCTAAACTAGGCGTCTGCGGTGGTCATTTTATGCACCAGCAAAAAAATTCAAAACACTAAAATGGCTATATCTCCTAAACTAGGCGTCTGCGGGGGTCATTTTATGCACCAGAAAAAAAAACTTCGAAACACTAAAATGGCTATATCGCCTAAACTAGGCGTCTGCGGGGGTCATTTTATGCACCAGGAAAAAAAATTCAAAACACTAAAATGGATATATTTCCTAAACTAGGCGTCTGCGGGGGTCATTTTATGCACCAGAAAAAAAAAATTCGAAACACTAAAATGGCTATATCGCCTAAACTAGGCGTCTGCGGGGGTCATTTTATGCACCAGAAAAAAAAATTCAAAACACTAAAATGGCTATATCTCCTAAACTAGGCGTCTGCGGGGGTCATTTTATGCACCAGAAAAAAAAATAATTCGAAACACTAAAATGGCTATATCTCCTAAACTAGACGTCTGCGGGGGTCATTTTATGCACCAGAAAAAAAAAATTCGAAACACTAAAATGGCTATATCGCCTAAACTAGGCGTCTGCGGGGGTCATTTTATGCACCAGAAAAAAAAATTCAAAACACTAAAATGGCTATATCTCCTAAACTAGGCGTCTGCGGGGGTCATTTTATGCACAAGGAAAAGAAAATTCAAAATACTAAAATGGCTATATCTCCTAAACTAGGCGTCTGCGGGGGTCATTTTATGCACCAGAAAAAAAAAATTCAAAACACTAAAATGGCTATATCTCCTAAACTAGGCGTCTGCGGGGGTCATTTTATGCACCAGAAAAAAAAAATTCAAAACAGTAAAATGGCTATATCTCTTAAACTAGGCGTCTGCGGGGGTCATTTTATGCACCAGAAAAAAAAAATTCAAAACAGTAAGATTTCCATATCTCTTAAACTAGTCGTCTGCGGGGGTCATTTTATGCACCAGAAAAAACAATTCAAAACAGTAAAATTTCTATATCTCTTAAACAAGTCGTCTGCGGGGGTCATTTTATGCACCAGAAAAAAAAACTTCAAAACACTAAAATGGCTATATCTCCTTAACTAGGCGCCTGGGGGGTCATTTTATGCACCAGAAAAAAAAAATTCAAAACAGTAAAATGGCTATATCTCTTAAACTAGGCGCCTGGGGGGTCATTTTATGCACCAGAAAAAAAAATTCGAAACACTAAAATGGCTATATCTCCTAAACTAGGCGTCTGCGGGGGTCATTTTATGCACCAGGAAAAAAAAATTCAAAACAGTAAAATGGCTATATCTCTTAAACTAGGCGTCTGCGGGGGTCATTTTATGCACCAGGAAAAAAAAAACACTAGAATGACTATATCTCCTAAACTAGACGTCTGAGGGGGTCATTTTATGCGATAGACAAAAAAATGCAAAACACTAAAATGGCTATATCTCCTAAACTAGGCGTCTGCGGTGGCGTTTTATGCGCCAGACAAAAAAAGTCAAAACACTAAAATGGCTATATCACCTAAACTAGGCGTCTGCGGGGGTCATTTTAAGCACCAGGAAAAAAAAAACACTAGAATGACTATATCTCCTAAACTAGGCGTCTGCGGGGGTCATTTTATGCACCAGAAAAAAAAACTTCAAAACACTAAAATGGCTATATCTCCTAAACTAGGCGTCTGCGAGGTCATTTTATGCACCAGAAAAAAAAATTAAAACATTAAAATGGCTATATCACCTAAACTAAGCGTCTGCGGGGGTCATTTTATGCATCAGAAAAAAAATTCAAAACACTAAAATATCTATATAACCTAAACTAGGCATGTGAGGGGGTCATTTTATGCACCAGGAAAAAAAAATTCAAAACACTAAAATGGCTATATCTCCTAAACTAGGCGTCTGCGGGGGTCATTTTATGCACCAGAAAAAAAAAATTCAAAACAGTAAAATGGCTATATCTCTTAAACTAGGCGTCTGCGGGGGTCATTTCATGCACCAGAAAAAAAAAATTCAAAACAGTAAAATGGCTATATCTCTTAAACTAGGCGTCTGCGGGGGTCATTTTATGCCAGAAAAAAAAAATTCCAAATACTAAAATGGCTATATCTCCTAAACTAGGCGTCTGCGGGGGTCATTTTATGCACCAGAAAAAAAAAAGTCAACACACTAGAATGGCTATATCTCCTAAACTAGCCGTCTTGGGGGGGTCATTTTATGCAAAAGAAAAAGAGAATTCAAAACACTAAAATGGCTATATCTCCTAGACTAGGCGTCTGCGAGGGTCATTTTGTGCACCAGAAAAAAAAAATTCAAAACACTAAAATGACTATATCTCCTAAACTAGGCGTCTGCGGGGGTCAGTTTATGCACCAGAAAAAAAAAATTCGAAACACTAAAATGGCTATATCGCCTAAACTAGGCGTCTGCGGGGGTCATTTTATGCACCAGAAAAAAAAATTCAAAACACTAAAATGGTTATATCTCCTAAACTAGGCGTCTGCGGGGGTCATTTTATGCACCAGAAAAAAAAATTCAAAACACTAAAATGGCTATATCTCCTAAACTAGGCGTCTGCGGGGGTCATTTTATGCACAAGGAAAAGAAAATTCAAAATACTAAAATGGCTATATCTCCTAAACTAGGCGTCTGCGGGGGTCATTTTATGCACCAGAAAAAAAAAATTCAAAACACTAAAATGGCTATATCGCCTAAACTAGGCGTCTGCGGGGGTCATTTTATGCACCAGAAAAAAAAATTCAAAACACTAAAATGGTTATATCTCCTAAACTAGGCGTCTGCGGGGGTCATTTTATGCACCAGAAAAAAAAATTCAAAACACTAAAATGGCTATATCTCCTAAACTAGGCGTCTGCGGGGGTCATTTTATGCACAAGGAAAAGAAAATTCAAAATACTAAAATGGCTATATCTCCTAAACTAGGCGTCTGCGGGGGTCATTTTATGCACCAGAAAAAAAAAATTCAAAACACTAAAATGGCTATATCTCCTAAACTAGGCGTCTGCGGGGGTCATTTTATGCACCAGAAAAAAAAAATTCAAAACAGTAAAATGGCTATATCTCTTAAACTAGGCGTCTGCGGGGGTCATTTTATGCACCAGAAAAAAAAAATTCAAAACAGTAAGATTTCTATATCTCTTAAACTAGTCGTCTGCGGGGGTCATTTTATGCACCAGGAAAAAAAAATTCAAAACAGTAAAATGGCTATATCTCTTAAACTAGGCGTCTGCGGGGGTCATTTTATGCACCAGGAAAAAAAAAACACTAGAATGACTATATCTCCTAAACTAGACGTCTGAGGGGGTCATTTTATGCGATAGACAAAAAAATTCAAAACACTAAAATGGCTATATCTCCTAAACTAGGCGTCTGCGGTGGCGTTTTATGCGCCAGACAAAAAAAGTCAAAACACTAAAATGGCTATATCACCTAAACTAGGCGTCTGCGGGGGTCATTTTAAGCACCAGGAAAAAAAAAACACTAGAATGACTATATCTCCTAAACTAGGCGTCTGCGGGGGTCATTTTATGCACCAGAAAAAAAAACTTCAAAACACTAAAATGGCTATATCTCCTAAACTAGGCGTCTGCGAGGTCATTTTATGCACCAGAAAAAAAAATCAAAACATTAAAATGGCTATATCACCTAAACTAAGCGTCTGCGGGGGTCATTTTATGCACCAGAAAAAAAAAATTCAAAACAGTAAAATGGCTATATCTCCTAAACTAGGCGTCTGCGGAGGTCGTTTTATGCGCCAGACAAAAAAATTCAAAACACTAAAATGGCTATATCTCCTAAACTAGGCGTCTGCGGGGGTCATTTTATGCATCAGAAATAAAATTCAAAACACTAAAATATCTATATCACCTAAACTAGGCATGTGAGGGGGTCATTTTATGCACCAGGAAAAAAAAATTCAAAACACTAAAATGGCTATATCTCCTAAACTAGGCGTCTGCGGGGGTCATTTTATGCACAAGGAAAAGAAAATTCAAAATACTAAAATGGCTATATCTCCTAAACTAGGCGCCTGGGGCGTCATTTTATGCACCAGAAAAAAAAATTCGAAACACTAAAATGGCTATATCTCCTAAACTAGGCGTCTGCGGGGGTCATTTTATGCACCAGAAAAAAAAATTCAAAACACTAAAATGGTTATATCTCCTAAACTAGGCGTCTGCGGGGGTCATTTTATGCACCAGAAAAAAAAATTCAAAACACTAAAATGGCTATATCTCCTAAACTAGGCGTCTGCGGGGGTCATTTTATGCACAAGGAAAAGAAAATTCAAAATACTAAAATGGCTATATCTCCTAAACTAGGCGCCTGGGGCGTCATTTTATGCACCAGAAAAAAAAATTCGAAACACTAAAATGGCTATATCTCCTAAACTAGGCGTTTGCGGGGGTCATTTTATGCACCAGGAAAAAAAAATTCAAAACAGTAAAATGGCTATATCTCTTAAACTAGGCGTCTGCGGGGGTCATTTTATGCACCAGGAAAAAAAAAACACTAGAATGACTATATCTCCTAAACTAGACGTCTGAGGGGGTCATTTTATGCGATAGACAAAAAAATTCAAAACACTAAAATGGCTATATCTCCTAAACTAGGCGTCTGCGGTGGCGTTTTATGCGCCAGACAAAAAAAGTCAAAACACTAAAATGGCTATATCACCTAAACTAGGCGTCTGCGGGGGTCATTTTAAGCACCAGGAAAAAAAAAACACTAGAATGACTATATCTCCTAAACTAGGCGTCTGCGGGGGTCATTTTATGCACCAGAAAAAAAAACTTCAAAACACTAAAATGGCTATATCTCCTAAACTAGGCGTCTGCGAGGTCATTTTATGCACCAGAAAAAAAAATCAAAACATTAAAATGGCTATATCACCTAAACTAAGCGTCTGCGGGGGTCATTTTATGCACCAGAAAAAAAAAATTCAAAACAGTAAAATGGCTATATCTCCTAAACTAGGCGTCTGCGGAGGTCGTTTTATGCGCCAGACAAAAAAATTCAAAACACTAAAATGGCTATATCTCCTAAACTAGGCGTCTGCGGGGGTCATTTTATGCATCAGAAATAAAATTCAAAACACTAAAATATCTATATCACCTAAACTAGGCATGTGAGGGGGTCATTTTATGCACCAGGAAAAAAAAATTCAAAACACTAAAATGGCTATATCTCCTAAACTAGGCGTCTGCGGGGGTCATTTTATGCACCAGAAAAAAAAAATTCAAAACAGTAAAATGGCTATGTCTCTTAAACTAGGCGTCTGCGGGGGTCATTTTATGCACCAGAAAAAAAAAATTCAAAACAGTAAAATGGCTATATCTCTTAAACTAGGCGTCTGCGGGGGTCATTTTATGCCTGAAAAAAAAAATTCAAAACAGTAAAATGGCTATGTCTCTTAAACTATTCGTCTGCGGGGGTCATTTTATGCACCAAAAAAAAAAATTCAAAACACTAAAATGGCTATATCTCCTAAACTAGGCGTCTGCGGAGGTCGTTTTATGCGCCAGACAAAAAAATTCAAAACACTAAAATGGCTATATCTCCTAAACTAGGCGTCTGCGGGGGTCATTTTATGCATCAGAAATAAAATTCAAAACACTAAAATATCTATATCACCTAAACTAGGCATGTGAGGGGGTCATTTTATGCACCAGGAAAAAAAAATTCAAAACACTAAAATGGCTATATCTCCTAAACTAGGCGTCTGCGGGGGTCATTTTATGCACCAGAAAAAAAAAATTCAAAACAGTAAAATGGCTATATCTCTTACACTAGGCGTCTGCTGGGGTCATTTTATGCACCAGAAAAAAAAAATTCAAAACAGTAAAATGGCTATGTCTCTTAAACTAGGCGTCTGCGGGGGTCATTTTATGCACCAGAAAAAAAAAATTCAAAACAGTAAAATGGCTATATCTCTTAAACTAGGCGTCTGCGGGGGTCATTTTATGCCTGAAAAAAAAAATTCCAAATACTAAAATGGCTATATCTCCTAAACTAGGCGTCTGCGGGGGTCATTTTATGCACCAGGAAAAAAAAAAACACTAGAATGACTATATCTCCTAATCTAGACGTCTGAGGGGGTCATTTTGTGCGCCAGACAAAAAAATTCAAAACACTAAAATGGCTATATCTCCTAAACTAGGCGTCTGCGGGGGCGTTTTATGCGCCAGACAAAAAAAGTCAAAACACTAAAATGGCTATATCTCCCAAACTAGGCGTCTGAGGGGGTCATTTTATGCACCAGAAAAAAACTTCAAAACACTAAAATGGCTATATCTCCTAAATTAGGCGTCTGAGGGGGTCATTTTATGCGCCAGACAAAAAACTTCAAAACACTAAAATGGCTATATCTCCTAAACTAGGCGTCTGCGGGGTCATTCTATGCACCAGAAAAAAAAATGCAAAACACTAAAATGGCTATATCTCCTAAACTAGGCGTCTGCGAGATCATTCTATGCACCAGAAAAAAAAATGCAAGACAGTAAAATGGCTAGATCTCCTAAGCTAGGCGTCTGCGGGGGTCATTTTATGCACCAGAAAAAAAAATTCAAAACTCTAAAATGGCTATATCTCCTAAGCTAGGCGTCTGCAGGGGTCATTTTGTGCACCAGAAAAAAAATTCAAAACACTAAAACGGCTATATCTCCTAAACTAGGCGTCTGCGGGGGTCATTTTATGCACCAGAAAAAAAAAAGTCAAAACACTAGAATGGCTATATCTCCTAAACTAGCCGTCTTGGGGGGGTCATTTTATGCAAAAGAAAAAGAGAATTCAAAACACTAAAATGGCTATATCTCCTAGACTAGGCGTCTGCGAGGGTCATTTTATGCACCAGAAAAAAAAAATTCAAAGCACTAAAATGGCTATATCTCCTAAACTAGTCGTCTGCGTGGGTCATTTTATGCACCAGAAAAAAAAATTCAAAGCACTAAAATGGCTATATCTCCTAAACGATATCCGTCGCGTACAGTTCAAGTCTGAACTCAATCATATTTTGGCCCCACCAGTAGTATAGCTGGTTGCCTAAAACAAAAAAACAAAACAAAAAACAACATCTCTATCACTCATTTTCAAACTTCAAATTGCCGTCGCTCTTTAAAATCATTTCGATCTTTAGTTTGTGAATTTCACGGGCATTTGCGGTCTTTTCTTTGGCTTAGAAAAGCCGTTCTTTCGCAAGCGCAACTTGCAACTTATTTAGTTCTTCTGCATGCGAAATTTCGTTCCTTATTTGTGTGAGTCGTGGACTCATCACTTCGTTGTGGTTGGCTTCCTCGGCAGTTTTCGGAGGACACAAAGCAAACTCCTCGATGAAAATGGAGCAACGGGGTTGGTTATGGATAGTTCGGGAGCTTCGGAGTTGTGTCCAATTCAGAAAATAAAGGCACTGCAGATGTGGCAGGAATCCAGTTGGCGGTGGGACTGCTCGGGTGGGTATCAGTAGAAGCATTACTCGGCAACATACGATTGCTATCCATGTATATGGTGTCTTCAAGCAGCTAGTCAGTTTGAACTAAAAGATCAGAGGAATCTGTTTCTTTTTTAGCAACGTTGGCTTTCTTTGCCGAAGCCTTCATCCTTGTCCATTGTTGCCTTATTTTGTCGATACTGTGATACCCAACTGAAGTCATAACTGCTGCGATTGATTCCCAAGCCGCCTTCTTTCGCGAAATCATTTTCAGATCTTTTCAGTTGCCTTCCACTACTGTTCTACCAACTGTCACAGCATTTCCTTTTCATTCCGATCCCAGTTCTGTGTCACAAAAGAAAATTCACTTTTTTTTAATTAAACACCTTTTCTGCTTCCATTATTGAGAAACTGCTATACAAATTCAAATTTAAAATTCAAAAATCGAAAAACTTTCGATTTCCTTTGATATTTCTGCCAAATACATTTCAATTTTGTAAAAGTGTACCCCTTAAACTGGGTTTGATATCCCAAACTGTAAATTTTTAGGTTTGTTTGACTAAAACTCATCTCGGGTACGTTCCAAAGTTAATACTGGTTGTAGGTGTGTTAAAAAGTGTTTATAATTAAATACAAAGTTAGGAGTTTAGTTTTAAAGTTAACGTGGTGTTAATTAGTGCGTACTAAACCCACATAATACATGGTGACTGTACGAGGGTTGTCTGAACGACCGACCGCAACGTAAAGATAGCGGCACTCGTCAATAAAAGCTAGTGAATACTAGTTGTGCATCTTTTGACAGTTACTTACCGAAGTTTCAGTCATTTTGGACGCGCTGTTTTCAGGTGATAGTCGTTTGAGTGAGTCGATTTGAGTGTTTTTTGTGAAAATGGAAAAAATTGAGTATCGAGCTGTTATTAAATTCTTGTTTTTCAAAGACAATACGTCTACGCAAATCAAAAATGAGTTGGACTCTGTGTATGGGAACTCTTCACCATCATTTACCACAGTGAAATTTTGGGCAGCTGAATTTAAACGTAGCCGTAAGAGCCGTCCAAAAACTGTAACCACTGACGATAACATTGCTAAAGTTCACCAAATGGTGTTAGACGACCGCCGAATTAAAGTGAGAGAGATAGTAGAAGTAATGAAAATGTCCAAAGAACGTGTTTGTTACATATTAAATCAAGATTTAGGCATGAAAAAAATGTTCGCGCGTTGGGTGCCGCGTCTGCTTACGTTAGGCCAAAAACGTGTTCGAATGAACATTTCCAACGCTCTGTTGGCGCAGTTAAGGCGCAATAAATCCGAGTTTTGGTGCCGATTAATTACTGCAGATGAAACTTGGATACACCATTATAGGCCCAAAACAAAAATTCAGTCAAAACAGTGGACTGCAAAGGGCGAGCCGGCTCCAAAAAAACCAAAAACTGTTTTTTCGCCTGGGAAAGTGATGGCGACTGTTTTTTGGGATAGTAAAGGAGTTATCTTAATCGATCATCTTCAAAAAGGAAAACCCATTACAGGAGCATACTACGCATCATTACTTGCCAAGCTGAAGGCAGAAATTGCGGAAAAACGACCACATGTGCAGAAAAAAAAATCCTGTTTCACCAAGACAACGCGCCGTCTCACACCTCAGCGGTTGCCATTGCGCAAATCCATGAATTACGGTTTGAACAGCTTGACCATCCGCCTTATTCTCCAGATCTAGCCCCAAGCGACTTCTTTTTGTTCCCTCATCTAAAAACTGTCCTCGGAGGACAGAGATTTTCACCAAATGATTAGGCAATCACCTTCGTGAACAATTATTTTGCAGAGAAAAACGCCAAGTACTATTTGGACTTGTTAGAGATATGGGAGCATCGCTGGGAGAAGTGTGTAGAGTTACAAGGAGACTATGTAGAAAAATAAAAAAAAAATTGAGAAAAAATGTTTTCTATCATTGTTCGGTCGGAAACTTAGTATTTAGGCGCAATTGTTACTAAGTTCTTTGCAAACTTATACATTAATGAATTACATAAATATAATAAATTATTTTGCATCAAAAGAAATAGCTTGGGTGTTAGGTATAGCTTTGAGGGCCCTCATAGGGCTAGTAATTCAGAGTAAGATAGTCTAAGACAGTTTATCTAATTTGTAAGCTCCAAAGTATTCATGAATGAAATTACATGTTCTATTTTATGGAATAAATACTCACTCAAATCGTATTGTGATAAACAAAAAAATTTTCTACGAAAACAATTTGTTTTCTGTTAATTTTGAAACATAAACTTTAATCAAATGTACAATAATACGAATACTTCTCGCCATAGACTTGTCGCTTGAGACAATCACATCTTCTATGAATGCACTGAGGTGCCAACACCTTAATGGTACACCCTTCCTCCAGCCAGATATTTAGATAGTTAGATAGTCGTATGAGTACTCTTAGTAGACCATACGAAATGCAACCCACTGATCGTAGTCTCCATCGTCACGATCATTATGATGTAGGGGCACTTAGTACGATTCGAATTGCCGGTAATCTGGCAGATTATTTTATCAAGTAGTAGCAGTTTCGGTTCTATTCTCGACACAGTCGGTTGCTTGGTTTCAACTTTGTAAGCCCAGCAAGAGCGGCTGATTTTATTCTTCTTTTTTTTTCCACAAAAAAAACTGCGTTTTTATCAAACTGGTTACTTCAACCGATATACATATGTAACATACATAAATGCGTAACATACCATAAATTATTTATTCTACGATTTAGTTCACTTACTTAGTACGTGTTTTGGAATTGTCCAGTTCTAAGGATGATACAGTCTCAATTAAATTTGTGTTAAGTGATTTTATTCAGAAAAAGCTGTACGATTTGCTATATAGTGTTTTGTTTTTGTTAAACCCACTACAAATAGTGGATATTAAACAAATCAAATTTTGTCCGCTACTCAGTGTCTAACAAAATTGATGTTTTCACTTAATTGAAAGCAATAAAATTTAAGTGGAAAATTTAAGAAAAATATTCTCTAAGAAATTTCAGTTCCAATTAGTGCTTCATTAACTACAGAAAATATTTTCTTTTTTTTTCAAATTTTAATCCAATTACGTCATATTTTCAAATTGTTTAACCGTACACAGTGTAACTTATAGTTTTGATTGTCCCTAATTGAGTGTCTTAAGCATGGTCTACGGAGACTGTCGTGTTATCAATTAAAAACTCATTCGTGCCTTAATTAAACATAAACATAAATATAATTTTAAACCAACAGAGTGTCAAGAGCAAATTTCTTTCGTTAACAAAAGGATGCATTTTTTTAATATAAAAAAAATTCAAAATGTAGCTAACTTCCCTAAGATTTTAATAACGTTACAGGATAGCTCTATAAATTTCTGCCATAATTGTGCAAGCTTTTATTACAAGATATTGAGATTAGATCAAAATACCCTTTAATAGGAAATTTTTTAACTCCAGACTCTACCTTTTCAAGGATATTTTTTATGCTCGTTGGACATTTTTTTTTTACAAAAACAACAGGATTTAAGTTTGATTTATGGTTCAGGCATATGGTTTCCTCGGCTGTTTTTGACGAAACGCATCCTGTGTGGGCCACACTTTCACCAAAAACGCGCTGAATATTGGCACTCAAGAATGAAGGCTTTTCAGTTTTCAAACACCAACGATTTTACAAAGCCCTGTACGAGCTAATTGAGCGGTATCAAATCCCATGATCTCCGTGGCCAATGTACTGTTCCGTTTCGCGATATTTTGTTGTCGTTGAGCCGAGTCTAGAGTAAGTCAATGTAACAATTCGCCATCCATCCATCCGAACATATCGTCCGGATCTATGCTGTCTATATTTTCGAAGAAACAGTCTCCAAGTAAGATAAGGACCGATGATACCACCAGCCTGACGAACACACTAAAGAGTGAACTTTTGTGGGTGCAATTACTAATTGAGTCTCATGTGCTTTCTCTGGATTTACACTACTCAAAAAAGAGGAATTATGTTTTCACAAAGCCATTGAGAAGAAAGTAAATTTTGTCACTATGGATAAGCGTCTACTTCAAGCTGTTCGAGAGGCCAACTCGCGAATTCTAAGATTTGGATAGCCACTGAACCTATCCGCTTGAAATTTCCCTTAGGAAAAGATTTACGTTCCACAGCTTGTAGGCCTGTGCCATATCTCATATCTGTTCATAAGCATTTGATTATGCATCTCTTTGGTCAAGTCTAGTATGTCCTTAGTTGATCCTGTTTTTGTAATGTTGCAATGAGTATTTATTGATGACTTACTCGTAACTCATCGCATTAATTCTAGAAAAATAAACTACACACATGCCCAATCAGCTATTCCTATTTTAGGCCATAATGGCTGTACTCGTATGTCACAAATGCTGCGGCTATTAAGGCGCGAGTTGTTGATGATTTACTTGTCAGTGACTTTGCGTTGAATGTTATGAAATATGACATCATTCTAATGTTCTCCGCGGAACCGCTTGCACTAATAAATGCGCTGTACCCAACTTCTCATATATTTTGTCCAATATCCCAGCAATTGGACGTCGAATATTCAACATCAAATTCTAAGGATCCTAGCTTATTGGCATAGACCCAAAACCTAATGTAGCTCAAAAAAAAAGGGTCTAAAATTTTAATCACGTGAGGGGGCGGCAAATTCATAGGGCCGATTACTTTCGGTTAAACGATCACAGAACTTCATTTTCAAGTCGATTGTGGGACGTGTTGTATGGCAAGTGGCACCATTGTATTGGAACCATACCTATTCCAAGCCTACCAGTTTCAATTTATAAAAAAAAAATATTTGGTTATCACGGAACAAAAGCGGTCTACATTAACTGTAACCGTCTTCCCGTCGCCATCTTTTTTATTTTCGTTTCGTTTTATTTATTTCAAACAGAAAAATTACCACATTCAAGAAATTTTTTCTGCCAGCCTTAACGCTACAGAGGTTAAAATTTATCAAGGATAACGTGAGTTCAATTTCAATACGTGATTAAATATTCAACAATTGAAAAATTGTAAAACTCATATACACGAATAATTGATACACTAGTTTATTGTTTTTGTAATAGTCTAGTTTTGAAGAATGAACAATTACTTTAGATGTTTTTATCTAGTTTAAAAATGTCTGATGTTGAAATAGGACTGAGGAATTTATTGTAAATTAATATTCTAGGAACGCTTTATTTTAGCTCCCTTTTACAGTTGCTGTAGGTATTTGAAGACGTCTTGCTCGCCTTCTTGTATTTATTTGGTGATTTATTGGTTTCCTTAAACGCCAGTCTTCGAATTAGTCCAGCGCCAATGTCATCTTCTAGATTTCTGCACTGCCAATACGTAGAATTTTCTTTCCTCAGGGGTGACTAATGTTTTTCTGCTGTTGATCTTCTTTAGAATGCTTGATTGAAGTTTTTGCAACTTATTGATATGAGATACCGATGCGCTTCCCCAAGCAAGTATCCCACATCTTAATTTACGCTTAAAGTACGCTTACTATCGTACCTATAATCGTAACTCTTTATATATCTGCCATTTCTATAACCTGCTCACTAATTTGGCAAGGCTGACTTTTTGTAGAGACACAAACTAATTCATTTGTAAATGATATGAATAAAATTGGACAAACAGTGACTCTACTTCGTTGCTGTAACGGTTCTTAATTTTTACCCGAAAGGACCTGGCACTGAGGTGC
Organism: Volucella zonaria; assembly: GCA_963966105.1. Classification (NCBI taxonomy): domain Eukaryota; kingdom Metazoa; phylum Arthropoda; class Insecta; order Diptera; family Syrphidae; genus Volucella; species Volucella zonaria. Next base: position 141,879,454 of record OZ014533.1, on the reverse strand, counting down.
TTTCTAAGCCAATTTAACAAATTTCTTCGGATTCCATTTTGCTGAGTGCTCATAATAGTTATCATGATTCAGTGTGTCAAATGCCTTGCTGAAACCCGTGAACAGCATTAGTACATGGTGGTTCTTGTTGAGGTTAGCGTTGATTATGTTAGTAATTAGTTGCCCCATGCTCTTTATCCTTTTGCAAGCCTTTTTGGATAATAGAATTTTTTCCACAAATTTGAGTAGTCGTTTCGACACAACTTCTTCCAAGCACTTTGCAACCACCAAGAGGGTCGATATGGGCCTAGAATTGACTAGAATACTTTTCAGCTACTTTAAGTTGTTCAGGAATTCTGGCTTCATTTAAACTCCGATTTATTATTGCCGTAATAATAGGAGCAAGTAGCTTTTATACCGTTGACCCTAGTTGATTTAGTAGCGTCGATAAGTTTTAGTTGCTAATTTTTGAGGATTGTAAGATTCGGGCCGGAATGCAATATGTTAAGGCAGGGAAAAAAACATTCTGGTTTTGTATAATATCTGGTGTCAAGCTAGGATTACCAAAATAACGCAGATAATGCACTGCGCCAATGCTGTTAGATCACATCAGCTTCCCTTGCACTTATTTTTGATTAAATTTAACCCGTTTGCGGCGTAACCGCTCCTATCGTCGAATCTCTGGTGTTGTACCTGATGGATCGTGATCTTCAAGATTTTCTGAATTCACACTTGAGATTGGCTGTGGTGAATCTAGGTTGATGCTTGTAGTTGGTGAGCCCAGATACATTAAAACGTTTGAGTCGTTTAGGTTAGGTTGATCATCGTTCTGCGCTCTTTGCCCGACCCCCGCATTATTGCGGCCGATAATAATACTTCGTTCTGGCACAAAAGGATGAACATCTTCAGTTTCAGTTCAAGAAGTAAATCGCATCGGATTCTGGTGACCTATGTTTGACCTTACCAAATACACTCTTCTGCGTAACTCTGGAATCTCTCTTTCGACGTCTGCTTATAAAGTCTTCCGAGATGACGATCTCTCCCTATGATTAATGATCCTGCCCTACCTATACTTGATTCTCAATGTCGAGGTGTCCTACTTGCCATTCACAACACTTCTCTCATCGCTATCTCTTCTTCTGTCAAACTTGACTTTGTTTCAATTAAAATAACACTTCCCAATAGGTCCATGTAAGTTATTGTTACTACATTCTCCCAGCTCTACCTATCGAATCCTACATCATTGCTATTAAAGAGATTGACCAACTTATTGACCTACCTGGACGGTATCCTTATTTTTGGTGACTTTAATCTGCCTCTGGTAAAGTGGATTTCATCGAATGATCACTTCTGTTTTACCGCGTCAAACGCTAGTTCATCCAAGGAATGTCCATTCATTCATCGTATAACAGACTCAAGCATATGCCAAGTAGTGACATCACTAAATCTATCGGTAGGCAACTGCATCTCCTTCTCTAATTTTTCCACAACTCACCACCCCAGTCCACTTCTTCTTCTACTACTATCTCTTCTTACAACTTCCGTAAAGCTAATTTTCGCAAAAGCGATGCAGATGCAGATGAGGCAGATTTCGTTATCCGCTTTGAGTATTTTTTGTCTCAACCACGAGTTTGAATAGATTGAGTACATCTTTAGTATTAAAAAATTATCAAAGGATGTTGCCCGTAAGACTGGTCCTTCTATTGCAACATATCTCACTGAAGATTAATTCAAATAATCCTAGATCTGTTTTTCTTTTCCCTATTAATCTGAACGAGTTATGGTATATAGCATGAAAACATGTCCAGAATGCTATTCGAAATCAACATAAATTGAGTATCACCTAAGCAAACTCCCAGGACTACCCTCTACTCCAACTAGATGTCTCGTCTTATGTTCCAACCCTAATGCACTTAATAAAAATTCCACGTATGGTAAATTCTGATCCAATCCCTACAGCAAATCATAGTGGTTCTCGCTGTGCGAATTCTTCTGCTTAGTCTGATTAGGTATCAAAAAAAGGCATACAATCTAAGATACCTTTTTTAAGTGGGGGCTTTCAATAAAATACGAAAGGAAAAGATCTTCAAACCGGTAAAGTTAAATAAATAATCTTAATAATATTCTTAATGAAATTTCCTCACAAGGCTCCACATTAACATGAATCTACATCAGAAATTTAATAATAAAAAATCTCTTTAACGAACGAAAATCACAAAAAATAATATTTAAGTGCCTTCAAAGTGAAAGTGATTGTTGGTAAAAAAAATTATGCAATCATGTGCCACAGTGTAGATGTGAAGTCTCAGAGCACAATTTCGATCATGTACCCGTACTCCGGTAATAATCGTAAAAATGAAATTCTCCGAAATACTCGAAAAAAGTACTCAATACCAATTTGTGCGTCGTCGACGTCGTCAACATCGTCAACATCGTCAACATCTAATAAAGCACAACATCTCCAATCAAAGGTGACGTTAGATTCTTCAAACCTATCAACAACATCATCATCATCATCGTTAGTCGCAGCAGTAACAACAACAACAAAAGTAGCAACACGACTATCATCATCATTGTCGTCGTCGTTTCTACCCTACCGAACGTTAGCATCTTTTCAACCCCTACATGCCGTCGTCGTCGGTCTACTATTAGTTCTACTAATTAATATATCCTGTGTCGAAGCTAGCAGAGACCATTCAAGTCCGATGAATCTGGAAGGCAAGGTCGGATCGTATGTCGTATTTAACTGTCGGGTTGACTTTCCATATGAATATCACATCCCATATGTGGTCCATTGGAGCAAAGATGTAAGTAAGTTTGACATTCATACATTTACTCGTACTCGTACTAATATTGTACTATCGTATCTACTCGGTTTTATTTAAAAAACAAACTAAACAAAAAAAACCGATGATAGTGCCAATAGACTACTCTGTTACTCATTCATCAATCATCATGTATCCTTACATCATGGAAAGAAATTAAAAATTGTGCCATTCTTCATATCAAATTTCGATTATGCCACTTCCTACATACACTTTCCTGGGCTGCAACTGAAAAAATAGCCGTTTTTGGTGTATCTCCGTATCTGCTGAATTGATTGCTAACCCACTCCGACGTACCACCTCTCTGTCATAGATCAAGTGTCGATTACAGCAGATACATTCGTAAGTTGTAAAGATATGCAAATCGAAGTAGGCTAGCACGAGGTTTACTCGTAACTGCGCAGAAATGTTCTCGTCATGACGTAATTTGCCAACTCAAGGTAGCCGTCAATGCATTTCATTTCGTCACTCGCTATTTTTAGTGCGCACTTAGTGTTGGCGCTTCTACTACTTTAATACGAAATATTCTTACCTGTCTCAGGGCGATGGGATTACCTCGATAATCTTTTTTTCTTCTTCCTAACTCCTTGAATTTTCTTCACCTCTTCATAAGACATCTTTAAGGTCGGGGCGCTTCCTTATTCGGATTTTAACCAGGCGTTAAGTTTTTCATAAGATCAGTATGTAGGAGCAACCTCCCAATTGCCACCGATGAGGCGAGATGAAGTTTCCTAGATATAAACCGAAATTGCCAGAGCCATATACAAAAACTAGTTAGAAAGGCATACTTGGAGGAAGTTGTTTATTTTTTACATGATCGTCCAATTGAACTGCAACTTCTCAAAACGAGATCGAATTTTATTGAAGTACAATAAAAACGTGTTGGAAAACAGAAACATGTTTTTAGAATTTACTGCAATTTTTCGATATGGTTTTGAGTCGGTCGACAAACGAGTTGCACGCTGCACGAACGTGAGCCTGCGGAGTCTTCTTCCATTCTCGAAAAAGGGCTTTTTTGAGCGCATCCACACTTTGATATTTTTTAGTGCTGACCTTAGACCGTAAAACGCCCCATATATAAAAGTCAAGTGGATTTTACATCTTCTGACTGTGAAGGCCATTGTGTCGACAAAATGAAGCAAGGGACGGTGTTTTTTTTAACCACGTAACCACCCTTGGTATCACCAAAATGTTTGGTTGCCCAAGGTTTCAAAGCACCTTCTAAAACACTTTCGCGATAAACAATCGCTTTCCCCCCGACGCCACAGTCTAAAAACACATTCAAACGTACATCGGTCGTCAGAGCCGCTCAAAACATGACAAACCGTGACCACTTCTGGTGGGCAATCGAAGGTTCAAATTTTCGTATGACCTCTGCGTTAAATAAACACGATCGTGCTGTTTACTCACGAATTATTCGATAGAGAAATTTCTCTAGTCAGAGAACACGATATTCGGCAACTGGTCACGTTCGTGCAAACGCAATTTTTTTTGGCTATTGGTAAAATTTTATCTCTTTTGGAACTTAAAAGCCTTTAGTTTCAGCTCGTCTTTCAATATCAGTGTTTTTCTCACCATCACCATAGCGATTTACAACACTGCCTGTATTGTTGTAACGTGCAATGGTTCGTGACACAAAAGATCGAAGTGTTAGCTACCGGCTAGTGAATTTTGACTCAAATATACTTTCGAATTCAATTACGGATAAAACAGAATGTACATATGTCTGCTTAATGACTCCAAAAATAAACAAATAGCAACTTAACCTGTCCATAAGACTATACTCATATGGCATGAATCCTAAAATCCATTCCCTACTAAATAGAACTATTACTTCATACGCTATTCGATGGCATATTTTGATTATATTTAGACCCATTGTGATCAACATAATCTAAGTGGGCCTTGAAAAGCCTCGAATTTCTAATCTCTGATGAAAAAATTCTGTGTCCTGGGTTTGCGATCAAATTTAGTATATCCTAGTCAACTTCTAAGTGGAGAAACTTACAAAAGATGGTGCCTATGCACTAGTAACAGAATAAGACCTACATGTGTCGGTTTAAAAATGGGCCAAATCTCTGGCCTAAGCATTTATTTATATTTATTTATATTAACACTCAAACTGAGATAACCTAAACTACTAATCGATCAGGTGCCATCTCTTTCTTCTCATAAGTATGCGTTTCGGTTCTCGATCCGTTCTCGGTTCATTATATTGTTTCCCTTTTGTTTTGCCAAAAAGTGGTTGAGGTCCACTTCCACTTGTACGCGTGATTTAAGTTCTGATCTTGCTGTACAACGTTGACACTCCGTATAATAATCGAAGGCTCTTCGAATCCTTAATCGTTCTTCGATCTATATACAATATTTTATTGATCTCAGTCGACTAATACGCACCTACTTTTCTGACGGGGTCGATATCATTGTAAAGCTCGTAGAGTTTGCTGTTTTTGTCTTCTCCTGCAAAGCCCGACGGCGCAAATGGTGTCAAAGATCACTCGAATAATTTTACGTTCAAACGGCCAATGATATGTTTAGTCGTCTATCGCTAAAGTCAATGCTTCTGTGCCTTCTGGAAGGGCTGAAATGACAAGGGTGTTATGTACACACTTCTTAGTTTTCGTTGACAAAGCCTTATTCCTCTTATTGACAGCATATGCAATACTTGGTGTTGCCCTTCGCAACTAAAACCATTTTTCCCGTTTCTGTTTCAATATTTAGAGGCGAATGAATGAAACCTCACTCCGTCAAGCTGATGATATCAATGTCATCAGGGTATCCAAGTACGAGTAGATGCACAGACTTTAGAAAAATCACTCCTCTGGTGTTGGAGTGAGAGTCTCTTACAATTCTTTGAAATATGATCTTAAAGAGGGCACATAACTCCTTTGCAGATATCAAAAGTCTTGGTGGGATTGCGTCCGATCTTTGCTACCCCACAACCGTTTACCATCGTCATTTTGCAAAATCTTACGAGTATTGCAGGAATATCGAGCATAAGACGAGACATGGCTCTCTATAAGTCATCTCAATAGATAGCGAGAATCGATTTGGACTTCTTGGGTTTTCCCTTGCTGTTGTAAACTCTCTTGGCCTAAAAGTGCAATGATAGCAGATGATCAAATTTCTGAAAAATAGTTTCAGGCGTTCGCAGAGCAGACAAGACAAGATCTTGAATGCGATGTTAAGGAAACAAATGCATACATATATGGCATATACTCGTATGTTATAGTTGGCGCAATTTTGAAGGGGTTTCTTTCTTGTGGAACGGGCAAACTAAGCAGAGGCTCCATTCATCAGATATACTTCCTTCCTTCCTTAAATTATATATCAAGTCGTCGTCTTTCTTCTGCCCTTAATATGTCGGTAGATAGGCAATCCAGTCCAGCGGCCTTGTTGTACTGACTTTAAGATATTCATATCCTTACTTAATCTATGTAAGTGAGGTGAACGGAATTTCTGGCTCTCATATCCCAAATATAATAGTTCGATCTCTCTGATAGCGGCAAGTGTTCAATCAGTTTGTAGCGATTGCAGCCGATTTACGTTTTATCCATTCACAGTGTTTCTCCGCTTTTATGTACGTACCTTGGTGGCAATAAAGTAATAATCGAAATTTCTATTGAGATCATACGTAATTGTAGAGTGAAAGAAATTGCAAAAGGCAGTAGAGCAAGTTAGCTCTACCTATGTACTCGTACTTAAACTGAGTAAAACTCCGCCTAGGTGTTGGGTAGGCGACCTAACCGAGGTCTGTATTCACCATCAAACGCATTTCATACCTCCACCAGGCACTATGCTTATCAAAATCAAAATAGAAACCTCCACCCACCCAACCGTACTTTTCATAGCATCCATCTAGAGAGCAAAACGGTTGCAGATTTTTTTTGGTACGTTCACCCTTAGTACCGGTAACCTGAGGCGAGTCTGAAGAGGAAATGCTGCACAGTGTCGCTATTACTCATGACCGTGGCTCAAGCGGTAGGATATTGGCTTCCCAATCGGAAGGTTTGACGTTCAAATCCTCACCAGACCTGAAAGACATTAATTTTTTCAGTCAACTTAAAGCATATAAACTGAGTAATTGTTGAGAACACAACAAGTTAAACTACACTAATAAATTAGTTTCCTAACTAAATATTGGATGCCACCCATGGATCGAAATAACCACCGAGCCCAAACTTCTTTCTTTGTCTCTCTCTATCCAAATTTCCAAAAAACCTTACACTTACCCTGGCATTTCAAGAGTAGTAGTATCCTTTTGAGAATTAAGCTCTTTTTAAAATTAATAAAAAACCGAAAGAACCGCGCAAAACCTTTCCGGTCCGTCTTCTTCTTGAGGTGGTCATGTCAGAGTTCTGTTAGATTGTATAACATATTCCCAAGAGCAGTGACAATCGGCTCTAAAGTCATCCAACTGCGCTGGCAGTTGCATCAAGGATCGCAGATAATTTTAAGAATTTGCCTCATAATATCGAGAATATCAATTAGATAGAAATAACATGGGCTTAAAAGTCCGTGCCGTTGCTAAGAGAGGGCACCACTTGAATTAAATCCATACCATTTTCAGTTATTACCAACCTTCAAAAGATGTATAAATTTGACAGCTGTCGGACTATTAGTTCTCGAGATATACCGTTGTGAGTGAAGCAACTTTTGTTATTGTGAAAAAAATGGATTCAAAGCAATTCCGTGTGTTGATTTATCATTGCTTTTTGATGGGAAAAAATGCAGCCGATGCAAAGAAATGGCTTGATAAGTGTTACCCGGATTCTGAACCTTGCGAACGAACCACTCGCAAGTGGATTGAAAAATTTAAAAGTGGTCATACAAGCACCGAAGATGATGTACGCAGTGGACGTCCAAAAGAGGCTGTTTCAGAAGAAAACATCAAAAAGTCCACAAAATGATTACGAATGACCGTAAAGTGAAGTTGATCGAGATAGCTGAGGCTCTGAAGATATCAAAAGAGCGTGTTGGATATATCATACACGAATATTTGGACATGCGAAAGCTCTATTCAAAGTGGGTGCCGCGTTTGCTCACAGTCGACCAAAAACAGCAACGTGTTTATGATTCAGAGGAGTGTTTAAAGCTGTTCAACCGCAATAAATTTTTGCGTCGGTATTTTAGCCGCTAGTCTTATCGCGAATAAAACAAACACAATCCTTTAAAAAAATAATTTACGCTCTTTATTTGGTTGCTTAATAGGCGTCTGTATTCTACAGTGTTTGACTTACGACTAATCTCCTACCTATCGACAGACTCTTTTCCTAGTGTGGCCACTTTACGATCACTATTTAGTGTTGCCACTTTATATTTCTTACATTCTTATCTCCTATGGCTTGCTACTGTATGTGACAATGGATGAAACTTGGCTCCATCACTTCACACCAGAGTCAAGTCGGCAGTCAGCCGAGTGGCGAGCAGGCGACGAACCTCGTCCAAAACGACCAAAAACTCAACAGTCGGCTGGCAAGGTTATGGCATCCGTATTTTAGGATGCACATGGAATAATTTTCATCGACTATCCCCAAAAGGGGCAAACTTGCGTTGTTGGAGCGTTTGAAGGACGAAATCGTAGAAAAACGGCCGCATTTGAAGAAAAAGAAAGTGCTGTTTCATCAAGACAATGCACCGTGTCACAAGTCGATGGCAAAATTGGATGAATTCGGCTACGAATTGCTTCCCCACTCACCGTATTCTCCAGATTTGGCCCCCAGAGGCTATTTCCTGTTCGCAGACCTCAAACGAATGCTGGCCGGAAAGAGATTTAAGACCGATGAAGAAGTAATCGCCGAAACAGAGCCGAAATCGTACTCCAAAACTGGTATCGAAAGATTGAAAAATCGTTTCAATCAGTGTATCGCCCTCGAAGGCAACTGTATTGATAAACAAAGTTGAATTTTGCAAAAATTTTGTGTTTTACTATAAAACGTCACGGACTTTTCAGCCCATGTGTTACATCAGCGCGTCGAAAAGATAGCCATAATCTAGAGAATGTTTGTATTTTATGGAATCTGCTAAAAAAAAAAGCAGATACATATTTTAGAAGGAACACACAACTGAAGAATATGACAAAATGGGCCGTCTAGTTCCATTAGACCCTTCTCTATACATTGTTGAAAATTCCCTTACTCAGTTTTGTACTCGATATGATTAATATTCAATTCACCATAAAACCCAACTGCTTAGGTTTGTTGGAAAAACTGAGGTTTTTTTTCAGTACCACAAAACTCGTAGCTTAGCCCAGAAAGCGTCCTTCTCCTAGTTAAAGAACGGCCACACTTTTAAGAAGATTCACTTAATGACCATTTTTAGGTTTTTTTTTCTGTAGTAATAGTGCACTCAGACAAAGAACTAGTCCATTGTACTGCCTGTATGTTCCTTTTAGTGGCATTCCTCAGTCCGTAAAAAGATGAGAAAGCGCTGCAATGATAAAGTGGCTACAGCACCAGCACACACCACATTTGCGCCGAGTACTCGTACCAGCAGCCTGATGCGAGCGTAAATCGCCGAAGTAGTAGTCCGGGGTATTGTTATCACTTTCACAGCAAGCGTCGCAGGATGTTGTGTCACCTATGTCCAGCACACTTGGATGCTAACCAATATGTCTATAAGCAGCCTAGAGACCCTGTCATTGACCTCTTGGACACGGCAGGAAGCATTCATTTGGTTTGTCTGTAACCTGGAGAGTCATGCCATCTGCAGTTGCGCTCCTAAGAAACCCAACTGTCAATGGAAACCTTAATCACGGACCTAGGCGCTCCAAGCTCGTTGGGCCTTATTCAGCTAAAAATTTACTCAAATGCAAAAACAACTTACAAATTTTTTTTACGTAAAAAAAAACGATTAAAAAAATCGGATCAAGTTTTAGTCCTAAGTATGCAACTAAAATTGCAACCGGAAATTTAGTCAATTAAATATTTAATCATATACAACCGATTTTTTTTCCAATGTAAGTGAAATTGTAAATATAGTAATAATTTTGACGTTCTATTCAGGCATTAAAATAATTTTTTGTAAAGAATAAACGTTATTGGAAAAAATCTCTGATTATAAATAAATTATATATGTTCACGATGTATGTACTATAATACTGGTATACATCTTCTTTTGTCATTATGTAATATGTAGTAAAATATTATATGTATATAGGAAAATATTTAAAAAACGGCCGTTTAAGAAAAAAGTATGTAAAAAATGATATTAAAATCAACACAAGTATAATTAGCAGCTGGCTCAATCGTTTTAATTTTTTTTATAGAGTTGAACAAAGAACCATAAGTAATATGTTGCAGAAAATATACCATGTTTGGTACAGCTGGAAAGGTGTTGAAATGAAGTATTTCATACGGGGAAAAAGAAAACTTAACCTTAGTACAATTTTTTTTTAAAAAAATAAACATTGTGATGATTTGAACTTATTTCACTTTGGATCAGTGAATTCGTTTTGGCCCTATTTTACTTCAAATTTGGCCTTATTTCACCGCACCTGTAACACTACTTCAAAAGTTTCATCACACAATCTATTAGACTTCCCCTGATTTGTTTATGCTGGCCCAAGAAAAAAGTCGTTCCACAGGTGTTGATGAAAGTAAAGCACTGTTATATTTCAGAAATACTCTCTTTATTGCGGGAAAATATTCAAGGCGTTGTAGTTTGTTAGTATCAATTCATGAGCATGGTCTTCAACCGCATCTTTTCCAAAATCAAAGAAATTTTAAAATTTAGACGTTCACAAATCGTGCTTGAATCTAAAATATTACATTCAGAGCTGCAATGCGCTGCTAGAATTTTGTCTCCTTCGCTTTATCTACGCAGTTTAATCATCTATCTTAACTTAAATAAAAATAATCCATGAATCTGTTATTGATGAACTTCAAGTAACCCCCAGGCAGATTTTTGCAATGAAACTGCTGCTGTAGCGCGAAATTCTCCACTTTTTTCCGAAGTAACAATAGAGTAGTTATCGCGATGCTGAAAAATGCGTATTCTTCTCCTTGAAGAATGTCTAGAGCCTCTTCAATGGCTCTATTAGATATTAATGTAGGTAAAGGAAGTCACTCATTGCCATGGTGGAACTTGTTCTTTGGATTTAGTTCTTCTATTAGCCTCTAATATTTAGTACATTTTTCTTGCTCAGCAGTTTTTGGTTTGGATGCAACCTTCCATAAAGCGTTACATTTTTCCGTAATATTTTAATGATTATGTGACATCGTTTTGCACTTTCTTATAATATTCCGTGCATACGTAGTAGCACCCAAGTGTAGGGTAAAAGTGAAGCAGAGTATATGCGTTGGCAGGAACATCTGAAAATTCATTTGCAAATTCACATCTTCTATAAAACCATCAACGGATTCAGTTTTAAATAATCACTATTGCAAATTATCACAAATTACCTTTATTTTCCGAGTTTAAATCGCTGAAGTCATCTGCGCTGCTATCTATTCGATTGGTGATGCTCCCGTTGTCTGCTACCGTAGCAATAATTTGTTCCCAAGTGATTCCATATTCTAAATGGATTTCTTTCAAGAGAGCCACAATTCTATCGTGAGTATGGGAACCCTTGCACGCGAATGCTGCAGATTTCCTTTCAAAATTTTGGGAAAGTCAGTATCATGAGACTCCAAGAAAGTCACACCTTTTGCCGAATCAAATGTCCATTGAAGTACAGATGTATTCTAGGTCTTGCAATTTTGCCTTCAGATGTCGGTCTTTTTACATGATCAAGTGATATACTCGTATGTATTTTCATTGTCAATGTGCGACGTGATAAAATTTTAAATGTGGAGCAGAGAGTTTCTGGATTAGTCATGTTAGATTCATTAGATTCAAATCCTCTACCGTTCTTCACGGAACCATTGAGTAAATTATGAACTTCATCACATCATCGTCAAATTCTTGTTGAGATAAACCTCTTAGTGAGATAGGGTGGTTTTGCCAACTTTTATCGGATTTCCCTTTTTTTCCTTTTATTGTATATGTACATATATTGTAAATATTCTTTGCGACAAAAAAATGACTACTGCCCTTAATAATTGTTCATACAAGCTGGTATAACACAAAGTCTTTGCAAATCATTTGGGCACTTTGCATTGAAATATTTACCATCTAGATATCGTTTCTTGGCCGGTGGGTTCCCTTCTGATTCAGTGTTTGAGCTATTTACTAAAGTAAACTCGGATAAGCCAACACTGCTGGAAGATTCGGTAGTTTCAAGTTCACGATTCATTTTTTAAATTGATTAATTTTAAAATTAGTCTTGAGTAGTCCGAAGAAGAACTACGAGTATGTTAATTCGACGAAACCCTAAACCATTGTTCACATGCGTAACCCTCTATTGCATAATCCCACGAGGCATAATGAAGCATGTTATCGTTGCTTCTTTCCGAAGTCGTCTTTGATAAGAAAAATAACTGATAACAATTAGAAATATATTTCACTAGCATGAACTACAGCTTTTTCTACAAACAATGCTCAAGTGAATTAGCTAGCTGCATTCCCCTCTCCTTCCTTTCAAAAATGTACACACAACTTACGTATCGCTAGGAATGCATATTGCTATTGCATATCAGAATCAATTCACTCCCAGTGGAAACACACAAATGTGGAGTTTCTCTTGTTTCCCTTACAAACATTTGTTATCAATGTACATTTAAAGGGTACCTACCCATAAATTGGTTAGTGCATGTCTAATTTAAAATGAAAAAACAACAAGAACTATTTCATTAGGAGCATTAAAAAGTAAAAAAAAAAAAAAAGAGATCACGTTTTTAATTAGGTGTACCGATTACAACTAAAAAAAATCAATGCTGCCTAACGACTAAATTTTTGTAGCGATTGAAAAAAAAATTAATTTTCCAATAAATCGTTTTAAATTTAGTTGCGACTAATGTCTAAAAAATTTGTTGCAATACATATTTGATGTTGACGATTAAATTTGTAATCATCAATCGTCAATCAGATAAATGTTGCCCAACTCTGCCCAAGCACAGCTTCGAATCCTGAAAATCAAATATGAGTCTTGCCTAACGATTTCATCGGCATCCAAACAAGACTCAGTGAATTCAGCCATCCGACTAACATCTTAAGGGTACATAAGATCCCTTGTGCACGCCGATTATAAAAAAAAAATAAAAATTCTCGAACTAGCTAGCTTGGAAATCGTGTGAAAGCGCGGCTTGGTTGTCCACCAATCAAATCCCATTAGTGCACCAATCGTTAATTATGCTTGCCTGACCTTTAAAGCCGACTTTAACTAGACATAATCTGATAGTCAAAACGACTACTTTATCTGAATATGCCTGAAAGAGGACATATGAACTGTCTCTCGAGCTCTCGAGCTTTTTGTACAAGGGCATCCGATTCAGGATTCTGTTTTGCGGGAACATTCTGTCTAAACCTATGTACCATCGCATATTGCTCACAGATTTATATAAACGAAAAAAAAAAACCCCTCTGAAATAGGAGATGACACTTGAATAAATTTGTAGAGATTGTAGAGATATGCAACACGACTGTGACTTTTATTTTCATTAAAAATCCTGTCATACGGAGGCTCTTTCAAATTGATGGATAAAAGGCTGTCGCTTAAGGAAACAAATATTCCACCTTCCGTTTAATTGGTTTTTACCCAAGACCTCCGTCTACCCAGTACTGGAATTCGAGCTTAAATACGACACGTTCATTAATCCCATTTCAGACATATACGTAAATTTTGTTGTTTGGTATTGTACTACGTTCTTATTGTAGTTGCGACTATTGCAGTTCCGAATTGATGTAGTCTCTAAAGCGTCAGGACATCTTTTTGTGACATAGTGATATAGTGCTGTTGTCAAACAAAATAAGCTGAACTAGGTCGAAGTATTAATTCCTGACCAGAGTTGGCGCAGCAGCACTTTTTTGAAAGCACTCCATTGTAGGCGTGTAGTGTTTTGAAATCCGTACTTTGATGGACAAAAAGCGGAATATCCGTAATATTTGAAAGATTCTTTGGTCTCCAAAGCAGGTATTATTGCTGGAGCCAAGGCTGGTGAAACCCGTTTCACGTATAGTATACCCGCAAAGATGAACAGGAACGCTGCATTCCATTAAATCAACTGTCATCTCTAAGTACTTCGAATTTGAGGAAAGGGATTTGGTATTCATCACCCACCCCGATCAACGTGAGAAGGAGAAGAGAGGTTTCTTAATCAATTTGATTGATTCACCTGGTCACGTCGATTTTTCGTCAGAAGTAACAGCTGCTCTTCGAGTTACTGATGGTGCTTTGGTTCTGGTTGATTGCGTTTCTGGCGTTTGCGTGCAAACTGAAACTATGTTGCGTCAAGACATTGCCGAACGTATTAAGCCAATTTTGTTCGTGAACAAGATGGATCGTGCTCTTTTGGAATTACAATTGGGCGCAGAAGAATTGTGTCAGACTTTCCAAAGGAAAGTCGAAAACGTGAACGTTATTATTGCCACCTACAATGATGATGGTGGTCCAATGGGTTAAGTTCGTGTTAATCCATCGAAGGCGTTCAGTAGGTTTTGGTTCCGGTCTTCATGGATGGGCCTTTACCTTGAAACTATTTTCTAAAATGTACTCTGAAAAGTTCAAGGTTTATGTTGCCAAACTAATGAACAGACTTTGGAGTGAGAACTTTTTCAATGCCAAAACTAAGAAGTGGGCAAAGCAGAAGCAATCTAACAACAAGCGTTCCTTCTGTATGTATATCTTGGACCCAATCAATCATGATGCCATCATGCACTACAAGAAGAAGGAAATCCCAGCCCTTTTAGAGAAAATTGGTGTAACCTTAAAGCACGAAGACAAAGACAAGGACGGAAAGCAACTTCTAAAAGTTGTTATGCGCAGTTGGTTGCCAACCGGTGAAGCCTTACTTCAAATGATAGCAATCCATTTGCCATCACAAGTAGTAGCACAAAAGTACCATATGGAAATGTTATATGAGGGTCCACTCGATGATGAAGCAACTGTTGCAGTAAAGACCTGTGATCCCAATGGCCCTCTCATGATGTAAATATCGAAAATGGTGCCTACTTTTGATAAAGGACGTTTCTACGCTTTCGGCCGTGTGTTCTGTGGTAAAATTGCAACTGGTATGAAAGCTCGTATCATGTGACCCAACTATGTACCCGGAAAGAAAGAAGATTTGTACGAAAAAGTAATCCAGCGTACAATCTTGATGATCGGCCGTTATGTTGAAGCTATCGAAGATGTTCCATCTGGTAACATTTGCGGTTTAGTTGGCGTAGATCAGTTCTTAGTGAAAACTGGAACTATTACCAAATTTAAGGATGCCCACAACATGAAGGTTATGAAGTTCTCCATGTCGCCTGTTGTGCGTGTTGCTGTCGAACCTAAAAATCCAGCCGATTTACCAAAACTTGTTGAAGTCTAAGACCGTTTAGCCAAATCCGACCCTATGGTGCAGTGTATTATTGAAGAATCTGGCGAAGACTTCATTGCTGGAGCTGGTGAATAGCACTTGGAAATTTGCTTAAAGGATTTGGAAAAAGATCATGCTTGTATTCCTCTTAAAAAAATCTGACCCTATTGTGTCATATCGTGAAACCGTCATTGAAGAATCAAATCAATTGTGTTTATCTAAGTCGCCCAACAATCACAATCATCTTTTAATGAAGGCTTGCCCAATGCCATATGGACTGCCAGAAGACATTGATAAAGGTGATTTTAGTGCAAAGGACAAGGCCACTGATACCAGTGACCCTAATTATGACCTGGACAATCGCGTCTTGGTGCACGACTTCTACATTCGAAATGAGGTAGAGAACTAGCGATCTGAGGGCTCTAGTTTCACTCGGTTCAGCGACGAAAATATGGCAAATAATGTCATTACCAGAGAGGGTGACCTACCCCCGTTCATTTCGAAGGAAGAGCTCCAGGAGATCTTCGATACAATCAGGGCTAAGAAATCAGTGGGGACCGATGGTATTCCGAACACCGTGCTTCGACATCTTCCTCTAGAAGCGGTGGACATTTACACCACCCTGTTTAATAATGCAATGAATAATGCACATTATCCAGCGCATTGGAAAACGGCGGTGGTGCAACCTATCCCCAAAAAGGGAAAGGATATATCCAATCCGGCGAATCTCCGGTCGATAAGTCTCCTTCCGAATATCAGTAAGGTGTTTGAAAAAGTAATCAATAGGGCTCTGTCTAGGTGGGTTGAGGACAAACATATAGTTCCGGATAATCAATTCGGTTTTAAGGCGAGACATGATATCTCACATGCCGCGTCTAAACTGGTGTCCGATATCCAATGGAATAAAGGCAAAAACCAATGTACTGGTGCCTGCCTTGTTGACTTGGAGAAGGCCTTCGACACCGTATGGTTAGAGGGTCTTTTCTATAAGCTGACTAGGCTGGGGATCAGTAAACCTCTCTTGTACATTTTTTATAATATGCTAACCAACAGACAGTTCATCGTGAAAAATGGCGATGTGACTTCTGTTGGAATATTTCAAATTAAAAATGGTCTTCAGCAAGGCGCGGTCAATTCGCCGATGCTATTCAACATTTATACAAGCGACTTCACTTCCCCACACTATTGCGTACGCAGACGATTTGATAGCGTACAGAACAGGTCCAAAAATCGAGGTCATTAATACTCTCTTGCAGCGTGACTTCGATAAGATAAGACGATTTTGCGATGACTGGAAGTTGAAAATCAACTTTCAGAAGTCGGAAACCATTCTCTTTAGGACGCAGTTGTCTGGAGCCTCTAGGGATACCAGGAAAAATTGGCGAAAGTTCTCGATCATTGGACAACACGGACAGCCTCTTGCCCTGTCGAAATGTAGTCAGATACCTTGGGATCTGGCTAGATCAGTTTCTGTATTTTGATAAAAATGTAGATGCTGCTCTGGCCAGAGCTAAAAGTGCTTTTGCCCTTACAAAGAGACTGTTTTATAGCAGCCAACTCGATGCGAGGGTAAAGGTAATTTGCTACATAGCCCTTATCAGGCCCATGCTGGTATTTGGGTGTCCCATGTGGTTCAATGTAAGAGCAAGCTTAATGGAAAAGATTCGGGTGTTTGAGAGGGCTTGCCTTAGGGCTTGCCTTCGCTTGTACAGAACACCAGAGTCGGAGTACAAAAAATTTTATCGTAATGAGGTCCTTTACAAAAGGGCGAACCTAATACGAGTGGACAACTTCGTAATTAAGCTGACTCGAAGGCACATTGCAAGAGCAATGACCTCGACGAATAACCTGATATCTGGGGCTTACTACCCCAATTGCCTTTACCACGAGAGTGTGCGCTCTGATGGCTTCGTTCCACCGGAAGCATTCCTCTACCTAGATTAGATAGGGTTGATCCAGGATAGATCAGCGGTCCCGTTAATCTTCCATGTCGCTCGAAAAGCTGGGGACAGGGGACTCAACTACAACAGAGACGTCGCACACGGCAGTGTGGATCGTCTCAGGTTCAGTAGGGCGGTGGGGAATCGCGATAAGAGGGATGTCGTTCGGCAGCACTAGCATTTCTGGTGGTTGAATGATACAGAAGATGTTTCGTCGTCGTTTCCGTCAATTACGGACCAGCCTCACTAACGGGGCAGAGCTGACCAATCTATTTGCTCTGTGAATAGCGATGGCCAGCTTGCATAGGTTTAGGTTAGCATTTAAGGAATACATATATATATTAGTATATACATAGGTATATACTAGTATATGTATGTCATTGTGAATAGTGTCTATTTGTGTATATGTGTGTATTGTGTAGGTAGGTTAGGTAGACTAAGGTTTATTTTAAGTTAGATGTTAAGTTTTTATAAAAAATAAAAAATTATGTCCATATGCTAAGTTTTTTGTTAAATTCTTTTCTTAGCCTTAAGCATAGAAAATAAGTATATATAAGTATAAAATGTAAAGTCGAAAGACATAGGTATAAGAATTTAGAGTAGCTTAGAGCGCCTGTGTGGGGCCAGTAAGTTAGTATAAGATTGTTAAGTAATTTTAAGCTAGCATTTAAGCATGTAAGAGTGTGTTAGTATGTAAGAGTTAATGATTTAGAAAATAAAATGCATTTAAAACTAAAACTAAACTAACTGTTAGTTCAAAGGATGATTTCAAGGTCCATTCTCGTTATTTAGCAGAGAAATACGACTACGATGTGACTGAAGCCCGTAAGATTTGGTGTTTCGGCCCCGATGGTACTGGTCCAAACTTTATCATCGATTGTACAAAATCTGTGCAGTACTTGATTCCGTTGTTGCTGGTTTCCAAAGGGCAACGAAAGATTGTATTTTAGCTGATGAAAATATGCGTGATGTCCGGTTTAATATTTATGATGTTACCTCACACACTGATGCCATCCATCGCGGTGGTGGCCAGATCATTCCAACTGCTCGTCGTGTATTATATGCTGCAGCTATCACCGCATAACCACGGCTTATGGAACCTGTTTACTTATATGAAATCCAAGGTCCAGAAGTAGCGGTAGGCGGAATCTATGGTGTATTGGACAGACGCCGTGGCCATGTTTTCGAAGAAAGTCAGGTCGTTTGCACACCAATTTTTGTTATTAAGGCATACTTGCCAGTAAATGAATCATTCGATTTTGCCGCTGACTTGCGCTCAAATACTGATGGTCACGCTTTCCCACAATGTGTGTTTAATTATTGGCAGGTACTCCCTGGTGATCCAATGGAGATTTCAAACCATACCAAATTGTGCAGAATACTCGCAAACGTAAGGGTCTAAAAGGAGGTATTCCATATCTTACTCAATATCTAGACAAATTGTAAAGTGGCGGAACTCAAGTTCGTTCAGCTTCAAGTTTCAAAGTTGATTTTTAAAATAATCATATATTTTTAAATCAGTACCATCTTAATAAATAAATTAATTTGTATTGTATTTGTATTAAATTATAACGAACTGCACTAAATAGATTCAATACCTGATCCAGTTTATCTAGCTAGTCCTTTTCTTTTCACATCTAACATAACTTTGTTTTAAATATTGTCTATGTCCTTTAGTGAGTCCTTCTGCATTAACTTGAGTTCCTAGTCTACTGCTTTGGATAATACGTGATTATAGATTCGCAATAGTGACAAGTGTCTACAGATATAGTAAAATTTGGCTTATAGGATTTTTGATTAAGATCTCCTTCGACCACAGTCTGTAGCGCTGTTAAGAAATGTACGAGTATGTACGAGTATAACTACAATAAATACCAGGTTTTCCGATCTAGTGGTGTTTCATTGGGCACTTAGGGGGTAAATTCTAATGTGTTCACTAACACTGCCTTTCCTGTTAAATTTAAATATCTACACACTTGAATGCATACATAGTTTAAACATTTCCACTAAACGAACTATTCAAAACAACACCTGAATTTTCATCAAATTGTAAATTCGGATTTTTTTTTTATTTATATTTTTATTCGAAAATGGTTTTCCTAGTTTTCCTATTTATTTGTCAGCACTCCTAAAATAAAAGCGTGATAAATATACCGCACCGGGGGTCGGGTTGCTGGCAGATATCATTTTTCAATCAATGGATTAGCAGTCCCTTTTTTTTGAAAAATGTAATTTTCCAACCCAATTCGGTTCAGTGAATGTCTAGAGTGCAACAATAGTGATAAATGCGACCACATTGCCTGTATTAGGTTATCATGGTGGCTTTTATAAACGAAATTATTAATTTTTGCGGTTTTTTTCGCACGTGGAGTTTTGAATTTGATTAGATTTTGTTAAATTTATTTTGACAATATTTTTGTCAAAGCAATTGAACGCTATTACAGCAGTGGCGGATTAGGGTAGAATAAACGAAGGTGGGGCCCGCAGACAACTCCAAAGAGGGTGAATCATATCTCTTTAGTATTTCTAAATACAGGAGCTTAGCTTTATTGGCCATACCATTCCTTGAGTATCAAGAAAATCGACGTACATAAGTCTGATTTATAAGGCTCTTGATCCGTATATTGGGTTCTACTAGCTCTTATACATTTAGATTATAAGATTTTGCACCGGTCTTCATATCAATTTACTTGACCTATCCACCAGAAATAAAAGAAATTATGAAAAGAAATCTCAGCAAAGTCGTGCTCTGCAACATAGAGCTGAACAGACTTTTAGGAACTTCGAACAGCATGCAGTACGTATTTAAATCGAAGACTTGGAAGCGACTTAGCAACCGGAAATGCTTCAATACTCCGGTTGACTCCACCATAACCGGTCCGAAGCCTACATTAGGAGACGAGGAAAGTAGCTGAGCATAACTACAACTCACATTCTGCAGTATGCTAAGTCGACTACGCAGATGTAACTGAATATTCGGACCCGTCCAAGCACGACTGGGTGAACGTCAGCCTATACACATGTCCCAGACATAATACCGACGTTTTGGCAGAAGAGCTCTCAAGTCTCAAGAGGCAGATTCATCTGCTACCACTAATTCGACATATTCGGAGCTCAGGCCACATAAGGATTTTTCAGCATACCATATAGCCTGAAATTCAGCATATAGCGAAATAGAGATGGCTGAGGGTTGTGCCCGACCATCTAAAGCAATATACTCGTATGCTGTGAACAACAATCAGCCTCGGATATGGATAGACTTATTGCCGACGGTCCCAGAAAACAAAAACCGAACAACTAATAGTGTAACTGCAACCGAATTGAAGGGGGTGCTGAAAACAACTTATCCCTGAATCACAGATATCACTGCCACTCAAGAAGCTCGATTGGATTGCAAAAGAAAAATTGAAAACAATGACGCCGACTACTTATACTGCTTGTTATGGAGAGCCGACACAGCGCCTATTTGAATATAGATTTCTCATCTGAGGGAGAATTAACCAACAAGTCTTGGGGTTCAAACATTTGAGCACATATCTGATTACAATCCAAATGAAAGCTTTATTCGCTTATATGCGCCCACACCCATGCAGACCAAAAGGACGGCTTTGCAAAAGATTGTTTTCCCGATCTTCTCGATCAGACTTTGTCTTTGGTGATTTTAAAGCCAAGTTGGCAACACAGATAGAAATTATAGCCTACACGACACCAGCGTTGAAAACAAGCTCACCCTCATGGACTTTGGGCTGGAGCAAAAGGTCATGATGTTTTCCATCTCAACATCTGCAGAATGCTATGCTCAAAAAACCATGAACCATCTCTACGATCTGAGCTATTTTTACTTCACCTTTTTAGGCTGCGGAACTAAGAATCAGTGATTCTGCAGACGGGTTCGCCTCATGTGTATCTTTCTGTGGAGACATTTCCCGCTCAATTACCAGCGACTTGGATATTGTAACGCAATTGGTGCCACTCATTTTTGTTCAAATTCATAAATTTGAGGTCATAAGTTTGCACTGACTACCAACCGCTATTAATTTGTATTTTTCTATCTTTAGACATAGATGTAGATGTGGTCTTCATATCTTACATTTGTGAACTTTTGCCACGTCTTATTATAGCTCATAGAGTTCGCGGTTCTACCTTCTTTTTCATACGCCATACCCGCACGCGAGACCTACCATATTCAAAGCTTTCCTTTTCCAGTACTTACCGTGGTAGATAAAAACTCGCAGGATCTGGATTTTGAAGAGCATCATCTTGATAACTCAGTTTAGAAATTTTGGGCATAATTCTTTGCCAGATTTTTACATTGCGTGTTGAAGAAATAGGGTGGGCACTGAGAGGTGTCAACCTGGCGATACCCAGTGTTGTAACTGTTTTTACACATCAATTGTGCTTATTTTACCTCGAAGTGGTAACCATACTGGTCGATGTCAATCCGGACTCGACTTACGAAACTTATTAGCGCAGGTGCTGACCAACAGACAAAAATAGCAGCACAATATAATAGGATAGCGGACGAGTTCCCCAGATGCAATCAGCGGTGAAGTAAAATACTGGAACAAAATCAAATAAGACCTTATCCGCGCTACACCAACCTATTTGGAGCTCAGGCCCGTAAGAACTGGCGAGACTAAGTCAGGGTCTTGGAAAATAGAGGATGGAATGGATCCCCAAACGGGTTACTGGCTTCGGTCTAACCATTCCCTCGTGATAAGGGTATCTATAATGGAACTGGCCCTCCAGGTTGGTGGCCGGGGTATCTGCCCGAGCAAAGGAAAAAAACAGTTACGAAGGAATGACAAGCCGGACGGATGGATCTACTGTTGACAACCCCGCAAAGGAAATAAAGAAAATGAACTTCGAACAACGGACTGCGGGAAAGTAGAAATACGATGAGTTGAGCCCGACAAAAAGAGGATAAAAACTGCTACATCTACTACGGCGATTTTTTCCCATGGCAAAAGCAGCGTATATTTGGAAGCGGATTCGTTGTTAGAGGCAAGAAGTCAAGATGTGCACCCTGTATAAGGTTCAATATGCGTAATTTAGAAGGATATGCTTTATTTATTTCTGTAACACATAGGATATCAACTTTCTCATAGATGAAACATATACATAGAGCTGATATTCCAGCCATGTGGCACGTCTTCTTCCCTCCATTCTCGTTTGACGATTCCAACCAGGCTCTCAATCACCTGGAACTTTAAATAACTCCGCGACTTGTCCATCAGAGACGGCCGATTTGTCAGTTTTAGTTTCTAGCTTATTTCTCGGTTGCGCTCTGTATTATTGGCCAAATCTAGATTTCGAGTCCTACTCCTTCCTATATAATGTCCACTAAATATTTACAATACAGTTTAAGTACACCTACAATTTCCATTGGTTGATGAAAAGTTTCCTCAAAGAATCATGTATAGCATATGTTCCGAATTATAAGAAAGTGTCCATGTGCTAAGTTCTCTTATAAAACTCCATATTTTGCTGCAATATCTGAACTCTTCCTGATCTTGTTTGTGCATTTCTGCTTGGTCGGAGTTGAGTATGAAGGTGATACTTTATTCACTTGTGGGCTGCTTAGGTTTTGGCGACCCATGATCTTTCCTTTTTTGAAATCTTGGCAATAATTCCTCTGTTCTACTACAATAACATATTTGTAAAAGAATCAGTTTCCCAGGCTAAGCAAATCCTTCCCCCAAATTCTTTGCAATAATTCGCAATATTTGAGTCTACTTAAAGTTATTGTTATATAAATATAATTTAGGGTGATTTAAGTTGATTTCTTTAGAACAGACCAATAAAATATTTTTCCTGAAATATTGGCTTTCATCGCATGAATTTCTTCTCTAAAAACATTGTATTTCGAAGACTTCCTTCACCTTTTTTGAAAACTAAGAGTTTAAGAGCCAAAACTTCATCGAAATCCAAGGCCTAGTATCTGAAATAATCACTGTTGCGACTATCTGGATCACAAGCAAACCAACACCTACTCGTATTAGTCACTTGCACAGAATTCTTTTTTTAATGTCGCAGTTTCCCACGTAGCTTATTGCAGCTTTATATCCATCGGAACTTCCTATATATTGGAAGCTATATCATGAACACCATTGGCGATTAACTTATAAAGCAATTGAAAACAATTTACGAGTACAAATAAAATGTCACTCGTTGAGAAATTTCGAAGGGCAGTTTAGACTTGGAACCACCGAAATTCCTCTGTCTTATTGGCAACGAGCTGGAGCATTCATTTCTTATTAATCATTAAAATTGCTTGTCATGGTCTTCCCAGAAATATTTCTTCGGAAATTCCGCCAACTAATTTAGCAATTAGATTGTCGCCTGACCCCTTGAATTGAACAATACGAGTACTCCTACAATTAATTGATAAGCTCATCATATGTCTATCTAATCGTGTATCTGACCGTCGTTCTCGACTAACAAAAGCCAATTAATTACACTGACTGCATCGGAGAGCAACTTTCTCCACAATTTCCCACAACAATTGTGGCAGATTCGTCACACTGATGTCGTGCCCGTCGGATGCACACCCCTGATTTAGGAGTCCTAAATGTTCGACCATTTGACTGATTCATACTCCTGCACCAATTCACTTTCCGGGTTTTTGTCTTTCACCACTACCACCCAGAGGCGATGGGCATGATTAATTAAATTCAATGACTGACTGAGAGCACATGAACCCAATGACATGACATCATGAACCCTGTCCACAACCAGATTCTAACCCAATGAGCCGTCAAAAAAAAAAAAAAAAAAAACACAAAATAAATCGAACAAAAGAAAATACCCAGCAACCGATATTATCAAACTGCGTTACTCCATGTCGATTGAATTAAATTTAATTCATGAGCACAGCACAATGCATGGGACACATAAATAAATTAAAGAATCGCCGACTTGAATGAAGGCGAGCGCGAGCGTCAACGTTCGCATTCGCGTTCGAACTTTTTGATTGACAATAGATCCCAACAATGGAATCTGGCGAGCACGGGGCAGCAAAAAAAAAAAACTCAACCACTCGACTGCTTTTCAATCTCCGCCAATGGTCCATGGAGTTTCACAGTTCATATCACTTCCATGACATCACCCGAACCAGCCAAAGCACCCTATGCTGGACTTTGTTTTTGTGATGTTTTGATTTTTTTACTTCTGCGTGGGGAATATTGGTTTTTTGGCGCTCGGAAATGAACATTGAGTTCCTGGCTGTCATGCAAGATAGCAGACCGATAGCAGGCAAACAGAATGCTCTTTTCCACACACACAAATCAAAACAAAAAAAAAAATAAAAAACAGTGGATCCTGCATTTAATGGTTGAAGATACAGTTTTTGTGGTTTCGAGATTGAATAGCCATCCGTTTGGACGTGTATTTAAGGCCATTAGAACAATCTTCACTGAATGCGAGTTTTAGAGGATTTTATGGATTTGGTATGGTCAATGGTAATGAGCTTAATACTCGTATACTTCGCTTCTCTACAATTCTCTTAACGATTGCCTTCCTTTGTGGTATTTTCTCTCAGTCAAATCGTTATTCTTTTGATAACATAGGATGAGGATATGCGATAAGTCAGTTAATGGCTGGGTTATAAAATGGCCAAGTTATGTATATTCCTGAAGTCCTTATACATTAGTCTTCCATTAGTGTAGCCACTGACAACCACTGAACACTGTTTGAGAGGACCATTGCCATAGACAGGGCAGCTTCTCTGAATTCTATCATAACAAATTCGGAAACACATTTTTTCTATTAAAGAGATTTGAACCTTAAAGTCGTAGAGATTGCAAGTTTTCCATTTTCATGCAACACAACTAGAATTGAGGGTTAGTAGAAATTGAAAACTTCAGAGTTCTGTGCTTTCATCAAGAATTTGGTCGGTGAAATAAGCATCCTCAAGCAAACGTGAATCTTTTGAAGGAAAGGCAGGATCAGAGCAGCCAATGAGCTGATTTGTAAAATCACCCATTCTGCTCTAAAAAGTAAAAAGTCTGATGAAAATTTCCCTGAGAATCACATTCGTGGTAAGAATTATCGCAGATCTGAAAAGTATCAGAGACAGCTAAAGTATGATACATCCGATGACCAGATCAAACTAACAGCGATCATGATGCAGTTACCTTTTGGTTGATCGCAAACTGCCTAAAAAGTAGTTAGAAATGTTCGTTCCCGTTTTCAATTACATACTTATATAGAGCAAATCCTCCGTTATTTACGCTGCTCTTGCAATAAATATGTGAGTAGAAAACTACTCGTATATAAAAGCACGATAAGCAGAACCTACTGCTATTCACTTATCATATAAAGGGTCTTGTTTCTAGAGGTATACAAATTCAATATGCATTAAAACACTTGAAGCTAATATTACTGTCTATGATATTGAGTTTATTTAATAGATAATTTTATGCCATTTGTATTTAAATATGAGGTTGGGCATATGCGCGATACAGCTAACTTGAATGAAGCGCAATCGTGAAGTCCAATTTTCGACAACTTTATCGAGCAACTGGGGCCGCATATCAGCAATAACACGGCGAATGTCGTCCAAATCTCTGGTTTATGGGCATAGACTAGTGACTTCACATACCCCCAAAAAAGGAATCTAAAGGTGTGAGATTACACCTGTTTCCCGCAATAAACTGATAGTGTCGCGCGCCGTGTGGCATGTTGTGCCATCTTGTTGAAACCAAAGCTCTGTGATGTCAATACCATTCAACTGAGAAACGAAGAAGTCAGAAATCATGTTTCTATAGAGCTCTCCATAGACGGTAACATTCTATCCGGCATCGTCCTTAATATGGGCCGATGATTCCACCAGCCCATAAAGCACACCAAACAGTGAGTTTCAATGGTTGTAAGGGCGTCTCGACAAAGGCTTCTGGGTTTTCTCCACTCCAAATTCGGCAATGTTGCTTGTTTACATATCCATTTAACCAAAAATGGGCCTCATCGGAGAACAAAATTTTGCATTGAAAATGAGGATCAAGCCGAATCATGTTTTCGGCCCATTCAACGAACCTACGACGCGTATAATGGTCACGTGGTTTCAACTCTTTCACAAGCTGAATCTTATAACCTTTTAAGCCAAGATCTTTCCGGAAAATCTTCCACAAAGTGGATTGGCGTGCACGATGGCGAATCGACTCATTCGAATTCTCCTCAACACTGCGCTCCACAACGGCAATATCTTCTTCAGTTCGCACTGTTTGTCATCTTTGTGTATGCGTATTATCCACTACAGTGTATATGGTGCGAAGAGGATTCATCGTATTCCGAATAACTTCCTCAGATGGACGATTATGTCGACCGTAAAATCAACGTAGCGCACGATAAGTTTGGCGAACCGAATCATGGTTTGCACGCTTTGTTCTGGCGTTAATCTATTCATCATGAAATGACAAAACGTACTTAGCACAAATCAACTTTTATCTGTCAAATTGACAATCTGTAGAAACAGTGTTGCGAGTTTAAAAACTAAACTTCTAACCCCCAGTTTCACAGTGAAAGTTTTGGCTCAGTTCAACTATTTATTCGGTTTCACAGTTTCGTTTAACCCTAGAACCAAGTTCATATTGTAGTTTAAGTTAAACGACAGAACTCTGTCGTTTAAACCTCAGTTCAATTTCATATTGACAGCTGCCAGTTTATGCACAGTTGAATGTGAAGATGCATACATTTACAATGAAATTACTTGACATGACGGAGCAATAACGTACAGTGCTGCCAATTTTTTTTCATACAATTTAGTTAAACTACGAGTACGTTCAACTGAACTTACACTGTGAAACTCGACGAGATGATCTTTAAATTTAAACTCAAGTTCAGATTCAGCTGAACTCAAGTTTAGACTTCCACTGTGAAACTGGGCATAAGAAGAACACCCTTTATATGCTTAAGAAATGTATCAAAATGTAAATTTATATATCTGAGGAAATTAGAGAGGTTTCATTTCTTTATATCCTATCCGGTGCAGACTGCTATTCTTGCAACTTGTGAGCTTTTACAGAATATACGACCGTTGTGCATATTGAGGGCATGAACTATTTCAAAACGTCACTTGAAAACTTCATAGAGTTATACAGATAATAAGGCACCGACCTTGTTATTTTTTCATTTTCTGGAATATTGAGTAAACTTTTTCTAAAATAAGAACCTTACTTACTTAAGGTGGCGCTACAGTACGAGGTGTGCCTGGGCCTCAACCAACAAGCGTCTTCAGACATTTAGATCTTTAGCCAGCTGCCTCCAGTTTCGCACGCTAATTTGCCTGAGTTCCGCTTCCACTTGTGTACGTCACCTGAGTCGCAGTTTTCCTCTACTGCGCTGTCCCTAAGGGGCGGATTCAAAGACTTTTCGGACCGGATGGACACCAACCGCTCTACACGACCCAGCCACCTCAGTCGTTGGACCTTCACTCTTCTGGCTATGTCGATGTCGCTGTACAGCCCGTACTGATGAACTGTAAGACTTCTGTCACTCACTGTCTATGCATACGGGACCGAAAATCACCCGAAAAATCTTCCCTTCAAATCAGTCAAGAGCACCCTCACCCATTTTTGATAAAGTCCATACCTCTGCGACATAGAGCGGGATTTGAATTTTTAAGGTCTTATAGAGAGTTACTTTTATTGTTTACTAGTCAATAGCCTTCTTATCCAAAGAAGCAGCGATTAGCAGGAGTTATTCTTCGTCTGCGCTGGTGTCGTTGTCTGAATTTATAGCGGAGCCTAGGAAGACAAAGTCCTTAACTACCTCAAAGTTATAGCCGCCGAGGCCTGAATACTCGCAAAAGAGCCACTGACATCACGCTGTTTTCTTCCGATTAAATCGGCGTATGCAACTAATTGAACGAACTTTTGAAAGATTGTGCATCTTGTGTTAAAGAAATCGCATGACAGTGCATCGCCTTATCTAAATCCATATTTGACATCATATATTAGATCTCCGTGAGCTCTTTAGCGGCCTTGATAATTCCATACTCCATCGTCATCCTGTACAAATGGAGGCCAATACTAGACATTACTCTGTATAGCTCGTCTCGAATTGGAGCTCATGAGTTTTTTCAAAGGTCTGACGTACGGTGGATATTTGGTCAATGGTGGACTTTCCTGGCCTAAAGTCACATTGATATGATCCAATCACGTTGTTGGCGTTCACACAATACGCCAGACTGAATCTTGTAGGCGATGTTAAGAAGACGGATACCTCTGTAGTTGGCGCAATTTAGAGCGTCTCCTTTCTTGAGGATCGGACAAATAATGCTAAGATTCCATTCATCGAGCATACTTACGTCCGACCATAAAATAAGGACCACAGAGGTAAATAGCTTTTTCATTGAGAAGCTGTATAATTTTTCGTCTATCACTATTTCCGCAACGAACGAAATGGAGTTTTATTTTAGAACGTTAAACTGGAAAGAAGCAAATAAAGATATTTTATGTGAAATAAAGTATTTAGCATAGATAAAATTTCATTTTTCTTCACCCCCGGTACTCATTTGCGACTGCCATAGATTGACCTTGCTTCATATAAGAGCTCCTCTTGCTGTCGTGATTGGCGTCTTATAAGATAGGCCTTGTAGCGCGTTCATGTCATGAATTATTAGGCAGCTTATTCCCCGAAAATCATCAACATTGCAACATGTAAGCTTATTGCATCGCGCTTGAATTAGGCTATCAAAACTCCATTCAGAATGGTCTGAAATCCTCCGACTCAACGTAAGGGCTGCAACCAGTTTAGACGGTTCGAAAAATCGACTTCTTTTTTATTCCATAAATTGTTAGTAAAACTATTCAAGAATATGCTGCCAGAGTTTCAAAACAAAATTCTGATTTGTTGCGTGCAGAAGCGCGCGGTAGCTAGGACGGAGAGTTCTCTCAGTCTCAGGCTCGCTCCCTTATTCAGTTACCTGGCTCAATACCTCTATACTACGGGATGATAGAGAGAGAGAGAGGGGGATTTCGGCAGATCTTCTTGATTGTAAATTCTTACAATAGAGGCGTTGGGTAGAAGGTATTCGAAGCTTTCGAATATTTCGACGGAGCGTCGAGTTTGGTCAGTTCAGCTTCGGCCTTCCCAGCGTGTGTTGAGAGTTAGAAGTAAAAATGTCGGCATATCCGAAAAGTGATTGTGAGAACAACGAACGACATAGTAAACCACGTAAGAGATCCTTCCACGGATATCGATACACCAGGAGTCCGAATCAATCCAGTGTTAGTGAAGATAAAAGTGCCAGCGCAAAAAAAAACTTTCGAATGGACATCGGCAATGGTATAGCTGAAGAAACTTACAATGGAATTTGCGCTCACATCCACTCCGGTGCGAAGGAGGTGTATGATACCGCTGCAAGAAAACTATAGAAGAAGAAAAGAAGGAGAACGAGAAACGCGAGAGAACTATTTTGAATTTGAAAGTGCCTGGTGATGGAAGTTTGAAAAAACGAGGATTCAAATCACTTTTTGGTGTTACAACGCTTATAGGGTATGACTCCGGAAAAGTCATCGGTCTGGTTGTACCAAGTAGTTATTATTATTATTGTGTATATTGGAGCAAGAAATCGAAAAATTCAGCAATATATCTAGCGTGGAAAGAGGATCATGACGAAGAAAATTTAACGGAAACACATGAAGGCTCCGCGGCAAGCATGGAAGTGGAATCTGTGAAAATGAAGTTCTTGAGTTCAGAGGAACTATATGGTGTAAAATACTGCAATTACATCGGTGATGGAGATTCGAAAACGTTCACAGCAGTTGTTAATTTAAATCC